>VXBL01007432.1:53777-192611 GCA_013400195.1 Aramus guarauna
TTTCTTTTTCTTTTTTTTTTTTTTTTTTTTTTTTTTTTGTAATTTCAAAATAAATAAAGAAGAAACTCCATCGGTTCCTCTCATCCCTCAGCCTGAGCCTTGGCCTGCGGCCCTCAGGGTGTCTATCCCCGAGCGGTGGCTGGGGATTGCTGTCTGCTCCCACCAGGACCGCGACAGTGCCCGACCAAATGTCTTTGAACTAGGGACTGAAAGCAGAGCTGCTGAAAAGAGCGAGCCAGTGAAAACAGCCTTTAAAACAATAAAACAAGTGGTACGCTTTTCCAGGTGGCGAGCATCCCCCAGGTAGCTCATAGGTCCTGCTAGGCCCCTGGAGACGTCCCAGAGCCACGTCTGCCCCTTGCCTCACAAGCCCCCGCGTGACGGGGGACATCTCTTTCCAGAGCTGTGTAACCTCTCGGTCCCCAGGTGCCCAGGCTGAGTGAGAAGGGCAGTGTGGGGGGTGACAGAGGGATCCCCGACACCACCATTTCCCCCATTAACGCGCAGCTCTGCTCCACTCCAGGCGAGCAGCAGCGAGAAAAGCTGGAGCAGCACTGGTGGAGCTCTGCTCAGGGTCTTCAGGAACAGAACCACGTACGCCCCCAGAAAAAAACAACAAAAAAACCCAAAAAAAACCCAGGGCAAAATTAACGTCACAGGTCTCCACTACCACACCTCTACTTGGCAGCCATGTCCCACCGGGAGGGCAGGGCTGGAAATGGCAGGGAGAGGTGACAGATAAGAGAGTGCTGAAACGCAGGCATTCAACTTGTCTGGTATGTCAGCACGTCAATGCTACAGCACTGATGAAATGTCTGCAAACCGGGTAAGAGGAGCTGCGTTTGGCGCTGCACACGGTGGTGCTGGTTCCTTATCCAGAGCTCCCAAAATGCTTTCCGGAAGAGGATGACCGGGAGTGGCCATGCTTGCTGTCCAGAGAATGTGGGGCACCCCCCGGGTCCGCCACTGAGTACCCCCACAAGCCGCTCTGCTTCGAGCAACTGCTCTCGGCATTGCCCATTCCTCGCCAGGTATCTTGATGCATGTTCAACATTAGATCCAGCAAACGTCCAAGGAAATAAATTGCAACGACCTGAAGACAACCAACGACAAGCCTAAACATTTGTTTCATCAGCCTTGGAATTTCTCCACTCCAAATGGTAACAAAATCGCCCCCATCCATCTGGAAGGAACAATGTAGAAATGCTAGAAAATTGGGAAACTTTTTCATAACAATATTCTGATTTGCTATGAAAAGATTCCTTGAAAGTTCAAATATTTGATAAATCACAGCCTAACCACCAAACCATCTGTGGGAAATTTTACAGATGTACCCATGAAAACGTTTACAGTTATTCAGAAACATATCAGTCACAATTTCAAAACATTTACAAGCTGTACATAGAGTGATTAACTTGGCGGGAGGGAAGGATCTGGATGAAACCCAGCACTGTGTGGGCAGGATATGTACCATGGCTCTTCATCTAGAGGCTGATTTTAGAGCATTAACCCATATTTTTTCTACCTCCCATCTTTCATTGGTGAGGCCAAGCCATGCTGGCCCACCTGGCTGCCCCGACATCCCAGCCGCACCAACGGTGCTGAACGCTGTCTGGGAAAAGCACGCACTGGGACAGAAGATGCTTCATAAACGCCAGGCACTTGGGCTGCTGCTCACCGAGTCGGTGCTCTGTGCGAGGATGGGGAGGGGGGTCCTTGGACCCACAGCAACACACATGATAACAACAGCAAGAGTATAAACTGTTCCCAAAGCAGTCAGTCACGTTACGGTCCTTTATATGATGCCTTTAAGTTGCAACATGGAAAGTCAGGGAATGACAAGGATGATGCCATATCTTAAACCTGATGAATCTCCACTTACTCAACGTCAACCAACTCACTGCAAATACAAAAACTTATCTTTGTACTTTTCCTTACACACAGCTAAAAATACTGTTGACTTTAATGCAACTATTCACCTTTCACAAAATCATTGAGCGGGACACAGATTTATACTGCTGAATGCTGTTTAACAGACATTACATTCCACCTTCCAAATGATCACCTCTAAAAATGGGAAAAAATGTATAATTTTATCCCTCTAGAGTATAGACATTTGATAAATACATGTTGCCTTTGTATTGTCAATGACAACTCACCCCTTTTTAAAGTAATCCCTATTCCCCAGCCCCCAGTTTCTATGTATAGCACACACCCTCAGATGTTTAAAGAGTGAGACTCAATGTTTGCCATCATTTCAGACTTATCTTTGGCAAACAAGGAATTGACTCCAGTATAATCCTCAAAAGGAATATATCTGACCTTCCAAAATCCACATTCAGCCTGGCTGCTGTTGTACTGAGAAATTCCGGTCCAAATCACATGATAGTGATCTTAAAAATTGCAATTTAACCTTGAGTTCACTCTCAGTTTCTCTTTTAGAGGATCCTCTAGACTTAGTACCAGAAGAGTTTGCACACCAAAAAGAAAACAGAAGTAACCACAGGGTAAATTGCTGTTTTCCACGACTAGAAAATCAGTAAATTGTAGCACTATAATAGCTGGGGTGATGGGAGGGGGAATGAATATATATGTATATAAATCTACCTAACTATCTGTATCTGTCTCCGTACGAAGTCCCTCTCTTCTACTGCTGAATTGCATGACTACATAGAAATCATTTTTGTGCCTCTCTTTGACCATGGAAAATGGGGAAAACGAAGCTTCCTTACAACTAAATTGCTATCCTTTGGGATTAATTCAGCAGCACATTCGAGACTTCAAAAGACAGTGTAGAAAAAGAGAGATTCTGCTCTAAAGAGCTGACTACATCCATAACCCCGGAGGCAGCAGGTAGGTGGGAACAACAAAAGGGGCACGGGAGGGATGGATGAAACCACAATGAAATGACAAAGCTGCAGCAACTCTTACAACGCATCATTAAAATTAAATGATGAACTGATCTTAGCCTTAGAGAGTGTCGATAAGCTCCACCCGGTTTAACGGATACAGGTGTTTCCATGGCAACAAATTAGTATCAATAAAAAGTAAAAAACCCAAACCTAATAAAGCCAGGCAAAGATGTGACACACACAAAATATGGGATGGTGCTATAAAAGTTTTATCACTGCTTATTTGGCAAAACCTGCATCATTCACCAGTGCTTCTGCCGCTCATATGTATTGTGGTGATGGCTGTAAAATTTTACAGCCTCCTTACAGCTTGGCAAATTCTCTGTTGATTTGTCTCTTGCAAACACACCAAGGGGGAAATGTGAAAGTGCTAAGTCACAGAGGTACTACCTGTCCCCTCACAACCTGTTGCCACGTGGAAGAACAACCTTAAGTTAAACAGGATTGTGGTATGTGCCTCCTTTTGCTAGTCACGTCGTACTGGAAAGGCGTCTGCACTAGTGGGCCTTGGTCAAAACAGAAGAAATGGTCACCAATGGAGATCTCATCTGCACGGTGGGTGGTGCTAAAAGGCTGTCGCCTGTGAAGTTTGCTGCAAGCATCAGAGGAACAGAGCCAGGAAGGTCCAGCATATCTGTCTCTGTGCTTCCAGCAGTATGAAGCAGGAGATTCGCTGCCGGGCATTGGCAATTCAGCTTGTTAAGCATCATCAGCAATTCAGATCACAAGAACCTCTTGGTGGAACAAGAGGACTGCAACGGCATACAAAGCGTGCCCTACGCCGTCAGGTAAGGCCCTCCACAAAGCGTGCAAAAAATAATCACTCTGGCAATGACTCTTCTTCAACAAGAACTGTTTTGCTCACTTTCAAACACGATGGCTTCAGGGGAAATTTTGAACTTAGATTTGTTAGACTGCTCTGAAAGCTGCTTTCAATCCTTTTGTCTCTCCAGACATGCGCTCGCAATACGTGCGATAAATCCACTGACTCTTGGTTCTATGAAATGGGAAGACTCAGAATTTAATCCCAAGATTTTGTTTACCCACGTAAGGAGCATGTGATTCCAAGAGGAGTCCTACCAGGTGCCTCATTGTGAAAGGATCGTGTTTGCTTCCCAGCACCCGTTTCAGAAGGGGAGGGCAAAGCACAGCTCTCAGAACAGCAGAGTAATAGGACTTCCACCAGTTCAGCCCAACCCAATGCCACCGTTATCCTCACCAGTCCCACAGGGTGGGACTTTGTTGCATAAAGGGTGTGAGTCTGATGCGTGGCTGAGGCCCTCCTGTTGAGTCTCATGGTTCAGAAAGGACCCCTGGCTTTCTGAACTCCTTCTCAGAGAGGAGCCTAAGTACGGCTGGGTCCAGCCTTAGTCCCAGACTTGGTCAATGGTTTACATCTAAAGGACTACGTGTAGCCATGTATCAGAGCCAACGTTTGCCTGTCAGAGTCCCCTAAAGGACTTTCACTGAAACAGTTTTGCAAAGTTGAAACTAATAGAAAATTTATTAAAGCAACAGATACAGAAAGTTCAGAATTGCCATTGATAAATGCACTTACTGTCATAGCGCTAATATAGTATTATAATGCCAGCAAAATGCTATCCCTAGTATTCTCACCAGAAAGGTGAAATTGCAATTTCTTACCGAGAAGGTGTCCCTGTCTTGGGTGGAGGAGAAGGAGCCCAGCCCATCGACTGCCTCTTTGGGGTCTTCAATCTCTTCTCTCCCCCTGGAGGTAACTTCCTCTATATCCTTTATAACCCATCCTTAGCTGTTCCTTCCCTGGGGTGACATTTAACATGATTTGTGTGGAGAGTCAAGTACTACAGCCATATATGTTTAGCATGTACGCCTTTTAGCTCATTATCATACTTAGGGGTGTCAACTCTAATAACTCCTTTCACACATAATGAAGCAAAAAGTCTCACTCCAGGCACGGTGGCCTTCAAAATTCCATGTAGAAACCATCTATCTGTTTACGTCACATTCTCTAGCCAAAACAGGGCCGTCTTGCTGCCATAAGACTCCCTCCTTCGGCTGCTTCTCATACCAACCTTGCGGATCTCCATCCACAATGTTTGCATAAGAGATAAGCGGACACCGGTGGTTTTAACTTCTTACTTAAAGCCACAATGATTCCCTAAGTTCAAAAAGCATCTAGATCCAGCACTCTCATTTCAGAGCATGTTAGTGCTGGAGCCAGTAAGGTACTGAAAACTCATTGCCCCTAGTGAAGGCAGTGTGATGGAATTTGAGCATATTCAGCGCTTAGTAGGACCAGTTCTCGGTGTGCCGGTGTTGCAGGCAATAAAAATGATAAAGTCTACAAGAGCAAATGGCTCAGTGCCTAGAAGCGGTCTGAGAAGTGGAACATAACTGGCTAGGCTGTTAAAATATTCCCTGTTACGCTTTCAGCTGCTGCAACTAGCTCTCTCAAACATGATCTCTGAGTCACAACAGTCCCAGGACCTCCCTCAAAGGGCAGTTTGTCCACAGCCTCCATGTCCTGGGTGCTAAAAACATTTACAACATGTGCACGGGCTTTTCCTTGGTAGTCCTCTCAGCAGCCAGTGCTGTTCTTGAATGTGGTCAGCTTACGAGTGTGCTGCAAAGCCTCCCAGTCTTCCCAGCATCTTCCAGAGTCATCTGCTGGAAAAGCTGACACCTTATTTCTGAGCTCATGCAGACAAGAACTTCACATGACCTAAATTCAGGCTCCAAATACAATTACAGTCAGACAAAGAATGGATAATTTGGTAAAACTGAAAAAAAAAACCAAACCCTGAAAACTAAATTTAAAAAACCCAAAACACCCAACCTGAAAACTCAGTCAGGTTTTTCTTTCTGTTTGAAATATTTTGACAAGTTACACCTTGGTTTGTTCTCCGGTTATGGAACCCCATTGTTTATTTAGCAGCTTGAAGATGGGGGGAACAACGTTTGCTTTATAAAAATGACCCTGGTCCCTGCTGATACTGTTCTGTAATCATGCACATGGGAAATGATAGTTGTATGTCCCAGTTTTCTTAGACAGAAAAACCACAATGGGCTTCAGGAAGGAAATGTAATTTTTTTAATGACCTGATTTAATAGATGTATGTTTCTTGAGAACCTCATTAAAAAAAAAACAGAAACAGCAGCAGGTCAAAGAAGCCATCTGCAAAATAAATATAACAGGTCAGATCCTTCAAATGCCATAAAATAGATGCAACTTCCATAATTTCAGAAGAGTGACCCTGCATTTGCAAGAGCCCCAGGGCAGAGTCCTGCCTGCCTCTCATGTGAGCCATACAAGCTCCCTGCTGATTTCCCTGTGACTGCAAAATACCAAGCCAGGTGGAATCTGGGCCTTCAGTATTTGCCTAGAAGGGAGAGCAGTCCTTGTAAACCTGCCTAGTGAGAGATAGCTGCTGGGTAGTGAACATCTAACCATCAACCAAAGATAAATCCGTTACTTGGAAGCATCAGACAAACTCTGCTTGTTGGGAGGGTAAAAGGAGCTTCCCTTTCCCCGGAGGAAGCTATCACCCAATACAATTTTTGTTGTGTCAGTCCTCGTGTCTGGTTTGGCTACTGCTCGGTCTTGAGATAGATCGAGCCCACGAGCAGCTCAAGTGAGGCTGCTCTCCAGGGCTGCATCTCACGAGCACTGGGTGGCCATGGGTGCTGGAGCTCTCTAGGTGCTGAGCCGTGACACAGAGACCTGGGACGCCTGAGCGTAGACTTTGCCGGGAAAGGCTAAGACAAAGGAAGTACTGACTCCCTTAGTCTGTCCAGCTTCCTTCATCACAGTACCACCATTCAGCAACAGCCCTCCTGCTGCTGCTGATGTAGCTGTAGAAATGCCCTGGTTGCCCCTCATACCCCTCACCAGTTCTAACTCCAGACAAGGCTGGACCTGCCTGTTTCCATCCCTGCAAGCCCAGGAGATGCTTCTGTATTCCTCCTCAATGCCCTGTCCCCTTTTCCACCTCTTCTCAGTGCTTGTTTTGTTCACTGAATTCAGTGAGGGGTTACTCGTTCAGCCAAGGTGACCTCCTGCCACACTAACTCATCTTCTTGAACATAAAGGATGGACAATGCATCCCTGGGCAGCCCAAAATAGGCTGCAGTATCGGTGGTTTTGCTGGGAATACTTCTCCGCTGGTTAAAAGCCCTCACTGTGTCTGTGTTAAGGAGCAGTAACTAGTGGTGTTTGCTCTCACAGAGGAAGAAAAGTTCTCCCTCCAGGCAGGGAGAGTTTGAGTTTCTCTGCAAACACTTCTCTCTGAGAAACCATACCAATGTAGCAGTCACATGGACCTCCATCTCTAAGTGGGGAAAACTATTTGCTTCCTTCCTTGCCAGAGGACTGGTAGAAATCTGGCCGTAATCCATTTACAGGAAAGGAAACACAGTTGTACTCTGTTGAGCAACAGAGACACCTGTGAGTTGGCAGCAGGGTCCTTTGCCCCAGCTGAGCTGATGGATCACAGCATTTATAGCAGGCAAAAATGAAAATAGCTATAGCTAAATCCTCCCTGATCCTATTCATTGCGCTTCTAAAAGTGCTTACAAATTATGTCAAAAAACAGATGCCCAAGGTCAAATAAGTGGCCTTGGCTTGTTGCTGGAGACAAGGCTTTGACAGAAACCCCACGTAAGAGATCAAATGGGCAGAGCCGTGCCCTGCAAGTGGACTTCTGCAGCGCTGGTGCAGTGACTCAGCCGGCAGCAGTGGCCTGCAGCACGGCTCTGCTGCGATGTTTGAATCTCAGGCTGAAGTCAGGGTTTCAGCTGCGGATGCAGCAGACCTCAAAAACGCTGGACAGCACAGACAGGCTCTTTTCTCTACAAGGAAGAAAGAGCTGACCTGCAAGGAAGGGAACAGCTATCAGCTGGTTTTATCTTGACTTGGTCTGCTCTCCTCTGAGCCACGAGGATAATTTAGAATGAAATATGTAGCAGCAAGCTTAGAAGATGGAAGAAGCATAGTCAAGGACTGCAGGAGGACTGGGAGGGGGGATTTATCTCTTGTCCCTCTGTATATTTTCTATGTGAATATTCTCCTAAGCGTTCGAAGAAGTATACGTTACATGTATTTCCATATGGATGAATGATTAGCACGGAGCATCGCAACTGCCTTAAGCTGTAAACAGAGCTCTAGCACAAACAATGGAAAATATAGCGGTCATCATTAAAAAGTGAACATTTGCCAGAAAAATTACCACACTGTGGTATATGAAAAGACCACAGTTACTTCCTGCTCTGAGTATAAATGGAAAATGTGGTGTCTCAGATACCAATAGACTGGTAACTGTTTGCAAATGTTGACTTTTCTATGGCATCCCAAACTGAATCTAAGCCTTTTTTTGAGGTCCAGCCATCGCTATTTTCCAACCCACAACAGACTGCATTTCACTGGTGCACGAAACGATCTTTCTGCCATGTATAATAAGTTGTGCAACCCTTTGATATAGCACAGAGTGGGTCGCTGTGTGTGAGCACCACTGCCCTCCGATGAATGTAATCAGAACTGCTCTGAACACCACTTAATCTCCTGCCGCCC
Source organism: Aramus guarauna (assembly GCA_013400195.1). Classification (NCBI taxonomy): domain Eukaryota; kingdom Metazoa; phylum Chordata; class Aves; order Gruiformes; family Aramidae; genus Aramus; species Aramus guarauna. The sequence goes on from VXBL01007432.1 coordinate 62,238, forward strand.
CGCATTTGGGGAAACTCTCCCATCACAGGATGCTATGCTCTTTCCCATCTGTGCCATCAGCTTCCAAGCAGCCTCTACATGAAACAACTAAAGCTGCTTGGAAAAATTGGGCTGGAAAGCTTTTTGATGAAAAACGGAAATTGTTTCCCAATGAAATCTTTGCAACAAAATGTTCTATTTCCTCGTTAACTATAGAAGTGGTTGGAAATTTCCATTTAAAAATATTTCCAATGGAAACCAGATTTCCCCCCTTCCTTTCCACCCTACCCCACCTCCTCCTTCTCAGTAAAAATTTTGTGTGTGGAGAACAAATGCAATTTTTCAGTAAGGTCTTCTGAAGATCGTAACATTTTTCAGTAGCTGTGGATTAGATGCGATCCTTAAGATAGCACCCTGCATCCTGGGGCTTGGCTGTTTCAGTTCTTTCAAGTTCCATCAGAAGATACTGTTGTTTGATTCATTGAGAAAGACAGGAAACACCACGTGTTACTTGCCAGTCATGGCCCTCAAAGTCCACTCCCAGTCCTAGTTACATGCAAGTTTCTTTAAAGAGTTTTGCCCGCAATGCAGTGCATCAGTTTCATGCCTCTGATCCGATGTGAATTTGTCTTTATTATTTGTATTACTGTTAATTTGTTCTTAAATGTACTGATTTTTCACCAATTAAACTGGAACCCTCAACATCTTTTCAGATTAAGATCTCCAAAATCACCCCACTAGCTTAACACTCCTTCAAAATGCAGGTTGTTAAAAATATAAACAGATTTGGATTTTTGCACTCGTATTTCTCTTTCTCAAAGGCATGTTATACCTAGCCTTTCCAACAAGCAAAAGGGCCAAACACCACGATATCACTCTTTCTCTAAGCACCCTAGTGAGCCATGTTAAAATTAATCACTTTTTAAGAGGTACACACACGCTCTTGAGGATAGGCTCGTAACTGGATTTCTTTGGTACATAAGAAGTCAGCACAATGGCAAATGCAGAACTGAGTCTATGCTCTGGTGAGGAGGGGGAAGAGGGAGACACAGTTTTATACTTACTCAGAGGATATGAGAGGTGCCAAGAGCAACATAATAGGAATACAACCTATTATACCACATATGGTCTCACTTATCTGTTATTCATCTAAGAATTCCACATCTTTCCCAAAGAGCAAATAAGAGATGAGTATTTATAATACTTGAGGAACTGCAGATTTCACTCTGTGTAAGCAAGCCAGTGTTGAATATGGAAATAAGACCTGACGCAACCTTCTAACAACAGTTAAAACAGAATTTAAATCTGAAATGCTCCTAATGCCCTTCTCTTATTGTTTCTGCTTCCATCAATCTCTACGTGCAGAGAATATAATGGAGAATGACATCCTCTCTGAAGAATTTTTGACCAATGTGGGTAGTATCACAGAACGGAGCCCTGCTTAGAAAACAACTGCGTGATTTAAGCATCCTCTTGAAAGACTGTCAATTACCTTCCAGATTAGCACACTCGTTTTCAATTCTGCAGGATCAAAAACCTCTATTATACATTATATAATAAATTTGCCAGAATGATCTTTAAAGGGAAAACTGACTCAAAGACAGACAGCAACCAGTCCGGATCTTGCACCATTGCTGTACCTAATGCCCAGTCCTTCGGACTCCAACCCACAATCAATTCATCATGACTTTATGCAGTACTGCCCACCACCCAGCTCATGCAAACTGTCCATGTGCTGGCTTTAACCTGAAAGAAATAAAAGGCAACATGAATAAAACCCTGGAAAGTTTGCACACTGGGCAACTTAAACCTAATCTCAGTTCCTGTTTCCTTTCCATAGGCTGTGGCTGTGTTCAATTCAACTAGTCACAAAAGCTAAATTTCCAATGCCTTTCAGGGATGGACTTGTTGAGAATCTTCTCCCACTGCCCCACAAAGTTCTGGACATATTACTCCACAAGGAGATCCACCAAGCTCAAAAGCACGGATTTAAGAGCAAGTTGCAATTCAGGATGAATGAGGGCAGTGGCTTTCAGCTCTGTATGATCTTGGAAAGGTCATTCTTCCCTTTGAGCCATGGAAGTACAAAGCATTACTTTTGTCTTATTTGACTAACTCGCTTTCTCGTTGCTCTTTAAATACAGGAGACAGCTTGTTTAGTTTCTGCGTTCACTTGGCACTGTCACTTTGTCTAACAGTACTTAACATTTAAAGAGTTAAAGTACTTAATACTTAAATTTATTGAAAATTTATCTGTTCATGTCTGTGATTTTTCCACATATTTAAGACTTCTTTTGTTTGTGTTTTATTTCTTTTAAGTACTACATGAGAAAGTAAAAATTTCATTCATTTACAAAAAAAAATGGAAATAATGGGTACTTGCAGCCTGCTACTGAAGAAATCCATTTCTAAGTGTCCTGCTGTGACCCATTCCCTTTTAATAGAAGAAGTTGCTTTTGGATGGGTGCCTAATGCAAACATATTCCTGCACTGAATAAACAAATGAGTAGATAGTTGCTTCCAGATCTTCAATGCTTTTGATACTTTCAGTTATAATCCTCAAGGAATAAAGTGAGCGGAACATGGTCCAAGAACTACAGGCTGCTCTGATCTTTAGAGCTCCAGTTAACAGAAGCCTATTTGCATCCCCAGCCATGGTTGTGTATTTGTTTCCTTCGCATTCATATCTGCTGTAATACTCATTGATTGACTCAATCTAGCAATGCAAACTTTCCTTAATTTCACTCCCACTTCTTTTTGTTTCATATTTTAAAAAGAAATTAGAAGAGGGCAAATCAAGCAATTAATGTATGTAAAAATATACACATTTACGTGAGTTTATTTAATATGGGGAGGGGGGGCGTTGTGCAATGTATGTAATGGGCTTAACTGTCTCTTGTCTCGACTGTGGAGCAGGTATAGCCTGCAGGCCACATCACAGCTGAGGTGGAGTGCACCATGCTGCCCAGCCTGGGCTTTCTCCTTTAGGAAATATGCCCCAGCACAGAGGAAGGACCTCTGTGACATTTAAAGAGTCCAGACAGATTGACTGTCTCAAGAAGTCTGGATAATTTGAACAAAGGCAGAATAATCCTATGGGGTTCACTTCACTGAAGTCAGCCGTCAAACCTCCACAGCTTCAGAGGAGCTAGGATTTACCTCTGAACTGCTGGGTGGTGATGTGGCCCAGGATGTTGAGTAACACCCAGCTCCTGGGTTCCAGGCCCTGTTTCCAGCTCTTCTCAGGGACCAGTTTTGTTACCCTTGGCAAGTTTCTTAATGCCTCCACTTCTTCATTTGTAATTGGGATGGCAGCAATTAGCTTTTGTAAAATGCTTTTGATTCCATGGATGGGTAAAGCCGTCTACAACACGATTTCATCTACCAAGTGGTTTGGTGGGTGATTTTCTGCTGGACTTGGCAGGGGCTGATATTGTTGGAAGGCTACAGGATGGCTGCATTTTACCAAAAACCTGCAAGACTTCTGATGATATTCCTAGACCAAAAAGTGGCAGTTCCCAACATTATAAACACAGTTTGTAATCCTTTCAAGATCCCTTCATTGCTTTGAAAAAATTCATTCAGCGTAATTGCTGTTAAAATCCCATCGCCAACAGGATTGCTTATAGGAAATATGGTGGCCATACAACACCACTGACTTCCTCAGCATTGCATTTAGGTGCTGCATGCTCTCATCTAACAGGCAGCTAAGGACAATTAGAAGATAAGATCCCAGGGAAAGGGAAGAGAATTGAGGTGGACTTTTCAAGGTGATGTGGAGAACAAAATCTGCCAGACCTGGGTGACCACAGGTCCCAAAAAACCTGCCACTTGTGGAAGAGCACCACAGATGCGCTTTTTCACCTCAGTCTTTCCGTCTGCCACATAAGACATTTTATATGGAATTGTGTTTGCTGTGGAACTCTGTTTCTTGTGGGAAAAAGCTGTTAAAACATTTATTTAAATATCTTGCCTCTTTTCAGTAACCAGATGTTTCACAAAACCATGTCTGCTAACACACAGCTAATGTCAGGGAGCTGGATGGCTCTGAACTGAAGAAATGGTGGTACAATTACTCCCTCCCCATGAGTTGTTTACGTTCATTTGTTTGGCCCTTTTTTCCCTAGCCAGAATAGACATAATTAATAGAACTGCTGGGCGCTAGCCTGGCAGAAGAGATCACAGCTTGAACTTGGCTGGCTTGTTTCTACACAGCTTGGTCTTTCATGATGAAAGATGTGAAAACAAGAAGAGACATTTCTGGTGCAACGTCCAGAAAAGTGGTGGAGATTGACAATATGGCATCTGAGAACATCCCAGTCAATCTGTTGTCCTGTGTGAAAATCAATTAAGGTTAGCAGATGCTAAAAAACTTCGATATGCCAGATCCCATGGAGGCTTTGATTATGCCCCCAACACTGACCTTAGCGTGCTCTTATTAAAGTCAGCGATAAACTTTGGTCGGTTTTGAGCAACAAAAGTCCTCTTTGACTTTGCTATAATGCCCCAGAATACTACAAGGAGAATATAATTTGAGTTGTGAATGATGAAAGGCAGGCCATTTGCTACGGTTGCTTATTACAAAAAAAAAAAAAAAAAAAGGCCAAGCCACCTGACTCAGTAAGACAGGTCTTCTTATAGAGGGCAAGTGAAGTGAGAGGTACCTAGCTACAAAGTCCTGGGACCTAGTTGAAAATTATGCTGTATACACTTATCTGTATGAACCTGCATTTGGAAGGTTGGTGAGAATTGGCCTGAACATCGCTCACACTCACCGCATGCAATAATTCAATATCACACATATGTGCCAGCAGGTGAAACTAAGGACTGTCAAGCCATGGCCTCTCTGAACTCTGAAAGATAATTGTTTTGTCTACAGCAAGCTTATCAGTACCTTCATTTTCCTGTCTTGGGTATGACAGCAAAACACAGCCTTGATTATCCATAGATATTTGAGGTACCTGAAATCTGCTGGTAATCATTGGCTTAAGATCTTTAGCCTCTGCTCTAACATGGATCCAAAAGTGCCTCTACGTGTATAATACCCTGTTATTTTTCAGCCCTCTTCTCTTCTTGCCTGGAAGACTCTGGGGAGTTTCCCCAGTATCTCAGGCTTTCATTCTGAATGCAGTTCAAATGGGTCCAACCCAGAAGCTTCAAGTAATTAAGATTTGGGGTATTTTAACTTATTTAAAGGCACAGGAGCTGAACTTCAGCAAGATTCAAACATCTGCCCCTGTTGACACATTTTCCACAGAGCTGGAAGCAGGGCCAGTTCACAGCAGGGGACATATCCTATCATGTTCAGGGAGGAATTATTCTCACTAGAGAATCAGGTTTTACCCAGACAGGCCAGGTTTCAGGGTGCTTATTAAGCAGGTTCCCCTGTAAGCTGTTCTTGCCAAGGTGCTGTGAAGTTCTGAAACCCACCTGTGGCCTCCTCCAGGGCATGGCCACAAACCTGGCAGAAGCACAGCTCCCCAGAGAGGGCATCGGACTAGCGCTGGCTAGATTTAGGTCCAGACAGATCTAACAAGTCTAAACATAGTACAGCATTTACTTGCATTGAATATGTTCACAAGAAGGCGCAGCAAAGCCTCCCAAAGAGAAGTCAGGCTGCTGTCATACACCCCAGCAATTATTTGTGGTCAACATACAGTGCTTCTTGATGAGCATCCATCCCAAGATCATTTACCAAAGACACAAAAGGGCAGGGCTGCCACATACGGACATGATGCAGCTCCCGCTCCACATCCCTGACTCATCTTCAATCCAGGTTCCTTGACGGAAGGCCAGCAAGACAGTCTCCAGGTTAAGAGGACCATGGTGTGTGAGCCAAGTGGGGTTGTGCTACAACCATCCACAATGAGCAGCTTAGTGGAAAGTTAAGTTGACTTCTGGCAATGTTCTTTGAGCCCTTGAACAAATGTCATGGTAATCTGGTGTTCACTGAAGAAAAAGGGTCTCAAATCTATGGGTCCTCCAATATTTGCAGCCAGGAGTGGTGTTATGTGAAGAAGACTTTAAGGAAAAAACACAGCAGGCGTTAAGACAGGGCACTGTTGTTGCACAGGCCCTGTGATGCCAGGGTATTTCCTGTCCTAAATAAAAACTATGATGGCAGTTGCTTAGTGAATGAACAGTAGCAAGAATGAGCAAATGTTGAGTAACTCTTTGAAGTGAAATAGCCTCTCGCTTTGAAGATATTTCAGTAGCTTTGCAAATAATGGCTCTTGTATGAATGGAACCTCAATCTCCCTCTGTATCTTGTTACTATCCTTCAAGATGTTTTCATGCCACAGAGGTATGGCAGCTCCCACAGAAGTGTGACTTGGACATGAAGAGGAAACTACCACATTTTTATAGCAAATTTTAGATGTTTCCAAAAGTAACTAGAACATTCAGAATGAAGAACAAGGCAAAACATGACACCAAAGTAGAGCTGCTTCTGTTATGCTGTCCTTAATTCACTGTATTCTTCATTGGCACGTAATCATCTGTCTGCAGCCCAAGGGTTGTTCTTTAACTCCCAGGATTGCTGCCATTTTCCATTCTGCCAGCCAAATGAGCACTGTGTGAACTCTGTCTCAGCAAGTGAACTCAATAAGTCCTTTTATTCTTCTCTGACCCTGCTAAAATGGTTGTTAAAGCTACCCACCATTTGTTCCCTGTGAGTATTTCACGCTTTGGTTTCTCATGACTCCTGCAGCTTTCCCTTCTTTCTTCCCCACGAAGCCAAAGCAAGAGACTTCCCTTCTGCAACCCCACTATTTGTTTCCTACTGAAGATCTTTCCTTTTTGATCACTTATTTTATTCACATCCACAGAGCAACAGATTTGGGGGCAGTGTATTCCCTCCTCCTCCACTGCAGAGATCAGCGCCTGCCTAATTGAAGGGGATGATGTCATGCCGGCTGCTCTTTTTAAGGCAAATAAAAATACATCCTGTCTCTTTGGATGCTGCTTTTGAAGTCTGAAATCTAGCTGGAATCAAGAAATGGGTTAAAATCCAGCAATGTGCTCATACTGTACCCAAATCTACTGATAAATCTTTTTAAAAATTACACAAACCTACCGACCTGACCTCCGAGCCGCACTTAAGACCCTGTGGAAATGAGCTCACTTGCTTGTCCAGCTGTTATAGGTTAGACAAGGCACAGGGTCCTACGGTTGCTTAGTGGATTTGCCCTGGCTCACCCTCTGTGTCACCTTCAGCTACTCTGTGCCTTGGCTTAATCATCAGTAAACTGAAGACAGCATGTACCTGCCTCACAAGGAGAGGAGCTCCTCTGCAAAACTCAGATGAAACTGCAGTATTAGCAAGTGCAAAGTAACTTATTAGGGCTGAAAAACACAAATAAATGTTCATGAGAAACAGGAGCCAAATCCTCTGATTCATAACTCAGAGGTAATTTCACAAGCAAGAGGTAATTTGATTCAGCTGATTTAAGCCTTCTTTCTTGTTTAATTCACCTGAGCCTTCTAACCACAAGGCTTTGGATTTTTTTAATTCTCTTTCTTATCATCTGTTCTGTGGAATCAAAGGAAATTTATCTCAACTCAGAGTATTAAAAAATATACTGCTAAAAGACAAAAGACTGGAATGAAAATGTATTGTTTCATTTCAGTGAAAGAGAACAAAGTACAAAGTCACTTAATCATTTCATAAAATCACAAAATTCAGATCGCGTTATTCATTCAGAGCAACTGTTGCCGATGGGCTTTTTCTCGACAGCTCAGAAGTAAGACTTCATTCGCAAACACTGTCGTCTTACTCCTTAGTGGAGTGCCTCGCTTTCCTTCTCCCAGCAGGACAAGCGAAAGGAAGGGTGAACCAATGCGCTGCGCAGCGTTGCTCCCCAGGGTGTGTGCTGCTGCTCACATGAATTTCCTTTCTTAACCCCAGCACTACAGGTCATCCGATGTGTCTGCTCCTCGCTTTACCTCTAGTACAAGTTGTATCATCGGAGAAAGAAAGGCATAAAATAATTGGTGTGAAATCCTCCACTACATTGTTCTGATTTACCTCCACTGAAGTGATAATGTCTTAGAAGAGAGCCAAGCCCTCAGAGACCACGACAAAAAACACGGACCCTTACTTTAGGACACCAGAGGTCACGGCTATCTGCAGACCCCATTTGAGCTGGACCTTTTATGCCCAAATGGCGGAAAAAAGTTTCATCAGCGCTCCCTCAAAGGTGTTGAGCCAGGGAACTGAGGAAATCAATAGAACCACTCTGAAAACAGCACACCTAGAATTATTACAAGCTATCACAGCTAGCAAAGATATGTTACTGATGACACAGAAATACTCAGAGAAGAAAAAGGTGGATGGAAGAAACCGACTCTTTAAATTCACAATGCAGCAGAGGTTGGAAAAAAATCTCCAGATTCCATTAAGTCACCTCTCAAAATCATGTATCCTGAGCAACTTAGGGACTATTTTATACGATGCAGCCAATGTGGGAACGTACTGCAAGCATGTAGGACTAAAGGGCACTTCCTTCACATAAGGCACCTGATCCCGTCCGAGCCCCAGGACTCCAGGTAAGTGGTTCAGAGTGCAGCACGCTGAAGTGAAGGAGTTCACAGGCCCCCTTAGTTGATTTATTATGGTAAAGATTGAGAGAGATAGGGAGAGAGATGGAAAATTACCAAGAGCTAGAAGCTGTCCAATATTTACCTTGGAAACAAGTTCAGCCTGTTAACTCTGAAACCGGGCAATGTCTGACATCTTCTCCCATTCAGTTGCTAAAGAGAGAATGACCAATAAACGAAATACAGTCAAAGCCTGCTACGGGCTCCGAGGAGTTTACATGTAACTGAGCCCTGACTCTTTCTCACTGGGGGCATATCATCTTCTCAGAGAGAAGCAAAGCCACTCTTCGTGAAGGTGGTTACAGCAAGTATGAATTAACTTTTGTCTCCATTTCAGCACAGTTTTCCAGTAGCATGCATTAAACAATGCAGCCTCTATACACAAATTGATCCTTCTGTTCTCCAGGTTGTGTGATACCTGCTTTGTAAATAGTGTACATGTGTACAATGTGGGTGGTGCAGGTCTGGTACTTCCCCAATATTATCCTTAAGAGAGTTTCCTCGCTACCCTCCTCTTCTTAATGGGCCGTTGTTCAACTATCATGACTATATACAGAGGAAAGCACTTGAAAAACAGACATGGAACCGCCAGGAAACTACTACTTTTCTCCATGACCAGCACTGGAGACTTTGCCATTGCAGTGCAGTCCTGCACCAGTCTGGCAGTTGGTGTGCTCACGCTGGGAGAGAAGCACACGAGTATATGCCTAGGACCTTGCCCATTTAGAAGAAGAAACTGAAGCCGAGTTGTTTTCAGGTCTTCCCATGTTTCTGAACCCCCAAGACGTGAAGAAAGAGAAGCAGCAGGGGAGGAAGACAAAATTTAGCCAGAAACTGGGTATTATCTCACATTTAGAAAAAAACAAACAATCAATTTACACATGTAACTACCATGATGCTATAATTGAAATAAAGTATAATTTGCTTCTGAACAAAAAGCACAAAAAAATCTGTTGTAGCAGTAAAGGCTGCAAAGCATTAACCCACTGGTCACAGGCAAAGCAAGCTGAGAGCTCAGCGCTCCATGAAGACGTGCCTAAGCTTTCCACCTCTGGAAGAACGGGACCAGCCATGTGCCCGCGTTAGGGAGCAATGCTCAGCACTGCGGCTATGAAAGTGGGTGACACCCACCTTTTTGCCTCACACAGCTGTAAAAGACGGACAACCCAACTACTGTCTGTTTAGATTGTCAGGCAAAAACCCCAAGTATCTTCTCTAGACCCAGTGCTGTTCACATCAGATACTAATATAGACAGCCCTGGACATCACGCTTTTTGACTCATGTTTCCAAAGCCCCCCCATACTGTTTACTCAGCATTTTGCATTCAATGCTGAGGAAAAACAAATGAATTGGGTTTTTTCTAACTTTGCTGCTTTTCTTTGAATTTCCTGGAGTGATCAATAGCCTTTAGGTTGCTGCTGTGCAGTTTTTTTGTCATGAAATGGTATTATGCAAGCACAGCAAAGGTTTAGGCACGAAGCAATATAATTCTGAGCGAAAATCCAGATTTTAGGCAGATGCATTAGCCCCAGAGACTTCTTTCATTGTTATTTAATCATTACACTGCAGTAGCAGACAAAATCCCCATGAAACAACCCCAGTTGTACGAGGCACTATACACTGAGTTAAAAAAAGAACTTGCCTCCCTCAAGAGTTTACAATTTAATATAAAAACCAGGTGTGCCATATAAGCAGCAAGGAGGGAGAGGGTAATTGTGGCATAGAATCTCCAGCTAGATTCAAATTGATTTTAAAAACACAGGACATCAATCAATCCATCTCAAAAGTCCCTCTTACTCACAGGCGTTGCCTGACGGGGCACTGACAGGCTGCAATTGCGAGCCACCCTGGGCTCTCCCGTCCTGGAGCAGGCTGACCCACAGCGCAGCTCAGGGATGTCCACAAACCTGCCCACGGCGAGCGGCGAGGGAGGGAGCCCGGGACAGGCATCCAGGGAGCTTGACCAGAGTAACTGCAAGCCAGCAGTGAGTCATTTGGGAGTGTGTCAGAGGAAACAGGCTAAAATGTAGGATGGGGGTGAAGGCAGGGAGATCCCAGAGGGAAGGATCTGCTGGTGACCCATGAAGAAGGTGGGAGAGGCCCTGGGATGGCTGAAGATGATGCAGTGGAAGAGAAATGTAGAGGAAACAACAGACGGTCCTAGCTTCATGGAGAAATTAGGCATGACGAGCATCACCCTCCTTTTAGGGACTGCTTATTAAGGCTATCTCTGCTGAAGCCCACACAATAACATTAACATGTAAGAATTCATATAAAAGGAAAGAAAAAAACCCCACCTATAGCTTCTTATTTCTAACCCTTACAGGCCTCGGTGAGGTCTCTGCTCTTTCTCTTGCAACACAAATGTGAAATTTTCCTGGACAAGTGCTATGAAAAAAATCTAAGTGATACAGCGGTCATGTAAATCAACATGTGTCTCTCAAGTTGAAAGTGAAAATCATACACAGCAGTATGAAAACACTATGAACAAATATGTATTCTTGTCTAACTCTGTTAAGGTTGATGCTGTAAAGACAATAAACTATCCAGGAATAATCTGAATTGCTCACATTGACAAGACCACTTCACGACTTGCACTACTTGGTCAGCGCTGAGGCCGTGCCATGCCCATTTCACCTGCTGTGGTCATACACAGATGATCTGTCGTGTCCTGTGACAGCTCCTACCAGCCAATGATCCAGGACAGGCAGTGAACAGCTCTTATTTGTTTATTTGCTTTCATCTCACTTTATTTAAGCTTTGAAACTTTATGATCGTATTAAACGCAAATGCCAACAATAGGAAAATCAGAAAACAACAGCAGGAAATGGAAATGTGTATCAATGCAGCATGCTGAAGAAAGAGTTCTACAGTTTCTGATCCAAACTAAACATTTCAATATTCCTAATAGTTCAGGTTCCCATTAACTGTAATTGAGTCATTTCAGAGCCTCCCGTGAGACAGACTCTGGTGTTCCAGCCGCCCGAAGAGCATCACCATCATATGATGTACAACAGCAGCTAAGGTGAACGCAGACAAATGGCAGCCAGACTCAAATCAAAATTTCATCTCAGCCTCCTGGTGAGGAGTCAAAACATTTGCTTCTCCTCAGATCACTGGGATTTTGCAGAAGCTATCACTTCCACAAGAGCCTACCGAGAATTTTATGCCTTCACTGGTTTTCACCGCAATGTTTGTAGCTCACATAACCTTTCTGCGTTAATTTACTGACTAGCTTTGATGACAATGGACTCTGGTCCACGCTGGAATTTTGTTCAGACTCACTAGAACAATGAATAGTTCAAAATCTAGAAAGTTCACTTGAATTGCAGAAATATGGTATTAAAGTGCTTGTTTTGTGTAACTTTGTTCGGTGACTTCAAGGTGAGCCCTCAACTCCATGTGAGCCCTCAACTCCATGATCTGTAGCATCCTTTGATCAGCATGCCAGAGGATATTCAAGAGCTGGGCATTGTAAGATGCCCTGATGAAGACATGCTCCTATGCACGTGAATAACCTAATTGCAGCAGAGACTTGTGCCACAGCTAGGCTGGGGACCCAACTCTGTTGGTGGGTGATAAAGATTCTCTCTCCCTTTCCCTGTCCCCTCTGTCTGGCATGCCTTTTCACAGGGACTTCAAATGCATGTTTGGCTGACTGCAAGCAGATGAGACAAGAAGGGGCAGAATATTCAGGAAATGATCCTCTCCAGTTCGGATACGTCCTCACATCATCTTTGTTTCTTTCCTTTAGGTAAATCCGCAGCTTAGGCTATCTGCTCTGTTTGTTGATGGGGAAACAATGTTCAGGAGAGTCCCCGTGTACTGCTCATTTTCATGCCGAGCATAAATGCCTCACCTGGTAAACCAAATAACTTATTTAATATGAAACAATATAGCTGATAAAGAGGATCCAAGGGAGATACTGAAAAAAGAAATGGAGAAAATGCCCAGCTATTGTAGTAGGAATAATGTACAAGATTTAGATTAAAGTGTAATTTATTGTCCGAGTCATACGGGGAAGGGGATGCTAAATTGGTTCCCGGGATGAGAAAGCAGCTGCCACCAGCACTGTGTTCCCTACGTGCAAACAAATCAGCCCATGCTGTAATGCCTCTTTCTGCTCAGGCAGCATTTGGTGGTTGGGCTTTAGGCAGCTGGGGTTTGTCATCCAGTTAGAAATGCTGTCATAAACTGCACTCTCAGTCAGAAGCCACTTTGGATATGGGGTTCCACCATCCTCCACAGCACATCTTGTGGAAGAGAAAGTAAGAGCCTGTCTAAAGGCCCTGTGAAAGCCAACTTACTGTTGTCGTTAGCAGCTTCATTAAAGCAGTTAAACCCCCAGCCTCCCTGGGGCGTTACCCCTTTGCGCAGCAAGAAAAAGGACAGGATCGATCAGGTAGTGTTTTACACCCACTTTGCGTTGGTGAAAATCAATACGCAGCACCAAACGAGCCTGCTTCACGGGCACTCTGCTTCTTCAGAAACATAAAAGCATTTGTAACCTAGTACAGCTGCTTGGGCTCGGCTGCAGCAGCTTTGCGCTGCCAAAACATCAAAAGGCAGCCAGAGGATATTCAAGAATGAGGCTGTAGTGATCTAAGCCATAATGACTTTACACTTCTTTTTTAGTTCAGTTCTTATTTAGGTAAAACTTCCACTGGTGTCATATTTAGGTCTGGCCTGCTGGCTGCCCTCTGCCAGGTTTCTGCAGGCTTACTGCAACTGGACCGCGGGACTGGGCAGGGGAAGCTTTGTGCTTCCCCACCGTGGTGGTCCTCGCACTGCTCTCACCACTGCTGGATCTGACCGCCTTCCACCATGCGTAAAGCGTGGGCACAAACGTGTCCCGCCTCGGGATGTAACTGAGGGCTATTTTCGCTTGCCCCGATTCAGCTGCATTGGGCTGTCCTGCAGCATCTGAGACTCCCACATAGATCTAGCAAATACGGCACAGGATCCATGAGAGGTCTTCACCCCTCTGGAGAAACAGCTAGAGACCAGGTGGTACCCTACGGCTGCTCAAATGACACTAAACACACAGTGCTAAGTAACCCTGTCTCGCTATAAGTGACAAATTTTATTCTTGAAAGCTTTTGAGGATTTTTTTGAAAGTACGCATTATTAGCGGTTCTTGTAATAGAAAGCAAAGGTCAAAAGAATTAATCCTGCCCAGACAGGAGAAGATGCACGGCAGTTCATGGGGATTTTGCCCAGAATCACAACCCACTTCTTGAAAAAATTCTAGAAGAACACATTCCCAGTTGAGAACACACCTGACACTGGAGGGACAGCTCTGAGAACCACTCTCCTCCCAGCCATCTGGTACTTAGCTTAGGCCCAAGTCACCTACAGGGTTACAACATGATCTTGTTTAATAGCTGATGGAAAGCCAGGTCAGCAAGTGAAATGCAACTGCAGGAGCTGCTGGGTCACTGAGAAGGTCTGCGCCATTTTCCATCAAACTGCAATTCCTTGACCTTGCTGGTGTTGTGCCCACTACCCCACACCATGCAATACAGCCACAATGTGATGAGGTCATGACATGAAGCTCAGGTCGTCATTTGTCAGAATGATGGAAATCCTCTGTTTGTGGATAGTAAAAAGTCTTATCACAAATGCTGCTACTGAACACCAGGAAGGAATCAGCAGTCAGAGGAGCAAACTGGGAGTCTTTACAAAGGAGGTCAGGAGCTGCATAGCAGCTCTTAAAAATCTTTCCTCTGCCCATCAAAGTCCCTTCTGCCATGAAAGAAGCTACACAGCAGGGAAAATGCGCTGGTAAATCACACCCTGAGAATCTCACAGCATAAACTTTCCTTTGATTTTTGAGTATTAAACTACAACTACAGTGCTATCTTTTTTCCTCTTTTTTCTGTCTTTGCAGCAGAAAATATAATACAGAAGGTAAGCAATTTCTTTTGCCTAAAAACACAGACCTCTGGAAGAGCTCATTTTAGAGTGATACTGTTACCTGTTTAAGTTTGCATTTCTTTGTTCCTTCTGTGCTGTTTTATTACCTCCTTCTATCAGCCATATCCAATGGCTTCTTAAATTCTGCCTCCAGCCACAAGGAATGTAAGCAAGTATAGCTGATGTAAAATGACATCCATGCCTTCATTCACTGAGCAGTGATTGTCTGTTGAGTACTTGCAGGGAAATTCTTTCTTTTTTTTCCCCAATACAAATCCCAAGGCAGCTGAGGTTACACAACCAGCTTCATACTTAGTTTAAAATATGTCTCAATTTATAAACCATCTGCAGCACTCATCATTAAATGAGAAGGCCACAAACAGGAAAGCTCACAACAACGATAAATAATCAGGACTCAAACGAGCACTCTCGTTTGAGGCAAGAATCTGGGTTGATCAAAATGCTCTCTGAATGGTGCCAGCTCAGTGAATGGGACAATCACATCACAAACCACTTGTCTAGGGCAAATGGCCCACTTTCCAAAGTCAGTGATTTATTTTCTGGCTCAGGAAATCCCCAACCTGCAAATCATTAGCGAGTAGGAGAAATGTCATTAGATGCTTGCCCTTTTCTTTACTCTGCCTTAGGCGTCTGCTTTGGCATCATTGTCAGAGGAGAGCCACGGAGGCAGGTGGGCTTCTGGCTGACCCTGTACAACCATTACCAAGGCCTCTGGCACAAAGCAATGGGTCTGAGAGCAGGGTGCAGGGGGTGCTACAGAAAGCAAGAGGCAGAGCGCGGTTCAAGGGATGCCCTCAACTTCCCCCACAGAATCCTTTGTGTTGAAATTACCATGAACGAGTTAATTTACTTATATCCCTATTCATGCAGGAAGGAATACGTTGATAAGTTGGGAAGACTTGTTACCCAAAAAAAGGCAAATCAAAGAAATTAGATTCTGCGTTTAGATCTGAACACGACCGAGTTAGAGACTGCCCTGCTATCATTCCCAGACTAAAGTGCTCCCACAATGTCTAAATGCATTACAGGATGCGGCCATGAGTGATACCACCAAAAAGAAATGCTGGACTCGAAGAAATTGGAGCCCTCATCTTTAACAACATATAAAACCAAACACATTTCTATCCCATGATGAAAATTACAGGACAAGTGGCATTTATTTGTTTGTATAGTGAAGACTAGGCAACTTAAGTCTCTCAAGATTTCCACCAAAATATGTTGATTGCCTTTGGGATTTAGATTTGCAGAGGGTTTTATGATTGCATTTCAAGGCACATTATGTGCTCTGGAGAGGCAGGATAATTTCTTTATTTTTGTGAGGCCTCAGAAGCATTCTTAGATTTTTGAAATTAGAGATGGAAAGATTTATCTTTCCCTCTGATGAATCCCCCACCAAGACAGGACTGCCTAATAAAGCATATTGCCAAGGGCTCATGTTGTCTAGTTTGGAGTGACAAAGCTTGTATCTGGAGGCAATTCCAAAATTTAAAAAGTTTCACTTTTCTAGACCGATCATCAACATGATTGGTCCTTACCATCAGCTGTTCTTTATTAATTATACCTTTTTAAAAACTCTCATCCCTTCCCATTATTCTAGGAATATTGCATAATTTCAGATATAAAGAAGCCCTTGCTCTGTATTAAGCCACTACGATAAAGCTGGACAGCCTTACCTCAGTGGTACCTTATTTTATTAATAAATTCCTACTGAGGTCATTAGGGTTCTCTGTGCAGTAAAATCAGCAGGCTTTGGCCCTCAGAGCTCTCATGCACGAGGAATAAATCAGAAAGCACTGGAGCAGAATCTGTTCTTGTACTTTTGTCTAAGTTTTTTTTGTTGTTATTATTTTCTTTCAAATCTCTCATGCTTGATTAAAGAAATTTCTTCTTGGTTTTCTGTTCTGTTTTTATTATGTTTGTAGATAAAAAGCCTTTGCACGGCAGGAAGAAGAGCAACAATTTGCCAACTCAAGCTGCATTTACCATCTGGTATCCAAGAACCTAGCAGACTGCCTGTTCCATCAATGCAATAATATTATGTTGCTTTAATGACCTCATGCTCTGATTTGAAGATAAGCAAGTTGGACTCAGATGACAAATAGGGACATTCACCTCCTGTAATAACCAGCATTTCCTCAGCTGTTGTCACCAATTACCACAGCATTGATCACAGGCTGATAACAAAAGGTAGTACCAATTCAGAAAATCAGCTTTCTCTGCTTTTTCCTTTTTGCGCCTTCTTTAACTGGGTTTAGATAGTTGCCCTGCTAGATGTATACAAGCTGCACCGAGTAAGATGACAGAGTCCCGCTTCCCTAGAGAAAGGGAGAGGGGGGCAGTGTCCCACTCACAACACTAAAGCCAAAATTTCCAAAACAACCAGTAATTCTGAAAGCTTGGTGTTAGACACCTTAAATGAGCTATATTTTCCAAAGGAATATGCTCAACATATTGCAATCAATGACGGTGTGATTTTTGAAACCTGGCTGGTTGATGATTGCCTCTAACATTTGACCTCCAGTATAGCTGTACAGCAAGTGAAATGAAACACAGATTTCCGAGGATGAGTGCTACAGTCTGAAAATCTTAGTCTGAAATGAAAGGAGTACAGCTTCTCACCCCCATCGTGTCCATCTGGGGGATTTAATCAGCAGTGCCAAAGAGGAAAACGCAGTGACAACCCATCTAGTTCACCCATCTGACATTCTTCGCTACCCATCTACCCACCTCTGCTTCTGCCTCCAGTGGCTCTTATTTACTGGAAGGCATATCTTTCTCCTCTTCCAACCCCACAGTTACTCATCAGCTTTTGCTGCAGTAAACAGGGAGTATATTGCACACTGCGGTGTATTCAAAAATCGGCTTCTACTTTCAAGGGCAAGGATGATAAATTGAATGTGGAACAACTGTTAGTTTTATGGATAAACTATGTGTCTTGAAGTAGGGGGAGAACATACTCAGTGCAGGCTACTACTATATCTCCTGCCACGAAGCGATAACACTGACAGCCACTAGCAACCAGCTATTGATCTTCCCCATAGTCAGCAGGATCCTAATAATGAAAACAAAGTATTTGGGGCTCATGCAGAAAGACATTAAGAGAGTGTTCCCTGCGAAGACAGACTTGGATTTGCTGGAATTGTACACAAAAGCATCATCCTTTAATAGACAGAGTAAACATTGGTGTAATCAGAGAATCATATTTTTTGGAGACTAAAATAGCCTATAAAGCCTTGCCCCCTGCCAGGGCATATTACAAGTAAAACTCCCTACCCCAGTCTCTGCATTTACCAAATGAGAGAACAAGCAGGAAAGACGGGCTGATTTCCAGGCTGCTTTCACAGCTCCCATCACACACGTGACGCTGAAGGAAGGAATACAGCAGGGGAATTTAGAGAGAATGAACCCTACCTGTCCCCAGTCAGGACATCCCCTTGGTAGACCACTGGCTATGGGCACACTGGCCAGCTCACAGATGTCTAAAGCCGGGAGGAAAACCACAAAGATTTCTATAGAATATGGGCAAGTCCTTTACACAGCATGAACCATAAATTAACCAGTCACATTTTGCCACATAATAAGGAGAAGAAATGGTAATGGTTATACGTCAAGGAAACTTTTATCCAAAGCTGCCATGATAATTCCTTCTGCTATAGTGCATTTACTAAAAGAGTAATAAATAAAAGCTAAAAGGAAGGATACTGTTGGTAAGCAGGAGGGATGAATTTCGAGCGAGAAATTAAATTTTGGCTCCTATCCACAGGATAACCAACTTCGCAAGCATCTACATGAGTTTAACAAGGCCACTCATGAAGCAAGGGAACCCACAATATAAGTGGGGTGTCCATGATACACCCATTGATGGTAACAAAGATAAGCTCCAGAGTGAGATATCTGCATAGCTTAGCTATGAAAATAGCCACAAGAAGCAGGATGCGGTTCAGGGAAGGGCTCTGGAGAAGGGACTCTCCAGCAACAATGGCATCAAACCGGGTGAAATATCACTGCTTTTAAATATTGCATAACAAACTCTTATGTAATTCCTAATAGAGTTTCCTAAATACCACGTTACTGTGCCATGTATATTTTATAACGTGAGCGTTTTAATTAAGATGTGATCTCATTTATGACCTAGTGGAGCCTGCAGCTTTATAAGGACCCTTTAGGATGCAGCCGCCGCACTACCGGTCGGAAGAGACGGTGTGGGCCCATGGAAAGAGCTGTACTGACCACCATCGAACGGGGCTGTCACTTCCTTGGTCCTCCCGTCTGGAAAGGGAACGTAATGCCCTCTTATTAAGCTAGTTCACTGGAGAATAGATTAAGGGAATAACTCCAACACTGACCTGGACTTGCAGGCCTGGAAGAAGGCTTTTTAAAGTTAATTGAAAGAATCACACAGACTTCAAGCTGCTTTGTACCAGTTCCTAACAGACAAATTGACTATACCATAGTGAAATACAAGGCACAAACATATTAAAATGTTGTCTTTTAACTATTGTTGCTCCTGCTGAAAATACCAGGAGTAGCTGGGATCCTTATCGTCTAAATCCTTGAACAGTGACTGAATAGTACAACACCCTAAAGCTATTAAGATTCTTTTGTTCATAGCCTTGTTACTATGAAATGGTTATTAGAGAAATGTCATCTGGGAGAAAGAGATGCTGCTTAGTTTTCTGGAACAGGAACTTATTCAGCAGATAAATTCATATTATTATCTCTTCCATTTTTCTCTAGTGTGTTTACTGATGTTCAGCCCACAGGAGAAGCTGATCTTTCTTGATGAAAGAATAAACTGTTTGAAAACAAAAAAGCAGATCAAAGAGGAGAGAAGCTCAGTGATGGAAGATGTCAGCTAGAGGAGGGGGATGAAAGCTAATGTGCTGCTGATTGCGGAAGCCATTTTTGTTCAACTCCATACACACAAGATAAAAGCAGGGCTCACTTTCCACCTATCTCTTCATTTCACAAATTGTCCAAGGTAGTATTTTTCAGCCCGCCCACTGAAGCACTATCTTCATCTGTAACACACGCATTAGCCTGTGCAACAGAAAAGGCACCTCACAAGCAAACAGGAACGGGTTTGCCTAGAAAGAGGGATGGTTAGAACCCCTCAGCATCACAGACACTGATTTTGAGGCTACAGCTCAAGATAATACTGTATTTTTAGTAAATCTTTGGTCTCAAAACACAAATGTTCTCACATCTGTATTTGTTGGCCTCTTCACTAAGAGATCCTATGTATTGTTTAATGTGA
Organism: Aramus guarauna; assembly: GCA_013400195.1. Taxonomy (NCBI): domain Eukaryota; kingdom Metazoa; phylum Chordata; class Aves; order Gruiformes; family Aramidae; genus Aramus; species Aramus guarauna. The sequence goes on from VXBL01007432.1 coordinate 82,010, forward strand.
CCGTGACTTGTTCCTCACCTCTGAGCTCAACCACAGTGCAGGGACACTTCCCATTTTCAAACTTCCCTGGAAACCTCATTTTGCCACACTTCCTCAGGGAACTTGGTTGGTTGGTATTTAAAAATACATGTATATTTCTTCCTATCCTTTCCTAGTTGTTCTTAAACAAAGCTTCTGAGAACAGAGACATTTTTTTTATATTACACTGGGTATCTGGCAAAGACATTATGAGCACTTCAATAAAAAAAGAACAGTGAAATATTGCTTATGCTAGGTGTCTTGGTCCCACTTGCCTTAGCCATTTAGCATGCTTAGGCTAATTACCTATGGTAAGTACCAGTCATCTACTGTTGGCTTTTAGAGCTCCAAATATGGACTTTCAATGCAGATCTGGATCAACTCACTTTGCAGTTGACTGAACATCATCACTAGAACCATCACTCAGCAGCAAAGGGAGAAGAAACTAAAATGTGGGTGCAGATGTGAATTATGACCCTCCCTCGGATTCTTTTAAAGCATCCTGGAAGCAGAGAAATTGGAACATAAAGTTTTTGACTTGCTTTTTTGTGTTCACAGTCCTGATACCAAATAAAGCCCATTGGAAACCAGGCAAGGAGAACCTTTCTACAGATTATGCTGCTAAACTGGAGGCCACCAAGGCTTGATCATAATTATCAGATGCAGTCATGTAACTGAAACAAATTCTCTTCCCTTGAACTCCTAAGCCCCTGTTACAGAAGCCCTCCTTATTGTAACAACAGTGTTTGGCTTGACATCCTACCAGAAAAGTTAGTCACAGATGACAAAGAGATTTATAAAGATTGGTGTCACAATTTCTAAATTAAACACAGGATAACAAGCTGCATGAAAATGAGTGGATTATCTGGGTTCACATACTAAGTCAGTGGCAGACTCCAGCTAAATCCCTGTATCCTAACTTGTAGTCATTACAAACAAGGCAATTACTGGCTTACAGGTAGCATATGCAGCAACCTATAATAAATAGTCATGCCACAATGAAATGGACCGCATGAGTAACCAACACAAAACCCACACTACCTACGTTAGCTGGGAATAAAAATGCCCTGTCTTCTTAGTAACATCCATTGAGATTTGACACAGGACAGTGCCTGGTTATGCAACCCTTCTACTCAGGGCTGCTACTGAAATATTACTTCACATCATTCACTCCTGCTATGTGGCCTGGAAATAATTGTCTGGAAGAGGCTGGCTTAATTATTTTATTTTTTTCTATGGAGAGAGCACTTATTTTGAAAGAGTGGTAGCCCTAGCTTTAGACAGTGTCTAAAAGAGGGTTACATAAAAACTCAGTATTGGTGTATGTGTTTTCAAGGGATGGTTTTCAGACTTCTTTGCGATTCAAGCAGTTCTCCAGGGACCTGCTGTGAATCTAATCGGAGTGGTGTTGCACTACTGCAATGCATGATGCAGGATGAACAGTGGCACTGAAACGCCTACTTCTGCAACAGCAAAAGCAAGATAGAAAAGGGGCAAAGGAGGAGAGCATTATAATACCTGCTCAGCCTTCTAAAAAAGTGGCATTCTCCTCAGAGTATTCTAACTCATGTCAGCGATTAAAGCTACTGGATTGCTAGTCTGGACTTCACCTCGCTGATTTTTGTTTAATGTTCAAGAGATTAAACCTGCATCATCTAGTACTTTCCTTTACTCAGTCTGCAAATACTGGAAAATACTTAGGGGAAGCTCAGTTCTGTATTTCTGAGTGGAGGAATTAAATTGTAAAGGTCTTTAAAAAATGGTAGCAAATGATTCATGCTCAGTTTCAGGTTCCACTTGCCTCCCCTAAGTAAAGAGAAATATAAGCCTTATTGTGTCTTTTCTATTCTGGGAATAAGCAGAATATAGCAGATTCTAGCTACTCTGACCTCGGATTTGTGGGAGATTGTTGGATGGAGCAGAGTAAAACTTCATCTTTGGCTCTTGCAATTATACAGCAACATATCAATTAGTAGTGGAAGAGTGAATAAAGCAGGAAACTCTTAATAGCCCAATAATCTCTGGTTCTTGATTTTCTACCCTTCTCCCACCTTTTATTGTGAAAGCAGGTTAGCTCATACTTATCTCTGCTTCAAACTCATCATCATCTGAGGCTGTGAGGCTTGCACAACAGACACAGACAGGGAAAAATGTAATCCAAGGCCTGTTTTCACCAGAATACTCACTAGAAATGCGACTGCCAGAGTACTTCGCAGTTTGTGAGCCCGCGCCTACTGAGATCACCCTCTGTCCCAAGGTGCACAGTAACATGCAGCATGGATGGGGCCGCCATTTAATTCCACACACCCAATGGAGTCAACATAGCAAGGTCACAAGGACCTGGGGTCCGTCAGACAGACTTGTGGGTAAAATCAGGCGAAAAGCCTCTCCATATAGCTCAGGAAGATGTGCCCCCGCTGTAGTTTTCAGAGGAGGTCTACCCACCCCTAAGTCTTCAAGGACAAGCCACTGCTTCTGCTCACCAGAAATATATTCATTTCCTATCGCTATACCACCAGAAAAGTGCAGTGTTTGTGACTCAGGAGGCAAGAACTATGTACAATCCCATGTTAGTGGGGAGTGGGAGTGGAGGAGAGGGCTACGCTGCATGTCGCGGAGCCTGCAGCAGAGGGATCTGGAAGCCCGATGGCAGCGGGCTCCTCACCTGGCAGCCATCCTTCCAGTCTCACAGGCACACTGCCCCAACAGGACTGTGCTCGCTATCCTGCAAATTCTCTGGTGGGCCTCTGCATTGAAGACACACAAGCAACTCCCTCTTCTCCTTAGACCATTTTGTTGCACCTGCTCCAGATGCTTTGAACAACCCCCTTGAAGTCTGAGGGAAAAGCAAAGCTGGAGAGGAACGGTGGCAGGAGGATGGGGAAGGCAAACCCCAGTTTTACATTTCGTTCCCAGCCAAGAAGGTGCTTCTGCTCCAGAAGGGACGCCCACAGCACCTGCATTCCCACCCTGCCCCAACCAGGGCATGTGCCCGGATAAGCAGTGAAATGAGGGGGTGACTCCCTGCTGTGACCCAAGCCCACTTTCATTTCCAGCCCAGAGCACAGCATCACCCCTTTAGAATTTACATTGCTGTTTTCCATCCCACTAAACGACGTTTGATCAGATTAACTAACAGCGGCCACTGCTTGCCAGTGAATGCCAGCATTAACTGTAACACAATAGGAGCACAGGCCTAAGCCCGTTTGTTTTGCAGATAGCAAACCTGTCAGCGGAGCGGGAGTGTTGATGTCATCTTCTGACTCAGTGGCAGTGCCTGTTCCTGGGGTCACCCTGCATTCCAACACCATCAGCATCCCCTCTCCAAATCTCACCTATTATTTGCTCATTGTGGTTAGATTTTGCCTGGAGGAAGAGAGGAGGAACAGGCTGACATCACCTGCTTATTAATAGATGGGTAGAGAAGAACGATCTCCAATAAAGGCTTGGGAAAGGATGTTCTCTCAGGGTCTTACTCGGGAGGACGGTGTGTTACTGAGCAATACACGCCAGTAACCTTTTAAGGGAAGCAGCTGTCTGCCCAGCGGCTGCTTCCAAACCCTTGAACTTCCATTTGCTGGTCCTTCAAGGGCATGGTTAACCCCTCACTGGAAAAAAACAGTGCTGGGGACAACCAGTCAGAAATTAATTCCTGTGCAAGGCAAAGTCATTTGTCTTTGTAAAGGGAAATAGTGAGGCTCCTCGAGGACAAGATGTGACCCTGTGGCACACTGCGGAGCAGTGGCTCCCACCGTGGAGCCCGCAGCCGTTGGTGACACCAGGTTAGGGATGGGTAAGGAGCTCCCATCTGGCCCTTGCTGCTGGCTGATCTCAGCCTCCAGACTGCGGTCGGCAGCTGGATGCAAGTTGCAGTGGGTGAAAAATGTGAAACATCTCATTTAATCAGTAAATCTCCTCCTCTCTGCTTGCATGTTTCCTGATAACAAACAGTTGGAAATGTTATCAAAGCATTTGTTATTGAAAACTGTCTCTGTTAAAACCTTGGTAAAGAATTATTTGCTGCAGCTCAGTGTTAGGAATGATAACTCCAAGTCATATGGGCTGGGGTTTTTTTAATGTTTAAATAGTTGTGTGTGACTCTTGGTATTACGCTTCCACAGCAAGAGCACAGGATTGCAAGTTTAAAATTCATCTCTTGTGGATCAACTGCTACATTAAGTTCAAATACATCTTTCCTGCAGACTTTCCTACCATGAGGCTACTAATGAAAAGTAAGCTCAGAACAGGAATAAATGGAGTCTAAGCAAATTCATTACAAAATGTAAATACATGTTCTTACTTTTCCTTTGTTTCTCCCAGCTGATGGGAGGAGCCATTTAACATGTTTGAGTTAGTCAAAACAGAGAAAATAATACATTGTGATATTTCTAAGATTTCTTTGACATATCTCCTACGAATTATTCCCATTTACCCACGGAGACTCCAGCACAGAGCCTCTTCTCAGCAGCAACACTGCGAGATGAGAAATTTGTTTATTTCTCTCTCTCAGAAAAGGCCAAATATTACAGTATTCCCTCCTACGTGAACAGATCGATTTACCCACTCTTGGTTGCATCTCCCTTCCCTCATAAATTACCAGTACAAAAATTAAGCAGAGGGGAAAAGCTGCCCGAACCTTAGACCTCAGTGGTAAAGTAAAGGTCTTCCCGGACGGACCGCAGCGACCCTGGTAGTGACACGGTGGTGGCCCTCACACAGAGCGGAGCACTGTGGCTTCTTTAGGATGACCGCACATCCTAAAGCACAACACTAAAACGGGAGGCACTCAGCAGCATCAAACTGGCGTATTTTCATTTTCTTTCTGAAAGCACCATAAATCGAGTGGTTTAGTGAGGAGGGACACTGTTAATAAGAAAAGGGCTTGCTTTTGTCTTTCTTCTTTTTCAACTTTCTTTCTTTCAACTGCTAAGGAAGCATTTGCAGAATATCAGCTTCAGGATGTCCATCTTGCCTCCCTCCCGCTATTGACTGCAAGCACAAGACCTGAGCAGCAGGCTGCTGCAGTGTCTTGTTCACTGACACGAGTGTCCTGCTCCACATTTTGCTCGGGTATTCACGCTGGCAAGCCTGCCGCTGCCTCTGGCTGCAGGTCTGGCTCATGATTCAGACTGCTTAAGTCTTCCAGAACATAATTTTCTTTTTGCTAGCTGATTAATTTGCTTGCTTTCATCTGTTTTCAAATAAACCCTTGCTTAAAATCCTCCCTGGGATTTCTATCAGCCAGTGCAGGAGGCAAGATGCCTCTTTCCAATACAACATGCTCTGACCTTCACAGCACCGCCATGCCAAAAGAGCTGGGCCATTTCTGTGCTTTAAGAACACAGAATTGCAAAGAAGTGACAGTGCTACCCAACACCTCTGTCATCCTTCCTGCAGGCACCGCTCACACCTTCTGCAGTGGAAGAGGACAAGAGCCACACTAGATCATGCTGTACGCAAAGGGAATGACAGCTCTCCTTCTCTCTATTGCGAAGAGGGACTTTTTGCATCCAAAAAATGAAATCTGATTCTCCCTTCCTTGGTCCACATACCTATTTTCTTGGCTATAAAATTACAGAATTCCAGCTACCGTGTTTATCTCTGTGCTGCAGTGAAAAATGAAATCAAATGTTAGCAGACACGAGCAAGTTTGCATGGTTGCACCTGTACTTCAAGTACGCCCAACATGCACGTTCTCCTCTGTCATCCTTCCTCCTGCTGCAATCTGCATACAAGCCTGGAAATATTGAGGTCAGCATTTTGTGCCGCAAGATGAAACAAGATGTAAGTGACCAGGTTTTCCTCACTTTCTTAATTGTTTACAGTCCAGTAAGGATGGATGGGAACCCAAGAAGGAGAACACAATTAATGGTCATTCTTTCCATTTGTATGCTATGCTTTTGCTAGAGCTACCAGCATTTTATGAGTTCACAATGAACAGTAATGAAGATAGCAAAATAAGTTCATTCCATCTTTTTTATACTATTGGTGTCATACAGTCTACCCCACACTGGAAGTATCCAAGGGTGACAGAATATCCAAATCTGTAGACTTTGGGGACTTTGCATCTAAAATTACATTCAGATGTGAGACAAGGCCAAATCCAGAAAATGAATTTGATTCAGATTCCAGTGATAAAATCTCTGCCCTTTGCATTCTTGTGATTCTTTACGTGGTGTGAAGCCTACATAAAATGTAGCTGCTTTTCACAGCTTTAAAGTTTGAAAGTTTTCTTCCGATTCAAAAGAAACACAGTGAGTAGTAAGTTTTCTGTTGCTTTCTCTTTCGCTAAAGAATGACTCAGTTTGAATTCAGCAGTACATACAGGCACCACTGTCGGCTTGGACAATCCTTGTAACTCATTGAAATTCAGAGTCAGGTTCCTGACCTGAACTTTGCAGCTAGCTCTTGTCTCTTACAATGGCATATACCAAAGCCCAGGGTTTAAACGCCTGCAACTATGGAGGACTTAGATCAAGAATTGTATTTGGACTTTAACTACCCAGACCCACCTTTTATCAGTACTCCTTTTGAAAATCAGGATCCTCAAAGCATATTGTACTACTCAGTAGTGACACTGCTACAGGGTAAGGGATCTTCTTGCAGGTTTTGGTATCTGGAAATGTGGAAGAAATAGGTCTTATTAATTGGAGACGAGCTTGGGCAGACAAAAAGGAAGATAAAGCCATTGCTTCTCCAGCATGAGCCCTTCAGTGTCCCAGTGTGGCCAGCTGTGTCTCCCAGGCCACATCCATTTAGCATCGGACTCAACTGCACAGTGATGGTGTGAACATCCCACTGGGGTGTAGTAAAAACAAAACAAAACAAAAAGACGCAGACAGTAGCCACATGAAGACTCTATTCCGCTGTTACTGAAGACAGGGAGGCTGTATAAAATTCAGACCAAGATTTGGATTTTAAATGTTAAGGAATTTCTTCTGCCTAACCCCCAAGTCACGTGTTTCAGCTAATGGATGTATTAGTGTTTTACAAGTGAGATGTCTTCATACAATGTGCCATCAAACAGGCACTAAGCTATGTTATTCCTATTTACTGTGCCCGGGAACTGTTTACACAGTAGTTCACACACACACATTTATTCAAAGAAGCTTTGAAATTGGCCAGAGGCCAAATGTTTGCAGATGGGTTTTATAAGACAGGATAGTTCAGTGCCTGGCTGGACATAGTTCTGCCCACAAACACAGCCTCCTTGGGGTTCCAGTTTTGCAAATAAGAGTACAAAATGTCAAATACCAGAAGAAAAAGATGTGCTGACGAGCACGGGCAACTGCGTGCTCAGAGCCGTCCCTGCTTCTCAGCAAACCTGCTCCCCACCCATTCCCCTCGCTTGCTTATTAACAGCGGGTTTCGTTTTTAAGAAAATGGAAAATTGTCAAATATAAATTTCCATTTACTTGGCACATTGCCCTCGAAAAACAAAGATCTAAGGTGCATATTCAACAGAATTTAAACTGAGCATTAAATTGGATGCAGAGCTCAGTCTGGTCCTGCAAAGCAATGCTCCATTCGCCCGCAGGATTTTCTATTTCTGTGCTGCTCAGGATAACAACAGATGGGACCCCTAATTCAAAGGACGATCTCGAGGCTAGAGGCAACAAAACTGGACCAGAATGCAAAAAGCAGGGTTGTTGCAGATGTGGGAGGAAAATGTGTATTTTAAGCTGGAGGAAAAAAAAAGGATGGAGTCCAGACAGCAGAGGAGGGGACTCTGGATCACTAAAATATCTCGAGACATTACTGTATTTGCTTCCCTCAAAACCCAAGCCATTGGTTTCACTGAGAAGGCCAAATTAACCATGAAGGCAAAAGAAGGGTCTTATCTAGAAGACCAGGAGTTGGGTATGGAAATTTACTACCAGCTCAGAGAAAGAAACTTCTCTTCTGTGCTACTACTAGGGCTTGTTAGGAATTTTCTGCCAATGCCTTCTGAAGGAAGAGACAGACATTTTTATTTTAATCAGAAAATCAAAATAAAAGCTTTTGTTCCAGGTCTTGTTGACCCAGTTGAAACACTTCAGCTGACCCGTTTGAAAACACTTCTTTTTAGGTCAATTTTTCATTAATCTCTGCCTGCCTCAGCTACCACATTGTCTTGGAGAAGTGATACCTCACATTATTCTTTTCTTTTATCCCCTACCCCTTCCTTTCTCTGCGTTCTCTCCTTGCATTTAATCTGAGACAATGCCGTGGGATAGCCTCCCCAGCTGAACTGCTGCTGTGTACCACGGAGATGAATCCAGCCACGAATTAAGAAGGGAAACCTAAGGCACCACGACTGATCCAGCGGATGTGGTCAAATCAAGCTGAAATGAAGCGCTTTGACTTTTAGAATGAACAGAGTTTGGAACACCTGATAAATTAATGATAAATTTCAGTATCTTCACTCTTTGTTGAACCATTAGACCAAAACCAACTACCAAAGGATCCATTTTCCACAGGACTTGAATTCCAGTTTATGAAAAAGCTGTGTGTGACCATCCCAGTGACCATGCCATCCGACACCTCTTGGCTGCTTCTCCATCGCTTGCCCTGCCTGGCTGCAATGTGCTCTCCTGCCTACTGCTTTAGCTGATGGGCCAGAGGTTACTTTTGTTTTGGAGCCAGTGGCAAGAGGAACTCGCTGCCCAAAGCTGGAAGCCTCTCTGAACACTGCTTATTGTCCATCCCCCCCCAACAAGATAGCCTGGAGCACGTTGCCCATTCTCTCTCTAGCACAGTTGGGCCTTTTATGGCTAAAAGAGCTTTTAGCTCCCGGCACTGGACTTCCTCAGAGCTATCTCACAAGCTCAGCCTCACCGTGTCTGTCCCGATGGCACAGAGCTGCACAGGGGCACCTGCACCAGCCGGCACACCGGGAGCGATATCCCTGCCCGAGCGCAACGCCACGTCTCCAGCTGATACAGACTCAGTGCAGCAAATCCGGCAGGCAGAGTGCCACGCCGACTCTGCCTCCGGTACCCCAGCGAGCTGCTCAGAGGGGGAGGCACATCCTGAGACAGGGCCAACCCGTCCCGCCAATTCTTTCACCAACAGGCATGGGCAGCTGGCAGCCGGGAGGGCATGCTCCAGTACGCAGAGTGGGGCAATTCCAGTAAAGAGCCAGTGATTCAGCACTGGACTGGCAATCCTCCCAGCTCGTCTCAGTCAAGCGGAGGAGAGCAACACCAAGGGGTCGCGTAGCCAAAGAGGATTTCTGCCGTGAATGTGCCGAGGAACGCGGCCAGCAGTAAAGCAGCAGGCAGCTTCGTGTCTCACGGCTGCTGCGGTCCCGCAGGCTGCTGTGCTGTTCTGCAGCCATTTTAACCTGGGCAGGCCAAAAGAACCCAGCAACGCTCACGACAGAAGTGGCATCCTGAAACTCATCACTCCGTAAGATTAGCATCTCTGCCACAGGCTTCCAATGTGGCCTTACATGCAACACTAAGAAGCAGCAATTTTCTAATGCTATAATCATATCCACCTTCCCAGCACTCAGATTGCTCCTCTTCTTCTCCGTGCCTCAATTCCCCCTCTGTACGCTTCTGTCTGCTCTGGACGCTACTTAGGGAAGGCAAGGAGTGTCTCTCAGTAACGTTAGGAGAGGGTTTCTCACAGCGTTTGTAAGCATTATCGTACCACTCCTTAGAATTCTGGTTTTGTATATTTTTCCTGTATGATCCTTTGCTGTTGCTATACGACTTTCACTTTCACTCTATAAGCACAACAATCTCACGTTAACAAAAGACAGCCGCCGCAGGGATTTTTAAAGTTCAAAATGCATACAAGCTATGTGTAAAACCACGTGCTTTGCAATCAAAGTGAGAGTCAAAATATTACCTAAATATTTCGACGTCCCCTAACTGCGATAAAGCGCCCATCGAGCAGCTCCCTCTTGCACACCGCAGGCTGGTGACCACCAGCACAGCAAGTTCGCAGTGCCCTCTGGAGGTCACTCCTGGGCTTCGAGGGGGGGAGAAAGACACCGGCATTGCTCTTGTAGGCTTTTGGGGGGCTTTTGGGGAAAGAGCTGCAAAGTACGAGGAGCTTCTGATGTCTGGGTTCACACTGGCATTTGAGGGTCAACAGGATGCACCTTAAGGCACCGCATTTCTTGTAAGCATAGTCAATAAAGTGAAGAAATCCAGATAGAAATTGACTCCTTTGCTTGACCATAATTCACTCTCCATTTCTTATACACGTGCAGTTCGGTGGTTAGAAACACAGAATTTGGACCTCCCACTGCAGTTGTGAGCTCTGTAGCCAGGAGAGAGAGACTCAGGAGAAAATATTTGAAAAAAACAGGAGCGCTTTGGAATTAGCACCACACTATGGTCAAATTTCATCCATGCTGTAATGTAATTCCTTGATGATGCCATTTTCTTCATTCCCATTTTTCATTTTTAAGGAAAATTTTAATTTCTAGGTGCTGTGTGGTACATGGAAGGAGAAGTGCTAAAATGTAAGGAAAAATATAAAACACTTCTTTGAGGATTCCCTTTTTCAGCTTAAAGGGGTTTGGCCGAGAAAATGTCTGAACAAAAGCGTAAGAACTTTTTCATCTCAGACTTGGAATATTTGAAAATATTTCCATCCTTGATACCATCTCTAGCTCTCACAAATAAAAGGAAGAAGAAAGAGATCCAAGCATACTTTAGATGCCACTGAAATTTCCTAAGGATATCTGCCAGTATCCCAAATTAAAAGCCTTCCAAGCCTAGAAAGAAACATAACCAAAACTAAGGAGAATATGAATAAAGGCAGTTCAAAAGCCGGTATTATTCTGATTCTTTTGTTTGGCTAAGAGAGCACCACAAGCACAATTCCTTATCCCTCCCTCCTTGGAATTTCAGATGAGAAATCCTGCAGTTCGTAACCTCAGATCAGCTCCATTACTAGAGACGAACACTTAACTGTGAGCAGAAAACTGACGTTTTGCCAGGAGCTTCATGTTTCTGGAGTCTGAAGCTACAACTATGAATTGTATTACAGCCTTTGGAAAATGGTATGACAAAATCTCATATGTTTGTCTCCCTCATTTGTTTTCTCTGATAACTCCATGGCTTTTGATGTGTAATTTTTAGCTTACTATACATACCACATTCCCCTAATTGCTATCAGACTAATACAGCAATGATTGATGACAGTAGCAATCCTAACATTACTAGGATAGCCCATTATAAAATGTCCACACTATTCAAGTGTTTTATAAATAAATTATAATAATGCTGTCTTTTTTCTGGGACCATCGTGTCTACGTGTGTTCTGTTCAGCTCTTTGGGCTTTCAATGTGTACCTGGCACAAGAAATACAGAAACTTTGCTGGCGTCTCTAGATGGTCTTGTCAACAAAGGGAACAGTGAATGTTTCAGAAAACTGTCTGTGTACATTAGCGGAGAAGGGGGAAAGAGGAAAGTGGCAGGAGAGAATGAGAGAGAAACACTTCCCATTTATCAGCCACTACTATTCAGCTTTCCCTCCCCAAGGGGTCGTGGCATCAATAATCTCAGGCAAGTAAGCAATCCAGAGACATTTTCACTTAAATAATTCATCTCTCTCCCTATTCTGATGCAAGAAATGGGAGACAGCTGGTGATACCAGAAAGGCATCAAGATGTACACATGAACCGTCCCCCTGCCAGCCTACACAGGTAAGACACAGAGCTTAGCACGTGCCTTAAACCAAGGCCCAGACAGTAACACAAACATCATCTATCTCACTAGAAAAAGATAAAATGAGAGACCATCACAGTCCTCGTAGACCAAAGTATGAGGCAGCAGCCCTTGCCAGCTGAGAAACACTTGCTTCCCCAGCCTAGACACACGTTAAAAGGCAGAAAGAGGATTTCCAGGGCTCACACGTCCACAGCTTCCAATTCACCTAGGGGCTGGTTAGGATGCACTCAGATCTACCAGGCAAAGATCACTGTCACAGGATACACTAGCTTCAGCTGGCCTTCTGCAAAGGGTTGGATCCAGCCTCCACGACATAGACAAGCACAACTACAGTAAAAAGTCTGCCTTGGACAGCTTTACTTCTATTTAACACAATAGATTTTGTCCCAAAGACAATAACATGCTCTTAAGTGGACCAGGCTTATGCCCTGCCACGCTTCAAGAACCTGGAAGGGGAAGGAAAGGCTGCTTTCAAAAAGAAAAGTGTTTTTCTGCTATCTGTTCCTTGTATGAGATAAGCACTATATTGTGGAGAAGAAGGAAAGTTGCCAGGAAAGAAGCAGTACATGAGCATGTTTTCCAAAGCCACATTGAACAGACCTCTTATACCCCACTGAGACTAAAACTTAGCAAATGCTCATGCCCACAAAAAATTGTATTAGGCACTAAGTAACATTTAAGGCCAGAGGCCAACATTTCTCTGTTGTTTTACAGGGATTTTAAATCTTGACAAGTGTTACCAAATTCCTTTAACGCCAGAGCGTCACAGCCAGCACTAACTTGGGACGATGAAGAGGCAGGTAGAAACTGGGTTATCTGAAAGGGCAAAGAAGAGAAGCCACACAAGTGGGGTTTTCACCGTCTCCAAGTAAGAGCAGGAGCGTGCTCTCAGCCATCACATCCGATAGCGTCGCTCCTTGGGAGAGAGCTGCCGTCACTGCACACCCATCCCTGAAGCAGCAGCACGCAGTGAGCTACAAACTGTGCAGCCAGGCAGCTCAGTACGGCTCTGCCCCACGGAGCACACCTATGCCCTGAGCACGGTGGTATGCCCACGGAGCACCATGTGCAACGCAGACGTGCTATGACTCTCCCCTGTTTCAACCTCAATTTAAAAATGCAAAATTAAAATTGCATTTAACGATGATTATGGGATACAAAGACACAGTACAAATATGTCTCACATGAGGGAGGTACACGTTAATGGGTTTCAAAGGGTACCAAAACCATCCAAAGCAATGAAGCAAACTGTGGGGTGTGCTAAGCACCAGGCTGGTTTGTCAGATTGTTTTGCAGATTTCCTGGGGAAACAGCAGATATTCCACAACCACAGAACAAGCCATGAAATTAGCCCTAGCATGCCACAAGGCAAGGAAGTAATTGTGGAAGGCAGAGAGTGTCAAGAGAAAACAAAGCTTCAGAAACCTTCTCTCCATAGGAGTAATAAGAGAAAAGAAGCAGGGGTCCTGTTGCACAGCACATACTCAGGTTGGAGAAGTTTCTACTCCCAGACTGGACATAAAATGAAATGCACACTGCATAACTGAAACCACATAAATCAGTATCAATGTTTTTTAATATAGCAAATTATGCTGGCTTTATAACCCATGAAGAACAATTATGGATCTAGAAAAGACATTATGATTAGAAAAATAATGAAAGGTGGAACAGAGTTTTTGTTCCAGGTGATTGAGGGGTTGTCAAGGATAAAATGGTACTGAATGAAGACATATCCTATGTTTAGAACAACTGCACGCCCACTGCAGTGATGCTCAGATGAAAGAGAGGCATGAATAACCGGGGACACTCCGGTTTCTCTTGTTTCTGGAAGCGATTGATTTGAATTATTCTGCTTATTCATGGGAAAGAACAAGTCACTTGAAAATAACCAACCCGTCATGCAGCTGGGATGAGGGGAATATCATCCCATTATTTAATCAACTTACATTAAATGCTTCACCCAGAGCTGGCTGCTAATAAACAAATTAATAAAGTCGCAGAAAGCTGAACCACCATCTTTGCAAAATCCCTTTGTGCTGCCAGACAAAAAGGTGGGCCTGGGAGCATGCAGACAGCTACTCTCCCATTACTCTCTGGCTTTGCAACCAAACACGGCCCCTCCTGTCGTATACTAAAAGCACTGACCACCTGCAAAGGAACAAGGTCTGGGTGAAGTTGAGCATCAAATGCTGCTGCCCTGGTGAGAGCGCCGGCTAGAACCAGTCCCTGTATCTTTGTAGGGCTTCGCAGAAGCTGGGTACCACAGTGGTGGGGAGGTTGTTAGACGGGCTGTTAGACTGGTATTACTGGTACAACTGGCAGTTGGATAGACTGGTAAAAGGGGACCCTGACTAAACTGAAATAACAGTAATAATTACATCAGTGCTTTCATTTCCTTACCAAAATCATGACAGATTCCCTGCTTCTGAGGACATGTACCAGAAATGGCACTATAACCAACACAAGGGCAAGTGGTTCGTGTTGGCTGCAGGGAGCGCATTGAAGAGGAGATGCAGTAATGACCATATTATCCAGCTCAATTTGTGGCTGCTGGAAGGCTCTAGCAGGAGGTACAGGAACTCACTGGCACGACTCTGAATTGCCTGTGACTCTCCCTCGAGATACTCCGTTACCTTTCATGCAGTACAATACGCTTTAAGGACAATCTAGGCTGAAGGCTGAAACAAAACTCCCTAGGCAAACATTACAATCAAGAGCTTTCTTGTGTATTCCCAAGGTATTTTAATGAAATGTTTGACTACAGCTTGGAGTTCTGAGGAAACCATTACACAGAAAAGTTTGGCCAAATATATTTTGGCTTCTGAAGTCCTATTTGTGTTCACAGCTGAGCTCCAGGCTTAAGTGATGAATATGTCCATCCTTACAACGGATGCTGCGGTTTTCAACAGGCTTTCCTGCTTCATGCCAAAGGGAAAAACAATATCATTTGTGAAAACTAATGGCTGGGTTAAAAATCAGTAAGGTTAACTATAGCAGAAGACAGTCTCTTCCTTAGTACTACAGAACATCAGGAAACTAGTTCTGACAATGCCATCCATTATGCATGCCATGCAAAGCAGTGGCAGGAGCTGGTGTCAGAGACTGCGTACAGTGCCAGCCTGTTGGGGATTGCTGGTACCCCATGCAGAAAAATCCCTGCCACTGGTCTCCAAAAAAAAAAAAATCTGATCATCCTTTGAAGCTCAGCAAAATAATTTTGTATATACAAGGCAAAGTTGCTCTTCACTGTGCAATAAATGGATGGGTTCTCAGTAAAGGGGTCTGTCAGAAAAAGTGTAGAGGGCCAGAGCCATCTAGTCACCTGAAGATAAATGAGAACAGGATGGGGCCGAAGCACATACGGGCAAGTAGGGGCACAAGTTGGATTGATCTGAGATTCCCTGACCCCTGTCTCACATTCAGTCCTGAATCCACGCTGCCTCACCAGCTCTGGATACGTCGGGGGAAGGTCTGGCTCCACACCACGGGACTGATCTCCTGAGAGCTGGTTTGTGGTACTACAGCAATGGAAAGGAGCTGCTACAGATGGGTCACTTGCCATCAGTGCCTGCAGGCTGAAGTTCATTTCTTCTTCACTCAGAACTTCCCCTTTTCCATCAGAAAAAGGTGTTTCTCACAGTTGTCTTTCTACCTGTCCTCTCTTTTGTGCTGTCCTGATACCTTCTTCCCCTACACGATCACTCCACTAACTGCATCTCCTTCGGGAATCACGCTCAGCGGCAGCAGTGCAAATGCATCCGTGCCCCTTGGCCAGAAGAGTGTGTGCGAAAGACCAGAGTTGCCACTTTCACCTTCTAGAGGCTTATAGCTCACAACTCGAGTCATGCTTCAATTTATGGACAGCCAAAGAGACCAAGACCTCACGCTGGTCCTGGGCTCAGTCACCTGCAAGGAAAACAGATATTTCTGACAGAGGCTTCCAAAAGAGACGTTCAGTGTCTTCTGCTGCCAACACATACAAAGATTTGGGGATGCCCAGGAGAAAATAGTGAATAAACACAGTTGCCCTTTCCAAGTAACAGGAGCCTGTTTTTTTCCGGGAGAGAAACAGCCGAGCGTGCTTGACATCAGATAACACAGACATCCCACTTGTCTCAATACCAGCTCTGCCCCAGCGAATTTCCTGATGGGGAAATTAGGGCTGGCATTGATTACTAAGTCCCAATTCATTCCCAATCTCTTTTACACACATAATGTGCTACATAAATGGTGTGTACTTTCAAACAGTAAAATAAAGAACACAAAATTACTGAGTATTTCAAGAAGCTGGATTATGGACTGGTTTTACCTTCATCTAGACAAAGAAAGAAAGCTTTCTTTGTTGCTGAGGGTAAGTCAAGTAACTGGGTTTTCCTTTTCTATTATTTTTGCATTCTTTCTTTTGCATTTCCTGTAGATGTAAAATAATAGCTATGTACTTGAGACATTACTTGAAGCTTTTAATTTCTGTTATTGATATGACCACAGATTTCAAAATTGTAAGAAACACATTTGGGCTACGATAAATCATATACCAAGATGCAATCCAGCTCAAATGAAATACATTCATTTCCTCTGGCCAACAAATAGGAAGTGTTTCTGACTTGCAGAGCAATAATGAAAGTCAGGCAATCTTTAGTTACTGGAAATGGTGCACTGGCCCTAAACGGCTGCATGGGCGTGATGGTATGAGAATTCAACTTTGATACACTAGACAGAGAGAAACTCCTTCCATCCTGCTCTACGATCACAAAAACCCTGGAACACAAGCTTAAGAAAGCCATCAGTAAAAACTGCTAAAAATACTTAGCCTTAAATTCTATTACTTTAATAGTTAAAAGACTGGCTGCAGTCAGAGTGCAACAGACCGAGAGGATTATATTTGACATATAACTTTTAACCTCCTCTGCGCTAGAGAATTTCAGGGAGCAGGTCTGTCGGCTGTACTGTAGATTTGTCTCCTTTTAACGGGGCAGACTGCCCATTTTTATCCCTCTGCACAGTGCTTTCAGTCACAAGTGTTATATAAGGATGAGTATTAATTACTCAGTGGAAAATGTCCTAAAAAAGAAATCCAAATGCAAGTGTTCCCAAGCATTCGAGGGAGACAGTATATTTAAGTGCAGTCTCTAATAAAGGAAGGTGCTCCTTCAAATCATTTATTCTCAGTTTGGAGGGAATTCAATGTTCAAAATTTACACCTTTCAAAAAAAAGGGAGATAAAGATAATTTCTTTCTGGTTTAGGTGGCTGTGAGATCTGTTATTCTGAATCCCCTAGCCATTCCACAGGATCATAACAGAGATGGGTGACAGAAAAAACCTGAACTGGGAGTAAGTTGAGCAGGAATTTATTTTTTAAATAATACATTTTTAAATATATAAAAAAAAAAAAAAGGAAGAATACAGATTTGGGGCCTTATGGGTCATTCTCAAACAAAGAGACAAAATTCCGCAATACGCCAGATACTGGCTGGGTCACAAATTCTAAGCAGCTTAAGATAAACCCAGTTTACTAACATTTTTTGAAAGCAGATAAAAGCTAATTCCCTGCTAGGAAATTAATCACCAAATTTGTATTGCAAAAGCACTTCTGGCTTCCCTTTTACTTGACTGAGTTTTCTGTATCTTACAGTACAAAGTTTGAGGTTTCTGTTTGCCCTCACTTCTTATGTGTGCATTAGTAGCTGAGTTTGTGCTAGAAATCCATTACTCTATAGCTCAAGAATTCAAGGGGGAAAACACTTAATTTCCTCCCATCTTTAATATCTTTAATGCTATTTCATGCCATCTATTTTATGTTATGTCTAGAGGTCTGGGTAATAGAAATGACTCATGTATCCCATGCTTAGCAAAAGCGCATGCTTTCTCTGGGTGGATAACCTGAACCATAGCAAAGTTATCTGACCCTTGCACTCAACTATAAACAGAAATTTCTTTGCACACCCTGCTAGTGATGGGTGGTCTTTGTACAGGGATAAGTTTTATAGGCTCAGCTTTGAATCTGAAAATGCACTAGATCAAGTGGTGCTTTGGGAGGAGCCCGGTAGTTTCGGAAAGCTTTTACAGACTTCCCAAGTGACCGAGCAGTAGTTAAGATACAGCCTTGCTCCCGTAAAAGCTGTCTCTTTTTCTAGTAATGCATCTACTCCACTACAGTCAAATCCTGTGGGGTCCTTCCTTGGCAAGCTCTGAGCAAGGGCACGGCGAAAGCTGAGTTGGCTCAATCCCTCTTGTGGCCAAGCTTGCAGGAAGAAGTAAAGGTGTGGAAAGTTTTCAAGAGATGCTTTTTAATAGCATTCCCCTTAAATATGTCCATAGGGGACAATAAGGGGGAGCGGGAGCTTTGCCTCCCTGTTCACGTCCTAAAAACTAGGAGAGCTAATGGGATATACAGAAGGCTACAGCCAGCTAGGCCAGTAGCTTCGGGTTTTTGTCAGCTTCATTCAACCAGGGACAAATTTCACACCGGAGTTCACAAAAAATGGGCCACACAACTGCAAATGTCACCACTTTCTCAGCAAAATACAAAACCAAAAAACTGCTTCTCAGAGATAAACGTACACATGCTGTATTTACATAACAAATGCTAAATGCTCCTCTGCATATGCATGAGGAAGAGGATGAAGCCAAGCTACTCATCACCTGATATGTTACTCCCACGCAATTTAACGTACTACTGACAGGCACTCAGACACCATAATGATAAGTACGACCCAAAGACCAACGTGAAACAGAAAGGAAGATACCTATTTCTTTATGCAACAGTGACTTTGTTATTTACTCATTGGAGCAACTTTTTTATACTAGTACTAAGCATCTAAATGCATCTAAATGTTCATTCTGGATTCAAGGAGCTAACACGAACATGAGCCCTAAAGATTTTAAGTGCTACTGCAGCAAACAGGCAGGGGACAATAAATCCAGCTCTGCAGACCTCCCGAAGGAGCTGGGCCATTCTTCTACAGCAGTGTTTACAAGGGGAAGCAGTATGATGTCTGAAAGGAGGGAAGTCTGTTTTGTTTAGTGATCCCGGACTTAAGCACAGCAGGTAGGATCACCTGTCCAAAATTTCCTACCAAATCTAGATTTTCTAAACTACAAGTCAATACCATTTCCTTATATCAGCCACTGTTCGTGAAAATAAACTGCAAAAAGTTCCTTATCTGACCAAGGCCATTAAGTGACATTTTCACAACTCTCATAAACGTTCAGTATCCAAGAGCCACATGCTCTTTACTGAAAGACACGCTGTAGGTAGGCAGAGGGAGCAATCTATACTAAAAAAAGGGTGTTGGGCTGCAGATCTAAATCAGCCAAGCAGAGGTCAGAGGAGCAACTGGAGAAGCAGAGTGTAAGTGCATGGCAGGAGCAGGCATCGTTTACCAGAGCTGAAGCAGCAGCTTTGCAAATGACTGAAAGGAGGAAGACAAGAGAGACCTTGGAATATGAAAAGACTCTGGTCAGGTGAGTACTAGCACTCTCAAAGCACAGCCTGGCTACGTATTTTAAAAGGATTCATTACAAGGTCATAAGGCTAATGGACTGCGTTTATAGTCAGGGGAGCAAGTTTATTTACACATTGTGTAAATAACTGCAATTGCCTCATAACTCAGTATGCCACCATGAAAGGGGATCACTTTAGCAAATCCTGTTTCTACGAAGTAAGTCTCAAGTGCTAGAGCATTTTAAGCCACTACTGTTTTTAACAGTATAACTAAAATGGACCAGATCCCTTCTGCATGTTGCAACCACATGCAATACCTTCACACTTAAACTTGCTCACAGGCAGTTCTTTTTGTCCAGAGGGATCCTCTGCTGAAATCAGGTTCCTTTTACAAGCTTCCCTGCTTTTGTTTGTCCCCATCAAGCTGGAGCCAGGGTTACAGGGAAGGTTTCCCAAGGATCCTGAATTCTGAGGAATACCAGAGGCACTGCACAATAAAGCAGCCATCAGACTAGTGTGAAGTATCCAAGAGGACAGTCACATAAGTGCAGCCTGGGGATGGTAAAGGTTATCAAGAGACAGTATAGATGCTTGCTCACTACTTATCCATGCCAAGCAGCTTACTAACTTTTAAGACTTTAAAATGGTCCAGTGTACTTTCTACACCGGACCATCTTACACATCCGACCTCTCCTAAGCACCTAGACATAGCTGCAAGAAAAAAACCTGGCTAAAGACTAAACCACCTGTTTCTGTTTCAAATGGCTGGAGGAGGACATCTTTGCCCTGCTGCCATCTTCTCCCATAAAGAGTCACTGCTGAGTTCTCTGTCACAGGATCTGGTAGGAAATAATATTTCTAACAGTATTGTTAATGGGTGACCTCTCATGCACAGAATTGATGGACCAGCTTAGAAATAACCCCTCTGCATGAGATGCGTGGATGCCAGTGCTGTTCTGCTGTTCCCTCAGAGGACATCCAAACAACCATGCTGAGGTGAGCTGGATTTGAAGGCCTTTTCTCAATTTTCTCCAATAGTTACTTAGTAAAAAGAAGTAAATGCACAAGCATTTGTGTACAAGCTCAGGAAGCCACCCCATCCCTTTCTGCATCCACGCCAGGCATGGTGAGTTAAGGCATGTTTATGGCAGAAAGGTGCAATAACAGGATTAGTGCTTATGGCAAAATCACAAGGATCAAAGCAGTTGCATCTCAGTCTCATCTGCTTCTTTACCCTCATTCTTTTCACTCGTTCTGTATTTTTCTCTCCTTTAGGTTAGTCATCTTCGCTCCTTGCTTTGAAAAGTAGTTCCTATTCCTTCCCTCTTCTCCCCACGCCCTCCATTCCCCAAGCAACATTGCCTCAACCTCCCAGCTTTGCTTCAGCAGCACTCCCTTGGCTGCCATGCTTTGACACACGGGAGGAAGTTATGTTGAACACTCATATTCTACATGTTTGTAAATGGCACAAATATCCCTTCTCATACCCGCCAGACAGGCAATAAATATACCAATCCCCATCTGACCGATTCCCATCGGGTGTAAACTGGTATAGCTCAATGGACTCCAGCATTGCTACCCCACTACCAGCAAGTGGAGGACCTTATTTAAAACCCACAAGAGAGAAGCAGGTTGTCTTCCACGTGGCCACCCACAAAGACGGGATTTGAGCAACAGCATTTTATTCCCCGAGTCCCATTCATACTTCTCTCAATAACCTCACCTGGCTTTGTTTTACGTCAGCTGGGAAGCCAGCTCCAAGGTTTGCTTTTGTGCTGGATAACAGCCATAAGAATCCACTAGACTTTAATTACGTGGTATTTCACATGTCCAGCACGCTGAGGCCATATGTACTTGTGAGTGTTTACAGTGTTCTCAAAAAGACCCACTTCTGCACACAGTAACTTTGGGTCTCTGATTTTGTGCTGTACAGCAGCAACTTTCACCAGCTCTTCAACATGACACTGTTTTGCTTTGGTTGCCAGTAGGACGTTAATGCTAGCTGCCAGCTTGCTGGCGCAGACTGGAGTGGTTCGAGTTCAGCTCAACAGCTGTTGACTCATACGTGAAGTATCAGTCCTGGGTCTGGAAAAGCTCTCACGGAAGGGCTTTTCATTAAGAACAGGGGATGCCACTTCAAGGAGTTGCACAGGGCCCCTGACGGCAGCCTTATGGCCCCATTGGGTTGCAAATCATCAGATCTAAGGACACTAATTGTTTTCCCAAGCTTCGAAATTGTGTGATAACAGGTACTTAGGTCAGGCAGCTGTAGTCCCTGAGTTACATCTCAGTGAATGCTGGTCTACAGTGCGCCAGCAGGGTTTTTTCAGTGATAATATAGACAAGCTCTGCTTGAAACTCTAGATCAGCCCCAAAACATTAACTGAAGTCTCACAACCTCGCTGTCAGCTTTAGCATAGAGGGTTAAGTAACACCTAGCATCACAAAACACATCAGAAACACATCCCAAAATTAAATCTGAAGGTGAGGACATCCTGTCTTATTATCAGCCAGTAAGTGTCCCCAGCCCATCCATAAACCAGAACCGGCATCACGTGCCAAGTGACAACACACAGAGTACCCGCATCAGCTCCTTGCTGGCCACAACATGCTGCGCTGTCTGCATCACTGTGGGGTAGATTTCAAGGGGACTGTCATAATCTTACAGCTCATAAACGTGTTCCCTTCTACCTATGCACTACCAAACAAACTGCTCTTTTTTGGGTTTTGCCTTTGTCTTTTACAGTTTCACATACTCTCAGAAAGCACCACTTTGGCTGAACTACCTACCTATCTACCCCAAGCGGGCAAATGCAACCGCAACTGTTATCCACTCATTTCCCATACGGCCTTAGTCCAACCTAACACATAAAAGAAAAAAGTTTGTTCCCATCGGCTCTCAATAAAGGTGCCATTTGGATGGTGAGTTTTGTGTCATGGCCTCTGGCAGCCTGACAGCTAAACTGATGCAAGGCAACTTGATCAACACGCTGCAGGACTGCAACGTCCCAGTTGTGTCCTGGAGCAAAGTGTCTGTTCTCCGCTAGCACACGCTGGACTGGAGAAGGCCTCAGCTTTTCCTGCAACAATTTTCTGACGTACCTATAACTTGAGTCCCTCTCACCTCTCTCTAAAGCCACGAGCAGTAAATCAGACGGTCCTCTGGCCCACCTTTGGCAGGATTTTAACCAACAATCTACAACTATTTCATTACTAAATCCAGACTCTCAGGTCCCAAAAGACATTGCACTTTACAGGGAGATGATACGCTGAGAAAATCATCCATGGTTTTCCACTCATTAAGGGAGCAATAAAACATCTGTATTCATTTACTTAAACTCTTAAACCAGTGAGACAGAAGGAAGCGACTTACACCCGTATTTAGAAACACGCAGTCTGCTCAACAGATCAATTAGGGAGACGAATTTACAGCAGACTATATCATCGTAACAGTGGTTATTTAGCTCCTATTAACAACCGAGAAGAGCTATCGCATCAAAGCGCGAGTCAGAGCTTTCTTTCTAACTTCTCCACTGAGATGCTAATTCAGCAAACCAGCCCAACTCTCGGCGAGCTCCTCCAGCCGTCTGACACAAGTGTGACCCCCCCCCATGAGGGGTAACTCTGCCAAGTTATATTGCAGTAGGAATCAAGCTTTTGGAATTGCCATTCCCTCTTGCAGGGAAAGGAGGAAATCTTCAGATGAAAGCAAACAGGGTAGCTGTATGCTTAATGTGGTAGCAAATAGCTTCCATTAAACACAAGATTTCAAAAGAGAGAGGCATTATAATAAAAAGGCCTACACCACACAATTTCAAAGATCAGAAGTCTCTCCACGCTGCTTTATTGATTACTTAGAACCAGTCTGATATATTTAACTAAGAAAATCAATGGGAAAAATAAAGGACTGCCTATTTGACTCAGAGGAAGAATTTCATTCATGGGATAAAAGAGCCTAATGAGGCAATTCAGTATTCAAAGAGAGCTATTAGCGATGAAGGAATGAAGTGGTTTTGTAACAAAATGATGAGCACTGAGTGCAGATGGAGGAAATGGTGTTTTGTAAATTCAGAATCCGGGATTTTTATTTTTTTTTAATCTTTAAATTCTTCATTGATATGCTCTCTGCAATATTTAGCATGATTTAGGGTCTCATTCGTGGCCATTTTTCCCCCAGATGGGGCACCTGCAAAAATATGCTTGAAGCCAGTAGAAGCACTTGCACACAATTACAGATCACTTATTCACATGGGCATGCCCAGTACATCCTCTCGGAAGAGTCAACATTTTAGAGACACCAGTGCTTCCCACAACAAAATAAACAACTGAAAGAGGCCATGGACTGACAGAGCTATTATTTGTAGCTCCATCTGGACAGAGACTGATTTCAAGCAATGCTGCGTGACGGTCATGTTTTCAGCCTGAGGGCAGAGATCAGGATAGGGACTGAGCAAGGCAGAGGTCTGCCCAATGCTTTCCATTAGAGGATCCTGCTCCCGGTTGGTTGCAGATTTACAGGGTTTTATCTGAATGGAGAGTGCTTGGTGTCCACAGCCAGCACGACTATATGTGAGGAAAGAGTCAGCCTGACTGCCGCTCCCAGCTCTGCCACATGTCTGTCTTGCTATCTTGGCCAAAATCAGGGCAAACATCCAATCTGCTCTACTCACCTCAACTCCGGACAAGAGTCCTGCAAGAACACTGCACAGCTCTGCTAAACACGAGCTAGCTTGAGTAGGGAAGCAGTTTAACAGGGAGGGAAGATGTTCAGGGAGAGGCAATATACTTGTTTTACCATCTGATAAAGCTTGGAAAACACACCGTTTCAGACTCAAATCTCCACATTTACTTGGGCAACTAACAAATTCCAAGCACCGTGTGATCTGGACACAATTACTCTAAAGGTCTATGCATAGGAATCATGCTCCTCTTCTTCAACATCAGCATAAAAAGCTCAGCCCTCAACTCCAGGCTGCAGCTACTTCTGCACTTGCTCCACCTTGCTGCTTTGATGTCTCTCTCTGTGGGTGACACTGAACTGCATTACTGAAGTGTCTGGATTAAGAAGTCTCCCTGATCAGTATGAAAGAAATTGGTTGCTCGAACAGGTGGAGAAGACAGGATATAGCTAGGGGACAGGCCTCTGGAAGAGACAGAAGGCAACGGGGAAATGCCCTCTCAGATAGGAAAGAGGAGGCAGCACAATTTTTGCTTTTCAGTAGGGATTTAAGTTTTAGGATCAGACTTCAGCATTTCCCTTTAGGATGATCCTGAGAGATCAAAAGCAGAGAGATGGTTTTGTGAAATTGAAAAGACAAAACCAAAACCAAACCCCCACACGTTTCTCCTCTGCAGCTGGGTATTTGTGCCACTCTACAGACGCCTGGCAGTTCGTTCCGCCGCCCAGTGGATGCCCTGGCTGGAGTACTGGATGACATGTCACATTTTGAGGTAAGCATATACAGGCTGCGTGGATTTAAATGATTCTGTTGGGAGGACATCGATTACAACTGCTATGCGACTGCATTTATTGTTTGGGCACAGTTTGGCTCTGCTTGGAGTTTTTTGATCTGCAGAAATTTTGCTTCTGGTGATGATTTACTTTGATTTTTATCTTTTTAATCATATCTATGCAAACGCTGCATTGCTATGGAGTAAAGAAAAGTCCTTTCAAGGAAGAATAACTGGTTAAAAGACAAAAAAAAACAAAGGGTAAGCTTTCACAGTGGAGAGAGATCATCTGCTGATTTCCTCAGGGAACTGTGCTGATATTCAATTTGCTCATAAATAACTGGCAAAAGGTGAGAAAGTTTGCTGCTGAAAAAAAATTATTCAAGACAGTAAGAATGAGGGCAGACTTGGAAGAATTGCTAAGAGGCCATACAAGATTTGGTGACTGAGCAACAGAACTGCAGAGGAATGACAATGTCGGTAACAATGCACACAGAACAAAAAAATAATCATAACTTCACATAGGAAGTGATGGACTCAAACGTGACAACTATCAGTCAGGAACAATATTTTGGCATTAGGACTGTTCCATAAAAACATCAACTCAGTAGGAGTCAAAATAGCAAAAATAAAATAGCAGAAAATAAAATATTACATATGACCGTGAAGAAATGAACAACGCAGAAAACCTAATTACATGATTGTATGAATCTGTCTTTGGCTCTTCCACATCTTCAGTACAGCATGTGATTCTTGTTCCCTCATCTGAGAAAGGCTGTCTTAGAACCAAAAACTTTCAGAGAAAGGCAACTACAATGGCCACAGCTACGGAACAGCTTACACACAAGGAACAATTTCTGTATGTCCCCTTTGGTTTGGAAAGGGATCATCTTAGCGCAACTATGATACTGATCTTCAAATCAAGAGTGGCCAGGATCAGATAGGTAGGTATCAATTATCCACTGTCTCTTCCAAAACAAAAAATAAAGCCATAATATGAAGCTAGAAAGAGCCAGCCTCAAGGTAAGGCAAAGGAGATGGTTCTTCATGCATGTCGTGGTTTAAGCCCAGCCAGCAGCTAAGCACAAGGCAGCCGCTTGCTCACCCCGAGATGGGCAAGAGAATCACAAGGGTAAAAGTGAGAAAACTCATGGGTTGAGATAAAGACAGTTTAACGGGTAAAGCAAAAGCTGTGCACACAAGCAAAGCAAAACAAGGAATTCACTCACCACTTCCCATGGGGAGGCAGGTGTTCAGCCATTTCCAGGAAAGCAGGGCTCCACCACACTTAACAGTGACTTGGGAAGACAAATGCCATCACTCCAAACGTCCCCCCTTCCTTCTTCCCACAGCTTTATATGCTGGGCATGACATCATATAGTACGGGATACCCCTTTGGTCAGTTGGGGTCAGCTGTCCTGGCTGTGTCCCCTCCCAACTTCTTGTGCACCCCCAGCCTACTCCCTGGTGGGGTGGGGTGAGAATAGCCCCATACTAGGAAGAAAATTAACTCTATCCCAACCAAAATCATCACAATGCAACAGGCAGGCAGCCTGTGGAATGTCTTGCCAAAGGATGTTTTTGTGGCAAATAGTTTAGAGGGGTCTGAGCGAAGACCAGACACCTACTTGGAAGAGAGATCTACCGAGGAGAAAAAGGATCTGGGGAAAAAAAAAAAAAAAAATATTGGTGGAAAGTCTTGCATATGCCAGCGGCTGCTGTTGGCAGAGGGTTCTGGGGCAGGTGACCTTTGTTCTGAACTAGTGCTGCTGTGCTCTCTTGCGTCTCTGCCCCTTTGTCCTGTACTTCTGCTGGGCGACACAGTATACTCTGGCTGTTTGCTTTTGGATGGATCAAATGTCCTATTTTTATACACGCTAATGAACAAAAATTGAAATTATTTCAAAAGCTCGTCTTCCCCACTGTGAGGACTGCAGCACAGGCCCAGGAGGGACTTTACCTCATGCTTGGAATGTCTGGTGAACCATTTTAAACAGAACTGATGATAATGAACCCAGCAGCTCATTTTCCTGAGAAACAGGAGCTCACCATTCCTTTGTCCAGTAGGAAATTCACAGATAAAATGCTCAGCCTTGCAAGAGAAAGCGAGAGAACTGAACTTCAAAATGAAAGGATTCCTACTCAGATCTAAAAGCCGTCTGAGTCAATAAGCATGAAGTCTTTTAACTCTTCCACTGCATCTACGAAGAGGCTTTACCTAACCCTCAAGAAGAACTTTCTTGGTACAAGAATCACCATACTGCTTCCTCATGAATATGGTTAAAGTCTTTACCCGCGAGGAAGCTGGATGTACACAGATATGCCCTACAGATATTCAAGGGTATATAACATGAAAATGATGGATAGAACAGAGTCAATGCCAGTTTTCCAACTTTACCTCTGAGGGTGAAAGGGCTGCTATTGGAAAGGAATTAATGACTGAACAGCAGTGAGACAACTTTCAGCAGGGTTCTGCAATGCAAAATTAAAGTGAAAATGTTGGCAGAGCTTCACTTGGATAGTACCGTATCAGGATACATCAAATAAAATATGTCTTACCTTCTCCTTCAAGCTCTGACTGTGCCTGGCCTGACAGGGAATTAGAGAGACATTTCTATCTGCTGACTTATTTATTACTGAAACACTCTTGTTATAGTCTTTGAAATGTGGTTCACAGTTTTAGCCATTTTCTGACTTAAATACAGTGACAGTCCTGCAAAAACATTCAGAACCAAATGGCCATAATACGTTCTGCAGACATACGAAATACCCTGAGGAGGGAGTTAATGGGAATGAACATAATAAGGCTTTTTGAGGAGAGTGAGATGTGGCATATATTTTGTCTTAGCAGTTTTTAACTAACTCCCTGAAGGTTCTTTATGTGGGAAAAGTTTTTCTGTTTAAGTGAAAGTCTAGTTGAATTTGAAAGGACATTCTAATTTTGTTATCTTCCTCCAAGAAGAGTGTTGATAGATTTGTTCTACACTATTTTGGTTTGGGGTTTTTTGGATATTATTTGTTTTCTGCCAGCAGGGGTCCTCTCGACTAATCTGCTTGATTAGCAGAGACTAATGCAGAAAATAGGGACTAGAGTATTTAGATTTTGAGCAAAGATTAAGATGGCCTTCCTTTCAGGTCTCTGTTTCCACAACACTACTTTTCTCATTTGGATTGTCAGGCATGGCTAAGGACCTGATTCAACTCCCAGTGAAATGTGTGGAAAATGTCTCCAAATCAAGGATCTCAGGAAAGGCAGTATCACATCTACCCACAACATGAGCCCAACACAGTCTTCTCTTCCAAACCAAGTCTGATGCTAGAAACTCAGCATGCTGTTTCACAAGACCAAGACCACCCTTTTCAGGAGCACTGTGGTCTCAGAATGCCTTATCTAAGGGCTGAAATGCCACCTCCTTTCCAAAGCTTAGCAAGTCTTTACCACTACATTCTCTGTGACATTAAAAGGCAGCTTCGCAACACTCCTCTTTTCTCCTTGTTTATAGGGGACAATAACACGAGTGCAGGTGTGAGAACGCCACAGGGACCCAAAGCACTTCGCTGAGGGTCAGTTAATGTGGCCATGCAGGAGTCATACTGAGCAGTCACTGGGTATTTTTTCTTAAGACAACTTGGATGTCTCTTTTTAAGCTCGTTTGTGAGATGCACTGCAGAAAGCTTCACTATCTATCTTATATCTCATATTTTTGATCAGTCTTTTCACAGATGTGCCAACTGCCTGATTTTACAACGGAAAACAGGAGAAATGCAGGATTCTCAGGGATGTTGCCTATGTGTTCTGCCTACTCCTCTACTCACAGCGCATCAAATGAGCTCCGTTGTTCATGGCCATCATCAGTCAAGTGGCAAGGTAAGGCAGCTATGCTGTTTTAAGTTGCATGGTTTTAGGTTCATGCCCCAAATACTACTTGCACCACCACGCTTTGGGAAATGCTGACAAGAAACAAGAAGCTGCAAGTTTCAGTCTTGAACGTGTAACCTGCCCTGTGGATTTCACTGGCTTTTTTTCCCGGCATTTAACTTACACATTAAAAAAAGTATACACGTTTTAATTCAGTCAATGGTTTCAACTTCCTGACCCGAGGTGGTTTCCAGAGTGAAAATACTGAGGTTCAAAAAAATAAGAATCTGGCTTAGAAACGTCCTGAGCAGGCAGCGAGGTGAGCACTGAGTGCTGCCTACGCACCTAACAGCCTGCATCAGCATCTCCTGCATGCACTATAAACCAAGACCTGCTTCACCTTGGGCTGATTGGTCTCTTTTCTACCAGCTTCACCTCTCTAGTCAGGGACCTGAAGAAAGCAACCTCTGCATGGTAACATGCTAATTTCAAATACAGTTGTCTAGGTTGGTATCACTCACCTCTGAGGTGATTACAAAGCACCAAGATTGCCCCCATGCACTCAAACGTAATAAGCGTGAATAAGATCAGCAAGTCTCATCACTGCAAGGATGGCAAGAGGAGCTTTCCGCCAAGAACCACAGAGCAATGCTTCTCTAAGAACCAGGACTCCCACAGGGTTTCCCGGGTCTTCATGGCGTGTGTATCAAGCATCCAGCTGGAACTTTCATGGCCTGTATCTAAGCACGTTCCTCTACAGTTCCCCACTGTTTCCATCACGCCTGCTGTTGCCATAAAGGCTGTGATGAGTCTCAGCATGAAAGGTGCAAAGCTCACAGAACAAAAAAGGAACCTGACCTTCTTGAAGACTGGAGTGAAAACAGCAAGGAAATCCATTCTCTGAACTGGCCTACCTACTCTGGGATCTGACCAAACCCAAGCAAATCCTTCCTTTGACCAGTGGATAGCTTTGACATTACTAGAGAGGTGATACTATATTCCAAGTCCTATATTCCATAGGGTTCTGCAAAGGGAAACTTCCTTTCGCTCTGTATGTACATGTCTCACAACATAAGGCAATCCCTGCTGTTAAATAAACCCCAACACGCAAAGATTACCAACTGTACTGGGATTTTTTCTGAGCATGTTCTTGCCCCTGCCAAGCTTGCTGGCACACAGAAACTTACAGATACAAAAAGGGTGAGAGGAATGGAAAAAACTTTTATAGAATTCTTCCCACTTATATACTAAAGAGAATAAATGCAAGCTTTAGTTTTGTGCAATAACTACATCTTAGCAGAAGCAGCACCCTGAGCCCTGCAGCAAGTGTGTTTCATCCAGCTCCAATTAAAATGCTGGGAGTTTATCACCCACCAAACTCGCAGTGCTTCAGGCAAAACCTCTCACGAGGCTGCAAAACAAATCCGACACCTGAATGATATAATGCAGAACTCCTTTATGGATCTTCTTACTGTCACGGCTACCCATGCCTTGTCACTGTGAAAAGTTTCTGCAATTTTTTCTATGATCAGCTATGAGTCAGGTGGATGGAAGATGACACTTATCAGCATTTTAATACGTTATTACTCAAATTTTGTAGAGTCTTGTGGCGAAATCGAACCTACTCACACATCTATTCTAGACCACTTGAAAAAAGGATGATGGGATGACTTCTCCTCCCATCACAGTGGGTGACAGCAGCAGTACGACGGGATTGCTTTGCTCCACATTCCTCTAACAGCACAACAACACTGCAGCACCTGTCCTGTTTGCTTGGCCCACAGCACTAGACAAAGGGTCAAAAGCAAAGCTGCAGCACACCCAAAACCATGGACCCTCTTTGGAAACTTGCGCATGGATTTCATGTAGATGCCCTGTTACTATAACAACAAATACATACTTGTAATCATAAGCCTGTTCTTGGAGATGCGTAGACCTCAAAAAAATCACGCTGCAATTCAAACTTCTTTTTCTTACCCACAGTTGTAACTTTCAGTATGAAGTATGCAGCCGTTCTTGGAGATTTCACAAGATATTTTCGCGAGGTCTTTCACTGTCTCTGACTAAATCCTCTGCCCAGTTGGGGTACAAACTAGTGACGTTCCAATGGGAAAATTCAATCCCCTTAAAAGACCAAGTGCTATGTTTCCTACCTTTCATGTTTCAAGCCTCTCAGATGATTTCACTGCTTAATGTGATAGACTGATTAGAGTTCATTGTTCAAAAATAGTTTATAAAACTCATTTTTATCTTAGGAAAAAACTTTCGAAATTTAACGTTAGACTTATAGTTTCAATTGTTAACTTTTTCTAGCACTTCCTGGTAATTTTGGTATTTTCCATATAATTTGTTTCCATTTTCCAGAGCATAATTATTATACATCATAAACTGATGATTAATTGTACAGAGGGCCAAACACCACCAGCAGCTTGGCTCGACAAAGGGAAGGGAAGAAAGCTCTTACTTGATGCCTGGCAGTAAGCATATTCTTATTGTCACTGTATTTGAAAATCAAGCTGTAATGCCAGCCCCGTTCCCCAGTGGGTCACTTAACCCCATTTCTGAAACCGCACTGTGACTCTAGGAGCTATGTGTCTCGGGTAACACCACCTCAGGAACTCTCTAGTGAAAGAAACCGGACTGTATTAAAAAACCACTACAAGATACACTTCCTTAACTTCGGTTTTATGACAAGTGCTGAACGTGTTTCTAGCTCTGTCCTTCTGCAGTACTGGTGCAGGTGGGATTTACCTGGTTCAACAGTCCCCTTGTGCACAGAGAGTTTTAGTTTCAGCCCGGGCTAAGGGCAGCCCACCTGCAAGTCCTAGCAACGACAGTGGAATCAATGAAAGCAGGCAACCACTGGCAAGTATGTTTGTCCTTTCTTATTAGTTAAAGGAGAATAATAGGGTGACAGAAAACGCAGCGCTATAGAATTTAAAAAAAAAATCAGCACTGAAGATGATGAAGTTAATATGAATAGAAGCAAATGATCTTTCCTCACGCGTGCTGTTTCCTTCCTTGACCGCAAGCTTTTAGCGGACAAGCCCTTCTTCAGTTGTCTGATAAGGAACCACCAGACGTCAGGCACTGCAGCCTGACTTGCCATGGTTAAGCTGGAGGCCCTGACAGGCAGTTTGGGGTGTTAAAAGAACAGCCCTACTCCACCTGCGGAAACAACGCAACTGCCTGGCCATGCACTGCAGCTGCAAGCAGAGAATTTACACCAATGCTTCGGGTCATGAGTAAGTTAGAAGCAGGGCTTGTTCCTGTTGTTGTTTTATGGCCACTTTGACCAATTAATTTAATGGTCATATAGATGGCTCCTCTCAAACCTATCCATTTCACTCTTCCTGACCAAGCACTTCACTATTTTAGCAGCTGTTGAAAACTACAAGGTGCTGACTTGAGAAGGAGAGAGAGATGCCAGACCCACACTAACTACCCCATCTGCTTCCTGCAAGCAAGGAAGACAAATGAGAAGCACCTACTACGTTTTCAGGCATGGAATATTTATCACTTGATCAGCGCAATCACAAAGGCTGCCTGAAAGATTTCCTGCATTTAAAGGTGCAGTATAATCATTCCCAGAGTACAGTGGCAGGTATCGAATACCAAAGAAGTGCAATACTGGGCCTCACACTTGCATCTCAAGGTATCTGCTACCTTCATAAAGCACTGACACAGCTCTTCAGGTTTCGTTTTGCACTGATACATCGACATTTCTCCCTTCTTATTGTAAAGACTCACAAGAATTGAGTTTCTCCTCACATGGGCTGGGGTGATATGGAGGGAGGAATTACAGCAGCTCTTTTAATAAAGTCCAGAAAAATAAGGCAAGTCAAATTCTGAGTCGCTGATGAACAGATTAAACTGTGCTTTAAATCATAGGTGTTTGAGAATCCAGACCTGTCATTCCCATCCACAAAGATCTCCCTGACTTTCAACTTCATTGCACCAGCTGACATGGGAGCTCTGGTGTTAGAGGAGAAGGGGAAGGCAAGCTTTGAAATATAAAATTAAAGGACTTACTGCTTTCCCAAACGGCTCAGTCAAGCTCTTTACTGCACATTCACAGTTCCAAATGAAGGCCGGTACAAAAGCAAATGATGAACATTTTTGAGAAGCTGGCGGTCAGATTAGTTAGGAAGCTCAGTACAGAATAAAGAAGGGTTCAGCAGCAAAATTCAATGCTATGTCTATGCGCAAGTCTTTCCTAGAGTTCAGCAATACCTAGTTTCTGGACCAGGCAGCTGCTGTTTCTCCCCATCAAAAGAATTATCAGTCCCATCCTTTAAATTACAAACTGAGACTGGAACCCAACTGCTCCAGATCTCAGGATTCTCAGATCTGGTGTTTTGATTTGGACATAACCGTAGCTCTGAGGAAAAATGGCATTTTTCCCTTAGCAAAACTATTCCAGATCTGTTTTAAAGAGAGGAAAGAAAGAAATTATTTTAGTCAACATCTAATGACTTCTGCAGGATACAGGGACTGCTAAAGTAATTGCATTTTATTTTATTGCAGAGGCAAAGGAGGAGTAATGCAATTAGGAGGGTCTGTAAATATCCATCTTTAGCAAACATGTTCGGCATATGCAAGTGCTGCATTAGATTGCATTAAGGAGAGTGTAATGTGTGAATCAACCGAGATCATTCAGTCGTGTTTGGGCCTCGTTTGCAGGGTTAGCTCCTCTTTAGAAGGACACCACGTTTCATTTTGTCAGCAAAAAGTAACCTGGAGAGGAACAAAACACGGTGGAAAGGTGGTTTCGTTACAGCTTATACATTGGCTGCCGCATTCAGAACTCCCAGGCCAATCACTTTACGTACATCCAAACACACAAGACACCTTACCCTTTTCAATGCACGTATCTTCAGGATTGCTCTGCAAAGAGGGGAAAAACCACCAGAGAGTAATACAACAAAAGGAATGAGACACAGAAGGTAAATGCCACGAGCGGCCCGAGAGCCTTTAAGTGACCTTTAAGGACCATCTAAATCCTTGGGGATCATCTAGCCATAGGCTGTGGATTATAGCACTGCCCTAATACCAGCACCAAGCTGCCCTGTTCAGAGCGAAGTCCCTTCCCAAGGTGCAGGCAGTCAACTAAAACTGAAGGGAAACATGGAAGAACCCTGCAGACGTGGGTCGCAGTGTTCAAAGGGAAGCTCGTTATTCTTATCAGACAAGAAGGACACTGCAAGAATGAAAGGATGTGATGTTGTGCAATATTGGTGCTTCACAGCAGATTTCCTATGGCCAACAGCTTCGGTTACAGATCAGACTAGCAGCTAAAAATATATCCCAAAAATTACCTGTAAAAATAACCTGGCAAGTAAACTAAGGTGTCACAAGAGATAAATATTTTCTGTGGATTTTTTTGCCTTCTACCATGGAAGGGGCTAACCTATGTACAAGAAACATTTTCAGTTCATGTGTTACACCTGATAGCACATGTTGCAAGTTGCTGTCTTGTACCGATATCGCAGAATTTGAGCCCCTTGCAGATGATAATGAATTCAAATACTATACCAAAACCCTCTCACAGAATAGGGGATCATTAAGATCTCCAGTTTGAAGATGAGACAACTGAGAAAAGCAAGGGTGAAGTCACTCATCCACAAGCATGCAAGGAGACTGCAGCTGAAATGGGAACTAAGCTCATATTCCGTGAGTGCCAAAGCCCTCCTTCTTCCCTCAAAATAGGAATATAGTAAAGCTGTTATACCTAATTCAGTACTCTGAAAATTTTTCAGTGAACATTTTTGCCAGAAGCCATGAGAATTACCAGAACAGGGGAAAATACACAGTGGCCCTGTAAATTTCTGCAGAGATCATGAGTTTGACACTTAGATACAAAATGCTTCCAAAAAACCAAGCTCACAGGTAGCAGCGCACTCAGCACTTGCACAAGGCACAAGAGATTCATCTCTTTTGATTTCCCAGAGCACAGAAGGGGGAATCAGAATTGCCGCAGAGTATTTTTCAGACAACCATATTTGAAAAGGCGTAGTCGAGTATTATGCAAGTCATGCTAAACACAAAGCCACTTCAATAACAATACACAGAATTCAGCAATAATCAAATTATTTAAAATTATCAGTGAGCAAAATTTATGCACCATTTTAATTACAAAACACTCACTTGCAATTTGTCAAGGAGATTTGACAAAAATGACAACTAAAACCAGCACTACTGTCAATCCCATAATTCTGAAATTGTTCCATTCACTAAACCATAAAATAAGACACAGAGTAGGAGAGACGCTTACATAAATCCATTCACAGCATAGTCCAAAGCATGAGAGAAGGATGTCAGCACTTGTCGAGTTAGATATAACAGACATGAGAAACTGGCCACAGATAAAAACAGAAGTGGACAACTGAATTAATATTAACATGGAAAAGTGTCCATGCTTTTACCTTGCTGCTCTTTAGGATGGTATAAAAACAGGAGGAAAGGTTATACGGGGAAAGTGGCATGGCTCTGATAGCTGGCTGTGAGTACATCTGTTTGAGACCAGGATGGAGAGCTGGAGCGTGCCTTCGGATCTGTGCAGACCCAGGGCACAATCCACGAAGCAGAAGGACATTTCCCATCCCCTTTGAGGGGCTCAGGCCTCGCACTCTAGAACATCTGCCGCAGGCATAAATAAAGATACCAAATGCAATAGAAATCGTTGGTTTCCTTTTGATTTAGTGAAGTATTCCAGGAAACTTGTCTGTACAGTTTCCTCTGTTCTTTAATAAGTTTCTTTCTGCTAATGGTTCAACCTTTAGATGACAGTAAAAAGCTTCAAAAGCTCACATTACGCAGGCAGCCCGAGTCTTTCTCCACCCACCAAATGCTAGAGACTGGTACAGTCACGGTTCCCCGCCTGCCACGAGACAGGGATCTTCCTAACGAGAATTGCTAACAAACCTGCTGAAAACCGTAAAGCACAACAGCCTCCAGCTCCAGAGCTTCAGCCTGTCCAGAGCTCTCACGTAGGGACAGCTTATATCTTTGGGCTTGTCGGGGAAACCTGGAGATCAGGTGCCTTGCGTTCATGCCCTGTTAAGCTAGTGTAAATCCGAGCAAATCAGACCGAGCCCCAGCCGCACAAGCAGCAACACTGCTTCCTCCCTACCTGACAAAGTTGGTTACCACCTGTGAAGCACTGAACACGCACAGGTTTATCAGGTTGTTCTAGCATGGAAGACAGAAGAATTGTTATCTGGATTTTCTGTGATTTATTTGGATACCTTTCAAATCTCCCCTCCCCATTTTTAGGTTTTCACAGGGCTAATTCCTGATGAAGCAGCCTGTTTGCTAGCTTAATGCGCCAGACGACAGGATGTCAATTTTGCCTTGGTTACCCTTTGAAAATCATATTACACCCCTGTTTCCCATACTGCATTGATTGCTTATAGCCTAGTATTTGGCACAGAGGCCAGTATCTGCAGCAGGATGCTTTCCTCACTGAAGCAAGGATTTTGTCCATAATGCCGGCAGGATTAAAAACAGGTTTTGTAAGGAACAGCAGGACCTCTTTTCTCACCCACAGAAATGCTTGTAAGAAGATACTCAGCACTGAATAAAGAAATGAAAATAAGATAATATATAGGGTTTGGTGGTTGTTTTTTAAACATCAGTGTATCCATATGTGAATTATAAACTGCATTAAGGAAGTGTAAATGGAGTCCAGAGGCATAGATGGTAATCCATACAAAGTACAGGATACATAGCGAAGTCTTCTGCATTTCTGGATGGGAAATTTAGGTATTAAATGGCAGATGCCAGTCAGGAAATGACATGTCTGCAAGTTCATTTTAGGTGAAGAATTTTGCCCGAGACTGGTTTCACATGAAGGCACTATGTGCTTGGCCTCTGAATTAAAAGTGATAAGACAGTTAAATGAGTTCCTTCAGCCCTATGAAATGGCTCAAATTAATTAATGTTTCAACTTGCTTCTAATGCATGATAAGATGCAATGCAGTGAGGAGCGAATTAAACGAGAAAAATGTAAAGGACTAATTATGTTTACAACGCTGTGCTGAAGAACAGCAAAAGAAGAGATTATCTAAGCACCAGAATCATCGGAGACACCTATATTTTACAGGAGAGATTTTTTTTCTCTCTTATTAACAGAAAACCCAAACATTGTGATTTGTCAAGTGATACAAATAGCTACATAATTCTTCTCAGGTAGCCTCTTGGCCATTAAAAATGGATAGTCGAAACCTAAGAGAAGTAAAGTTTGTTGGAAAAGAACTTACTTATCACTAGTACAGCATATCCCAAACGCTGATGTTTAACCTGCTCCAGAAAGCTAAAGTGATATTGTTATTGAATCATGCTGTTAGGGTTCTGCCCCCCTACTCCGCTCTCGTGAGACCCCACCTGCAGTACTGCTTCCAGCTCTGGGGGCCCCAGTNCCCCAAAAGCAAGATAGGGCGTGCACACACCAAAAAAGACCACTTAGCCCAGATCGCGCAGCACATCATTTATCACAGCTAAGAAAACCAAAGTCCTGCATCTCCAAGTCCTGTGCTGCTTTGCAATTAATTGCTTTCCATGCATTACTGAATTAAGAGAAAAAAAAAAAAAAAGAAAAAAACTCACATTTTTCGTTGTTACAAAGACACAGCATCTATACTTGCAGCTCCCTGGAGTTTCTCTCCTGCAATGCCCCCCGGCAGCTCCCCACCGCTTGTGCTGTGCTGAAACAGCTCATGGAAGTCACTTTACCCCCGGTCTCAAAGCTCATGGCTAGCAGCTCCCTTTCACCTTCCTCGAGCTGTCCGCCTCCCAGCACACCACTAATCACATTCCTCTCCTTGAAATCTTAGTTTCTTTTGCTTTCCATGTCTCTCTTCTCTGGGTTCACCTGTTATGCTTTTAAACACCTCCCTGGGCACCTCTGTGCAGCCATCAGCTCCATCACACTTCTGTTGCTTTCCACAGGATCAGGCCCTTTTGTCCTGACAGCTGAAAAACGTGTGTGAAGCATGATCAGGTTGCTGAACTCTTCAGATGCCTTTGCAATTTTTGGCAACTGGTCTGCACTCCCCAGTGTATTGGACAAGAAAACTACATGTTCTGCTTGTATCTCCACTCTGCAGCTATCATGACCTCAGCTCCCTTTAATCCATTAGCAAGCTTGTCAACAGTGTTGTGCAGGTGCAATTAGACAGTTATAGCCAATGTACCGGTATGAAATAGAAATTAAAATTTATCAGCCTTTCCACTGGCAGCACCTTACTAAGAAATAAAATTTTACAATGCCAGTTGTAAGAGTATCACTAAAAACGTCTCTTCCGTGACCTTGAGATTTTATCACAAGACAACAAAACAAATCTTTGAGAAATCTTCTGGGAAGAAGTTCAGAATAAGTAACGTGTATTTCTGGGGAGTGGGTCTACATGAATAATGCACGTAAAGCATAGACACCCCCCCTCCACTAATACCAGCTTAATCTTTAAGGAATTCTTTGGTTGCAGCAGAACCCAATTTTATTATTAATAAAGGTTTATTTTTATTGCAGCATATTCTTCAGCCTCCAGACCACATCCAGGACATTAAAAACACAGAAGAGTACCTTTGACAAACATGTTCTGTGAGATGGTCCCTGTCTGCCTTGAGGCATGACTAAGCTAAATAGATAGTGTGAAAGGACATTATTTTCACATTCATTCTGAGCAATGAGGGTCTGGATTCTCCCACTTATTTAATTACATATGAAATTATTCATTCATGGTCACATAGAAAGCCAGTAGCAGAAGTGGAAACAGAACCCAGAATTTATTCCCAGCTTGTTTTTCTAGTCTCCCTTCCCTTTACACTCATCTTTTAAGATTCAAATTGTATCTATCAAAAACATGTGACAAGAACGTGCCAAAATAACATGCATCTTTCCCCTCATAAACAAGACACTGAATAGATTCAGCAACTTGCAAAACTTCACAAATACAAGATTTCCTTAGCTCTTGCCAACAGACTTCTCCCCTGGAGCCCTGTGGATGCTTTCTACAGAGGTGTCTGCAGGAGGTGCTCTGTGGAGCACTGCTGGTTCTCCATCCTGTATGGTGGCCACCATACCTGGTCACACCTCGCCAACCCATGGTCACTGTTTACCAGTGTTGCAGGGGCTATGCAGCACTGGAAGACATCCTGGTGCTTTGAGCTACCTAGGATGCTCTCCTGCCATTTGAAGTAGAACAGTGTAGTTTCCCAGACCTCTCACACTGCTTCCCACAGTTTGGGTATTTTTCCGCCTACCTTTTGTGCTGTTTATAATCCTGAATGACAAGATCAGGACTCCGCCATTCCCACTTGCCTCCTAGATTAGTTTCGCTTACACTTGAGCATTTGGTATTGCATATGTGGTTGTTTTAGCCTTTCTTGGGGTACTCTGACCACCTTGCTCTCTAGAGACATTTCCTTAGGTTTGCCTTTTTCTCTCCTTAAAACCTCTCCAGTATACCAAAACTGCAAGCTTATCACAGCAGCAATCTCAGAGCTCCCAGCTCTCTAGGGAAATTAGCTATCCCCTTCATCTGGTAAGTCAAAACCACAGAAACCCTACCTTATGTGCACACAGTCTTGTTTTGTTCAGGGTCACAAAAATCATACACTTTTAACACCTGCTCCACTGCTTCAGGCATTGATCCCACACAGTGTTACCTCTCATTCACTTTCTGATTAAGAAAATAAAAAAAGACTTCTCATTTAATTCTTCATCTTGGCTTGTACTGCCAGCTCAGTACACAGACCCACTGATTGCTTCCCCTGTTGCCTTGCTTGGGCAGAGGACTCTGACAGGTTCTACATCTCTATCAGCATCATGGAGAGGCTGGTTTTCTGCAGCAGGTGACAGCGTGGAGACACGTCCCATGGCACAGCACTCCCAGCCCAACGCAGGCTGTCTCTAGTTCTGCTGGCATCTGCTGCCTGTGGCAGAAAGCTACTTGTTTTATCAACGTATTTCCTAGTGGACAATAGCATGGAAAGCTCTTCCATTTTGAAACTAAATTTCTGCACAGGAGCCTCTTGGTGCTGCTTCCACCCTCCGCTTTCTATTGCATGGTGCTCCTCCCTCTGGCTTCTTAGAGGGTGCAATATGAATAGCACCATTTAAATCAACACAGCCTCAAACCACAAGAACCATGTTTCAGTCTTAAATAATGCATTCACCTAAGCAATAAAGCATATAATATATGCTGACAATTCTCAATGCAAACATGGGCCTAGCTCCACCAAGACATCTTCTTCCCTTTATAGGCTTTATAGTGTAAAAATACTGTCTCTTAACATCACCTTATGGGACTAATCCCAAACTAGTCATCAGAAGAAAAAATCATCAAGTCGCTGACCATATTTAATTATTTTGCTCATCAAAATCAAAAAGAAGAGAGTTCAAGCCATCAAATTCTGGTGAACATTTGCATGAGTAAAACAATTTGAAACCTGCAATGACTAGCTAAATCTCTGTCACTAAAGATAAAAATAATTTTCACCAACTCTAACTGCATTGGGTTACATCTGGAAAAATTGAGACTGGAATGTCCTTGAAGCAAAATGTCACAGACCCGTCATTCCGATTCCAAAGCCAGTTCCTATTTCAGAGGAAAATCACAGAGTTACGCCCTAAATATAGATAATGATTCTTAGGAATAACTGAAAAAGTGCACTGTATGGACTGCAAGTCAAAACAAGAAATGCTATTTCTAATTCAAAGGGAGACAAGCTCATAAGACCCATTAAGAGCTTATATAGCATTAGCTTCATGATTCTGCTTCAAGGGTTTTTGCTGTTTGAGACAATAAACTCTCACAACGATTATAGTCTATGTAAGTAACAACATTTTAAAATGCAACAGCATTTCATACTGTGTTCTTCACCATTTTGCACGGCTGAGACTTGTATGCACCAAGAACAGAAGAAAGGGACGGTCTTGATCTCAGGACTTCTTGGGACATTGACCCGTTCCTGGCATACAACGGAGCATCCTTATAGTTTCCTCTCCTATCTCCTCAGAGCAGACTTTAAACCTCTTCCCTCATGCATGGCATTGGTCTCAGCTGTCTTGGTTCAAGCTTCCTCCTGGCTCTTAAGCCAAGACAGGTTTTGCCTATCAGCCCCTTAGCATTCCAAAGAGCAATATACTGCACCTCACTGACACATTCTTTAAGAAAATGCATCCTATTGCCCATGATGAGCAATACAGTATGTTTTCTATCTGTTAGATATTATCTTGAAATACAGGAAACCTTTAGATTTGGAAAAGATAGCAATCTAATTCAGCTACTGACCAAGACAAACATCATACGTTACCCATCATCTTTTACTTTCAGTAGCCTTGAAATGCTCCCTGACCACAATTCTCAAAGGATACTGCTATAGATAAATTTCCAGAATGCACACTGGAGACAAGAAAAGCACACTGTGAAAACGCATGTGTTATTTTTATTATCAGAATTGACAAAATATCACTGCTAGTTTTATAATAGCCTGTTAAAGCCATAAAAACCAGAATGATGGGGGACAGCTGTGTGTCAGTGCTTTAGCATCAAGTTCACAGTATGGAATATACAAGCGAGCATGCCACTGCTCCGGTCTCAAAGCTCACTGCAGAACAACTTCGTACAGTGTTATCTCTCAAGCTGCAAATACTTCTTTCACAGCTGCCCTGAAGAAGAGCTTTTTCTCATTCTAGCATACTTAACTTGTGTATGGGCCTGCTCAGAGTAACACTGGCTAATGGCTGCTTCTAGCACCTTCTTTTAAGCAAATGCTATTGA
Source organism: Aramus guarauna (assembly GCA_013400195.1). NCBI lineage: Eukaryota > Metazoa > Chordata > Aves > Gruiformes > Aramidae > Aramus > Aramus guarauna. Next base: position 123,240 of record VXBL01007432.1, read on the forward strand.
GTTTGGGCAAACAGACAAGACTCTTTACCGGGCAGAATATTGCCTTTGTAAAGGCACATGAATCTGTTCCTGAATTTTCAGTGCGCTTCATAGATTAAGGACAGAAAATGCCATCTGCCAATCTGCTTCTGCCGCGCACACAGAGCCGCTGCGTATGCTGTTTCTGATGGTTTGAGGTTATGGCCCTTCTCCGCTGCTCAGGGAAAAATATGCAACGCATGTCATACAATCGGTTACATTGGGTTCTTTGTAGTTTATCCCACAGTGCCACTGTCTGCCAGGGGGTTTCCTGCTCACCAACAGCCAGCGAAATGGTTCTCCAGTTACATATGGCGTGGTAACCTAACCAGCTGTAATGGTTTCACCAGACACTGGTATTTAGCAACGCCTGCCAACTGCACGGCTACCTGCTGTGCTGCCAGAAGCAACTGCTTATGAAATTCACCTCCCTTCTTCTGGGCTTCAGCTTGTCCTTTTGGTCTGGAACATAAATGGGTGAGAAGGTAGAAAGCCTCAGCACTGGCAACGCTGCCACCCGTTTGTGAGAAAGCACGCAGACGTACAGACCGTACAGGAAGAATAACACAAGCCTTGACCAACCTGCACGTGGACAGAGAGACCCTGATCTTCTGCGGGAGAACTCACATCAAGTGTACATAGCAGTGGATGAATACATCTAATAAACCAGATAGCACTGCCTTAGGATAGTCAGCCAGACGCGGCGAATAGCAGCAGCAGGGACAAGAGAGTGAACTCTATCTCTTTTTTTACAGGAGAAGTTCAAATATTACCCCGGGCCACATTCTGATCTTAGGCCTTTCATTTCTTCATGAGAAATAAATCAAACCACCCATCTTGAACTTCTGGTCATCATCAAAAGATAAGAGAGGAAGAAAAAATGGAACGCAGATATGAATATTTCAGAAACTTAACTAGAGCAGGCGCATCTGGAAATGGGATGGGCAGAGAGGGAGGATTATTATTTTTCTGATTAGCTGCCTATCTCCAGTGGCCACCTGAAAATCAGGCCTCTCCGAACTGTCTCATGTCGAGCATTGCAAATCACTACTTTGAAAATCTTGACCTAAAAAGCAAATGTGTATTTTTAAATAATTAATACCATTCTCTAAATGGAATTTTCCAGCCCCAAATGAGATGTACAGCTGAGTTCCCCTGAGAAGAGGTATTTATAATGGAAACACTGACACAACTGAAATGATAATGCACTGAGTGGCAATAAAGTTTAGCACATGCTTAGTCATTTCATTCTTCTTATCAAATTGGACCTGGTCCCATAAAACCATCATGGTACTTTGCTTCTTCACTTGACCTCAGTTTAAACACCTCCACAGCTTACAAAAAAACACTGTCGGTTCAAATGCTTTCAAAGTCTAACAGTAATAAAAACCACAACTTGATATGTACACAAAGAGCAAGGCTTGCACCCAGCAAAAAGGGCAGCGCTCTGGTTGCCTCTGCCATAGCATTGGTACAGAGCCATCATGCCCTAATGACTTGGGAAGGAAGGCAAGACCCTGCTCAGCTGCTGGTTGCTCTGCTTTGTCCCATACGTATTGGCTCAAGTGTGCATTTCCAAAAGAAGTAATACCATTCTTCTAGTAAATGACCTTTACATATTTAGGACCAAATCCTGCCCTTTTTCAGAGACAGAGAGACAGAGAATGAGTATCAAAAGTCTCTCTATATATACTGACAGTACCAAAAGTAGCACTAAGCACTTCCTGGAAGACCGTAAGTGGTCAGACCCAAACCTCAACAGCATCATCACATTTTCTCCAGTCCTATGAATGCCTCAGTAGGATCTGTTCTCCCTGCATGTTGGAAGATGGGTAACCTGGACCTTTACTAATTGAGGTTGCTTTTGAAACTGGAACTCCTACCTAAATCTTAACCTATCTGGGTCAAACCTGGACTAGTAAGTCCCTGAAAAGACACGGGACGTACTATCCCATTAAAATATATAAATCTACTTTTAGGCCTGATCAAATGGGAAAGAATGAGAAAGAACCAGGAAAAGATCCACGGACAAGGAAATTACAGACAATAGTTGAGCAAAGCATGTGATTACTTGGTGTAAGATGGAGAGATATGTAGAAGTGAAACATCAGTCTCCTTGCAGTCCACAGAATGTCTTCACTAATTTCTGTTAAGATCAGAAACCCATTCTCTGCATTTTGTTATGACTTAGACACACACGAAGAGAAATCCAGTGGAGCTAGTGATAAAATTTGGAGAGGGAAAGAGAGAAAATTTCCACAAAACATGACAATTTTTCAGACAAAAATCAAAATACTCAAACCATAACAGCATATATACTTTCTGCACTCGGGAACCAGAGGAGAATCCACCTTACATGTGCCATACTCCCCTGATAAAACCTGTCTCAGCTATCTACCAGATTCATCATCCCGCTTTCAACCATGGGCTAGGCTTTTGGGTCAGGCTACCTTTCACATGATGAACCACGGTTTCCTTTTGTTGACAAGAACAAGCACATCCCGAGAAACCCACTAATTTGTTCATCGTATCTGAGATTAAATGCTTTCAACAGAGACGTAAATGAGATATTTCCCCTCAGGAACTTAATGGTCTTCCATGGATACAAAACTAAGTGACCACAAAAGTCTGTCTAGTCATACATCACCCTAACCATTCTCTTCCCATTAGAATATATGCAAAAAATCCATATTAGCTCAAACTGGAAGAGGAAAGCAGTTCTGTATCTTCAATATACTTTTATTTCTTTTGTGAAAATGCTCTCCTTCTGAATAGCAGTGTTCAGCATTTCAAAGTCTAAAAGCACAGACTTGCCCACTCTGATAGAGACCATGAGTTAAGCTATTGACCGAAAAAATATCACTGGTTTACAATAACACATTTGTATAATCTAATACACTGTAACAATAATATTTTAAGGTATATCACACTGGCCGCAGGTAAGAAATTCAGCGAGTGTCAGAGAAATGGTGAAAGATGAGTCAGGAAACTTCTACATCAGCATCATCTTGAATAATAAAATACATGCTGTAATATTTCCTAGCAGGAGTCTGAAGTCAGTCAATAAGGGAAAAAAACCCCACATATTTAACTTCACAATATCAGTCTTTAATATATCATTTAAATTATATTAGTGCCGCATGCCATAGATAAATAAACAAATAAACAGAAGACTAAAAAAGCACAGCCAGGCAGGTTTTATCGTGACGTAAGGCCGTGATGTTTTATTCATTCGGTGAGGAGAGCGAGCGGCTTGCAATTACCCAGGGAGAGCTGTCGCAGACACACGGGGAAGGGGAAGGACAGGATGCAGCTCAGTGAGGCTGTTAAGCAGCAGGGATGCAGGTGGGGGACTGGAAGGGGAAATAGGTTTTCCCCCTAAATGTTCAGGCGGCTTGACTGTATATTTATTAATCAGGGCAAGAGCTCTTTATTCCAAACAGGAGGAGAGATGGCTGCTCTGTCAAAAGCAAAATAAGGGACTCCCAGGACGGTGCAGGCTGTTGTTTCTGCCCGGTCCCTAAGCTATGCTGTTACTCAGACCGACAGGGATCAACAGGACAGCACTGGGGCAGGCCAGCCGCCTTGCAGTCTTGTTGGACTCTCTGTTCTCCGAGATGCTTCTCCAGTTACTGGCAGGGTGGAGGGGATCCAAGCATAGCACTGACCCCCGGGACCGATCCTGACAGTGACACTATCTTTGCTACAACTGTCCCAAAGGCTGTGGACTCAGAGCTGGGCTGACCCTACCTGCACACAACCAACTGCTGCTACAGGGGAGGGTGTGCATCCCTTCCCATGCAATTTATCTCCACAGGGCCGTTTGCCCTTACTTTCTCCAGAATACAGAGGTATCTTTCAAATTGAGGGAAATCTGAGACACGTTTCTCAGGCTTGTAACATCTGCCTGAAGAGATGCGAGACCAGCATCCTACAACCAGGCTACTGAATGCTGTTTGCTACACCATGAGAAGCAAGTTTGTGGGTAACCTCTACATACATTCCCTGTGGGAAAAATTCTGTTTAGTAAACAGAGCATGCTGCAGTGATAGAAAGCATCATAACTTCTGTAGAGTAACATCATTTTAGAAATGACGGGCATTTCTGAAAAAAATTCAGAAAGGCGTTTCTGAAAGAAGTTCAAGAAAAACTTCGCACTGAACACTAGAGCAGCTGCTAATTCTCAGCACTTCTGAGAGGCAGGCCATGTTGAAAAAGGAGCCATGAACCTTTGGAGAATCAAACATCCCAAGTCATAAGCTGAAAAATGCAGATGATAATAAAAAGAGAAATAAGCAAGAAAATCTTGGCTGTGAAGGACTGGTAATAGAACTCAATGAGGAGCTCGCTGCTGCTTACAGCATCAACTAATCTCCCTTGTGAACCAGAGGCAGTAACATCCATGAGATGCAGAAGAAGGTAACTCTGTCTCAATTGATCTTATGTTCCAGCTCACTGACCCTCCATTTTGTTTACACTAGCCACACACAGGTATCATTCATTGCTTGTGGGGACTTATCAGCACAATTTAAACCAAAAACAAAAAAACAAAAAAAAAACCACCCACCAAAAAACCCCCACCAAAACCACAACAAACAAAAAAACCCCAAAAACCCAAAACAACAAAATTCAGGAAAAGAACTGGCAGGGGGAAAAAAGGCAAATGGTCACATTGCTTCTAGACATCTCTACGATTCACATTCATGAACCTCCCTGTCCAAGTAGCCAAAGAACAGGTTATAACAGCAGAAGGCCATGCACTTTTACAGGAGTTCTGCAAAAACATGAACTTTACTCCAACTACTGCAGCACCTAAGCCAATCTTTAGGGTTTCCTATGGCAACTCGGAACCAGAGAAGAAAGAAATCTGTCAAGTCACGTACTTCATCCAGGGCTGGCGGATTCTGGCTTCACGTATCGCCAGCAGGGAACAGGCAGCTTACCCGGACGCCCCAGAGGTGCAGACATTGTGTACCCACCTCTCCTCTCTTCCAGGCTGAAAAGACACATTCTTCTGAGTCACTCCTCACACAGAAGTTATTCCATATCTATGGTAACACTTTTATACTTGCTGCCCTTCTCTGAACCTTTTCCAGCTTTAATATATCCTTTAGAAATGAGGAGAACAGCACACAGTAATCAAAGTGTGTGTGAATCATAGATCTATACAGTGGCATAGTGACATTTTCAATTTTGCTCTCTATTCTTTTCCCAATCATCGCAAACATTTGATTTGCCTCTTCAACTGCTGCTGAGATACAGGTATCCCCAAATGAGTGTTGTGAAAAGTTTTATTGTATACCACTCTTAATAGAGTTCACCATGGGCAACACTGCAGAAGAAGAATGTTATTATTTCAAAAAAAGGAACATTTCCAGGCAGATATTCTCCTACCTCCCTTTGGTTTTGAGTACAAAGAGACAATAAACATACTAATTACAGCATTCCAAGTGCAACAAGGAAAAATACCAGATGACCCTCTGCTGTCTAGCCCGGCATAAGCTAAAACTTTTGAGGACAGAGGGGTGGTGCAAATAGGCAGCTTTAACTTGCATCACTAATGGCAGCTGAAGCAAAAGAATGAAGTTTGGTGGGGCTTCATTGTGTGCACTCCTCTTCATTGGTTTGCCTTGTCCTCTGCCCTTCTCCATGCCCACGGGTCCCAGTCCCTTAGTCTGGAGAGCAGAGCTGTGACTCAGGACACTCGTACCCCCAGGCAGGGCAGAGCAGAAGTGTGGCACGCAGGAAACGTGGTGACGGAGGCACTCCCCAGCAAGGGTGGCCAGCCAGCGCGAGCTCGCTCCAACCTGTGACGCTTCAGATCTGGTAATCATCTTCTTGCAAACAAGTAACAAAAATGCTCATATTAATATTCCCAAGCTCCCTGACTGTGCTCTCCTGCGTGAAGCATTGCAGAGTACACCATGATCTATCCGCAGCATCCAAACGAAGATGCCATACAGGTGCATTGTTAACTACAAATGTTTTTACACCACTTCTGTTCCTGTTACCCCTCAGAAGTCACAGTCACCAAGGTATGTGATAATTTCCAGACAAGTCAATGCTATGCTGATGCATTTCATTTACAACCTTCCTGTCTCAGTACAGCGTGGATTTAGTTCCCTCCAGCTGAGGGATATGAGAGAGCAATGATCAGTGAGTGCTAAAATTTGGCAATGCAGAGACAACCTAATAAAAGAGATAAAGAAGCAACTGACAGAAAAAACAGTTATCTGCCGAAGCATTTCCCCTTAGCGCATGTAGGAGCCAAAAGCAAGGGACACAGACACAGAGAAGCGCTCTCGGGTGATTAAATGCAGGAAGTGAGCGCCGAGAGCAGCACCAATAGGACAATTTGAGAAACACCTCGTTTCATCAGACCTCAGCAAATGAATTAATCTTTTGCAGAAACTGACCTGTTTTGCTAAAGCAGCCATAGCCGACAGGCAATCTTCCTTCAAAAGTCTGGTTTCCGAGCATTTCCCCTTCCCAAATTTCTGACAGCCTCTACACTCCCCACTGCTTGGGAGGTCAGGCTTCGGGAGCCCGATGTTTCCAGAGCAAAGAGCCATGCGGACCGTCCCCCGTTCCCGGGGCACCAGAGGCTGCAGTGCCAGGGAACCAGCAAATAGATCGTCCCGTGGCCTTCCCCAACTCTGTCCTCTGGTAGTCCCATCGTGCACTCTAATCGGATTTACTTCTCTCTGAAGGGAATTCAGGAGAAAAGAAATCTGGTTGCTGCCAAAAAAAATGCTGCTTTCTGTGCGTGCACCTTAGTCCTGAATGGCATTAAATCTTTCCGCTTGGTTCTGGTGACAGGACCCAGGTTGTGCTCCACCCTGCAGGTAAATCACCTGTCCCTTCTGTGTGCTGTGTTCCCCATCTGCGAGGCAGGCAAGATGCATCACAGAGAGATTGGGAATTTAAGGACTGGCCTTCACAGTAGTGGGAAGACCACTGAGTTGTCATTATTAATATTCTTTGTCCACCTAGCAGCTGAACATGACCAGATTCCCAATGACTGCATTTATGTTAAGGTCCCTTACACAACGCAGAGGTACAGATGGACCATAAAGTAGGCACAGATCATATTACTTGCAGTTCAGAGTCCCTTTAAACCAGCCTGAGTGACATAAAGGGGCTCTTCTGTAAAGGAGAATCTGGTCTATCAGTCTTTTTAATGCCCACAAGCAGGTGATAACAAGCACTTTACAGATGGCTGGCAGCACGTAATACAGAGTAACACACTGTAAATAGAGCCACTACCTTGTGAAGCCATCACATGCTGTAAATTGTCAGAGGAATAATGCTTTTAGCAGTGAACTTTAACATGGGGTTTAGGTTACGTACCAGCTCTGGTCTTTCACGTAGGAAAGTGTTCCTAACGAATGCAAGATTGTCACCTAGCCTGAACTGAGTAGTTAAATCAGGTGGAAAACATAAGGAAAATGTGTTATTTACACTGTTTTAAAATTATATCTAGTAATAATTTTGCTATAGCCCTTCAGCTTTTAACCTCTACGGGACATAAATGTGATCACTATAAAGATACATTATTCATCACCAGCAAACCCCAGTATTGTTTTCTCTGCCTCTGTGCCCCAACTCTTGATGGGTTGTGTCTGGGATCTGATCCAGATGAGGCCATCAGATCATCCAGTGTTTCCTTTTTCTCGTATCTTTCAAGCTAGGATTGCATTCCTGTAAACAGTCAAACTATGCAAAGAGAAGACTAAGCAATGTACCTGAAGAAAACCCAGTACATAAATCCCATGCTCACACACAACGAGGTACCAACAAAGCCCTGGTGCTTCAGTGGACGGCCCTCTCCCTTTCATTTAATCCATCCCAACCTGACAGAACAAAGCACTGTGGTTTCAGATTGCCCGTGTATTTCACCCAGAGCAGTAAAGACCATGTATCCACTTGCTTTAGAAATACTGCGACTACTTCGGGTTAACTGGTTATTTCAGGTTTATCTTAAGCAATAGCTCAACTTCAGCAGAAAAAGCCAACCGTAAACATACTCAGAGAGATAAACCAGTTAGATAAGATGGGGAAGAAGGGCCCATCTTGCGTGTTCTCTAAAGGGACTGCTGCTACCCTCAGCAAATGCCAGCACAGCTTCCATTTGCCTCTCTCTATTCTCCACGGTTCAGTTATGACCCCTCTTTCACAAGGAAGGCTTCTGTGTTGCCATAGCAGAAAGCAACCTTCCAAAGTCAACTATGACAAGTTTGTACAGTAATAGGACCTTTGGTTTATGAGCTTAAATTAATCAGTTAATCTTATCTACTCTGTAGGCATGTTAATGCTCCAAAGCTGTTATTGCCTGCAGTGAGGTTTGTTAAGGCTTCAGGATTTGGGTTCAAAGCTCATGAAAAGGGCATCCTCGATTTGAAAAGCCCCTTACTGATTAATCCCACTGTAAATAACAAGAGGAGTATTTTATATTATTTGCTTATTGGAAGCCTTCTTCCCATGGGTTTCCACCATACCATAGAATCAGCATCAGTAAGATTTGCTCAGAAAATCTTCATGTGTGTGCGCTTAAAGACCCTCCTCCTGTAATCTGTGTTTCATTTGGCACACTCTGGTGCATGAAGACACAAAGAAAGCTCTTCTTTCACAAATAGCTACAAAATCTCAGCGAAAACAATCGAGACTGGACTTGCATGATGTAATGAGAAGTGATCTGCAGCTGGTCCTTAAAGCCATAATGAACATTTGGGTTTACATTTGATTACAATGGCAATGATAAAGGAGTGCTGTGATTCCTGGGACATTTCTGATGACTGATAGAGGCCCACTGGTCTGGAAAAAACTGTGATTTCAGAAAGTGGGCTTTCTTAACTTTAATTAAAGTAAGACTTCACTGAACATAAAAGGCAATTTTTGACTATGTTCACATTGTATCCTCGTGTGTGAAACCTGGCAACAGATGAGGGCTGGCATGACTAGTCCTCCAAGAAAAAAAGAAAAATCTGATCTTCTTAGTGTGAAACCAGGTTGACAAATAAGACATGAATACGTGAAGTAGTAATGTATAATTTTCTGAAGTTACTTTGCCATTTGAAATTCTAAATCCTGTTGACTTTCAGTGAGAATTATCATCAAATTTTCATAAGCACTTAGGAGTTTATGTACCATTTTCATAAGTCAAACTATTATGAGCTTAAAATGATGTGCAATGATGTAAGTCCATAAAACTGAGTTCCTTTACCACTGCTAAGAATGGAGCTAAAGAATCCTAAGCCATTTCAATAGCTGTGGAAAAAAATTACAAAAGAACCTATCATACTAATTAACTCAACCACTTGAAATACTTTGTTCTCCTAATTGCCCTGTATAAATCTGACCACACTGGGCAGGTCTTCATAAAGAAATTAACTTAGAAATCAGAATGTAGTAAGACATTCTGTAAGTTCTCAAAAACCCAACCCTCTCTTTTTCAGCTCCACCTCATCATGCTGATCTACTAGCTCCATACATCATCATGGCACTGCTCTCCTCATGATGGCTTACAAACCATTTGGCAGCGGCAGAACGAACCCCCAGGGAACTTATTTTCTTTTGATGTCATTATTTTTCAATGTTATAAAACGAAGTATTTAATTAAACCAGAAGAACACAGCTTGGAGAACCATGAGAGAAGGACATGTATTAAATCTTGGTCCATACTCTAGGTGGCTCACAGAGCTGAGATGCCTCGAGCTCGTGATGAAAAATGAAGATAATGAAGTGGTAGGTCAAATTATGAAGTGTTTTCCCAGATTTCACCATGGACAAAATCTAATACATGCCAAGTATTTGCAATTCCCATTTAAGCTACCTGTCCACTCAGTAGTAGTCAAGGGCAGACCTGAGGTGTACAACTGAACAAACCATACAAGTTGTGCAAACAACTGAAAGCACCATGGGTAGGAACATCTCCCTCAGCCACAGCCAAGTGCAAACAGAGATTTTTCTGACACGCCAGAGTACATCAGTGCCCAGACTGATTTTCTGGTGATCAGTCTATAAAGTTAAAAATATCTTAAACCATATTTTCAGATTAAACTGTGCTCTTGCCTTACACTAGCCCTTCAGCTGTTCTGATAAGATAGCAAATTGGGTCAAAGTAAAAGCACGCAATAATGAAACAGAAGTTGTTGATAATAAGAGTAGTTTAGTTTTCAGCCCTACAAAACTGTGTTTCTAGTTCACACGCTGGAAAAAATAATCTTCTGAGGCAGGTGCAGCGTCACATACTTATCTTGTTTAAAAGCTTAATTAAAAGCTTTTTGGTTATCAGCACAGTAAACAGCAGTGCTTCTCAAGCCCTTAATCTTACTGCAGATCTGTTTTCTATCGCTAAATTTATCTACATCGTGATTTCCCCCAATCTGATTTGCCAATGAAACTGATCTTATCAAGAGATCAAAACAACACTGTGAAAAGGTGCCCATGCTGGAAAAAAACCCCAAAACATATATCAGAGAATACTTGGGAGACATACACAGAACATACACATCTACTTAGGACAGCTCTCCAGGGACAGGGAGAAGAAATATGCTCTGAACCAACTTGCCACATAGATGAGAAAAATAAAAAAGGATGACACTGGACTCGTCATTTCAAGCCTAGCTGGAGTTAAATTCATTTCATCAATAGTACACATACTTAATCACCAGAAAAAATAGAAGACGTAGTTAAAACCTGCATGCATTGCTATTCATTATAGTTCACTTTTAAGAGATCTAGATTTAAAATCTAGAGCCCTCTTAAAAGCACTTGTCAATGTTGGCTTACTTGACAGTTTCTGTCCCTCTTTTACCTGTTCTTGAGTCTTCTTTAACCTCAAGCTCCACACTTTTCCTTTTTAAAATTAACCTTCCTTAATTTTCTCAAATTTTGACTGTTTATTTTCATAAATGTGTGCCCAACTGTAGACTCTCAAATTCCTAGCTAGATGCCTAAACAAGGACAGATTTTAAAAGGTCAAACCATTCAGCAGTTACAATTGCTAGAACCACCCAATTGCTGTCAACGCCACTTTTTAAACTTTAAGCCATGGCTAGATTTCACAGAGGAGCTCATAACATACCACTAAGCTTGTGACATAATTCAGCTTTAACTAGCCATCTCCTTGTCACTTCTTAAAGTAATTTGTCTGTAATCCATGTAAATCCATTTAATTATAGAATCAGTCAAATAAATGTACCCACATATCGACAGCGTGGAATTTTAAATAGCTCTATTTCTAATCATAAATCTATACAAATCTCACCAATCACCCTGGAAGACACAAGCATAGATATGCTGTAAATTCCTGCATGTTTGGAGGACTACAAAATGCTGACCTAAGCGGCAGCAAAAGAGAGAGATTGTGATCACAGCATCCTTTACTGTTTGGTCCCAGAATAACAGAAACTAGGGAGGTAGGAAACCTCACAAGCAACAGATTCACTACAAAGCCTCAGTCTTTTTTGGACATTTTAGTTACAGCTTGGATTAGTGCCTTCACTAATCTCTCTGTGAAATAGCAGTCCGTTATGTCCCGAAGACTCAAAAGCACCACTGTAGCCCCTTTTTAAATTTCAATTATCCACCAAGAGTAGGCTAGTATAATTCTTCATTAATGGAGGATCAACAGGGTCATCACCATTTCAAACAGTGTCAGAGGATGAGCCTGTTAAAAATACGGTCATACATTTTATCAAGAGCTTTTTTCTTTAAGCAGGAGAAGAGTGAGCAGAGAGTCCCTCTACATTAGCTAATCCTCCAGGCTCTCATTTAAATAAAACTTCATTAACTTTATCTAGAAATTAGACTGGGTAATACCAATTCATAACACTGGCTCAAAACAAACATGAGAGACTAAAAAAATATATATGTTATCAATTACCTTCCTGTGTTGGATTGGATCAGGCACGTATCTAGATAATCTCATCTGACTTCTCTCCTTGATGAATCTTGTGTGACAGCTTCAAGCTAACCAAGCTAGAGTCTCAAAGTAATACATAGAGAATACATAATAATACATAAATAAAGATATACTATTTCCAGACTAATATTAACTCTTTATCTGAAAAAGACTAGAATGATGATTTACAGAAGATTTATGGACAGAGACTAAGCTACTACCAGCCTTGTAATAAGAAATCTTCTTTCTTAGTCTACATGATACGTCTAATCAAGAAAATGTCTTAATGGGCAGAGAACACAAGCATGCCCCTACCTCCTGTAGTTAAAACTGATTTTTTTCAGCACCACTCTCTTCCCTATTATCTTTAGTCTCTGGTGCTGAAAGAGTTTGGTATTGGCCTGATTACTCAATCCAGCATGAGCTGTGATACCGTGAACAGCCCATCTTAGGTGAGGAGCGAGACAGAACGAGATCTCTGCAAATCAAATATGCCTGAGAAGTAGCGGTACGGCAGAGGAAGTGTTCTGCATGTGCCGGTATTGTGGAAAGTCAGGGTACTACACACCAATTTAAGTATTAAGTGTGTAGTATTATCTCAATGACAATTTCTAGACACAAGATTCAGGAAGGAAGTATTTCTGTCACAATAGGAGACATTTGCACCATCCTGGTTTCAGTATGTGGAAGATTTCCAGGACACCAGTTCTGTTTATGCTCCCATCTACTTGTATTCCACAGAGAATGAAAAAAGCATTATCAGATGGGATTTTCAAAACCCACTTACAACCATGAAACATTCCACAGACGTCTAGTTAAAACATGACTTCTTAGTCATCCATGCTGCTGTGTAAATGCAGACTGAGATTATATATGCAGTCAAGGCAGAATACTTACATTAAAATAACTGCATCTGATAGACGTTCACATTCAGGATCTTACATAGGGCCAGGAAACAGAAATACCTAAGCATCTGAATTTGGATGCAAACTTAATACTGTCCTCCAAACTTTCTCAATGTTGTGGAGCAGGAACAAGCTTGTGTTCCCATTCAGGCCTATCTGAAGCAATGATATTTAAGTGATTGCAGATTTCATGCAAACTACTCTGTTGTCTATCTGGACTGTATTTGTATTGCCTTAGCACACAGCAAGGTTTTGGCTAAGGATGTCTTCTAAGCTCTCCCTCTCTGTTAGTCTCTCTTTGATTGCACCCTATCAAAGTAGCCAGCCCTATTCTCCCTTCCCCAATCAGCTCCAAAGGAAGAAAACACTGTGCCTATTTGCAGTATTTATTCAACCAGGTTTATGTGATAACTTAAGGATAACAGATTGAGAGAATAATTTTTACCTGCAGTGCAGGAAGCTGCTGAGGGTAGACAGGGATGGGCAATGCTTTTCTTCCTCCAGCCATTACTGTTCATTTTTTGTCCCTTTTCGTTCAGATAGCACTCACTTCTTGCTGCTCAGTCAGATGGCACAGGATAAACACAAGTCTCATTCACTGGAAAATAATTTTCCATGTCATCTTTCCAGGTAGTTCCAAACACTCACTCAGTTGGATGAGTTTGAGTGAATTTCAGACACTCTGATTATTGCCATCATTTATCCTCCAAACTATCTTTGCACTCAGAGGCCTCCGATGAGAGCTTCCGCTGTGCTCCACACCAAAATCCTCACGCTGCGACTTAGTCCCTACGCTGAGGAGCATAAAGTCAAAATGAAGGATGAAATACACGAGCAAGTCAGAAAGCAATTTGCCAAAGTTCACGCAGCCAGTGTGCAGCAGCACCAGGACCCATACCCAGCTCCCCAGTGCTCTGGTCTCAGCTTCTAACCACTTCTTCCTTTAAGCTACCCATTCTGGAACACACCCCACCACATTTTTTTCCATCTCCCAACTTATATTTCAAATCCTTTGCTGCATTTCATTTGAAATAGTCCAGTTTCGTTATCATTTCCAAGATGCACTTGAACGTGTATGCAATTAGCAGCTCTATTATCTCACTGTGATAAGATAGGTTGCATTTTAAATACACAGGAAGATCCATGAAAACATGTAGAAAGATAGGCAGTTCTGCTGCTCACTCGCTGAGACACAGTAGTTCCTGCACACAGTATGAAATAAAACCAGCTCTATGTTTCCTGCCACTGCGCCATTTGTGTCATACAGACATACAAAATAGCACAGAAAATCATGGGTGCATACAGGCATAACTGAGAGCAAACTATAAGTGACAGTTCAGGGGTTCATAAAATGTGGTGGGTTTTGGTAGTTGGTTTGTTGGGGGGTTTTTCCCTATCTTCACAGTGCCCTCTCCCCTTCACTTCTCTGCTTTTCACATCCTGGCCATAAGTAGCACTCTGATAAAGTCAGTGGGACAACTTCCATTGACTTACCATGCCAGAAGCCAATTTCCTGAAATACTGTGAAAAAAAGCTTCTCTTATAGTATATTTTCCTTGACCAGAAAAATACTAACAAGCTACAAAATTTGTTGTAGTGGGAACCAAATACAAAATCTCTCCTCATCTCCCTGCTTTTCATACACTTACAGCTTTACTATTACGGAGTCATCCTTCAAAACAAACCAGAGTCCTCTGTTTCCATACAGTTTTCTCACCATCATCAAAACCAATGTAATTCTTTAGACTGGTGGACTAGTATCAGAAGAAGAATGATTTGATTACATGTTAAATTGCTATTTGGCAATACTTTTAGCGCTGAGGTAATGTTTTTTTCATAGACTATTATGATAGTTAAAAAAAACAAACAAACAAAAAAAAACAACCAACGCTTCATCTCTTTCCTTTATACTGCAAAAGGGTTGTTTTCTGTCAGCAAGCCAGCGTGAAAAACAAAAGACTAATCCAAGATGATGGCACCATCTGAGGAAACATAGCAAGACTCATTTTTTTAAGCGGAAATCACTCTCTATTTACCAGACCATCTACCTGAGACACCCACTATCATTTTTCTTCCTCCCTGGAGCATGGGACACAGGATATAGAAAAAGCAAGCTAGCGAGATGCAACACCATGAACCAAGAGGAAGACAACTGGCTTCTGTAGCTTCAACATGTTCTTTTCCTACAGCATTTTTAATCCCAGGATCTCAGACTATTTCAATTATTAAATATACCAACTTCCACTTAGTTATAAATACACCTCTTTGACTGTTTGTACCCCGTTTTCCCAAAAAAGACAAATTACTTTCCACAGCACACATAGCAACAAGCTACTGGTAGGGTCCAGCAATACGTAGGGCTGGCACTTCCAACTATTTTCTCTCATACTAGATCCAATTCTCTCTACACAGAATTGGAGTATAACATACGATCTGTAAAAAAAGTATAGTCACTCTGGAATATGTCATTATAATCAGATTACTATTTACATTTGTCAGTGCTTTGCAATTGTTAGCATCTTGTTTACAAGGACCATAAGGAACTATTTGATTAGAATCTTATTTTGATTCATGTAATTACAATCAAGGTGATATCTATTGCATAACTATAGAACACTTTGTATTTTCCAAAGTAATACTGACGTTAGGTCTATTGGATTTTTCTGTGATTTCAGGCAGAAGATCCTACCTTTCCAGGATCTAGAAATCCAGCAGAGAGGCATATTTTGACCTGAAGTTTCACATAATGCACGTTGGGCATTTGCTTTTGTCTTGCTTTGTCACACGCCATGCACAGTGCCCTGGAGAATTTTGGAGTTGACTTTGCAAAGCAGCACCTGGATTTAAGATCCTCTTTTTAAAAAACCAACCATGACTACAACAACCAAGAGACTGGCAGAATCACTTGGCTCTTGCACAAGCAGGAGAAAGTCCTGTGTTCTCCTTTTCCTCACCACTCCTTTACTACAATAAGTTGTGCAGGAAGGTTGAACATCTCCTACCAGCTTAGGGACCAGCAGGCGCTTCCCTTTTTCTGGTCGCTACTGCTTTTTAAGACCAAAACAAAACATGAGAACTGGGTGTTCTCACGTGCCTATGGTGTCTAGACAGGTGTCTATGGCTCTTTTATAGGACACCTATAGAAAACAAGTTTAGAAGGAGCATAAGCATGATTAGGGGACTGGAGCATCTCTCTTATGAGGAAATGCTGAGAGCTGGGTCTGTTTAGCCTGGAGAAGAGAAGACTGAGAGGGGATCTCATCAATGCTTATAAATACCTAAAGGGCAGATGTCAAGAGGATGGGGCCAGACTCTTTTCAGTGGTGCCCATCAACAGGACAAGGGGCAACAGGCACAGACTGGAACACAGGAAGATCCATCTCAACACATGAGGAAAAACTTCACTGTGAGTGTGACCGAGCACTGGGACAGGCTGCCCAGAGAGCTTGTGGAGTCTCCTTCTCTGGAGATATTCAAAACCCCCATGGATGTGACCCTGTGCAACCTGCTGTAGGTGATCCTGCTCTAGCAGGGGGGTTGGACTGGATAATCTCCAGCGGTCCCTTCCAGCCCCTACTGTTCTGTGATTCTGTGATAAAGCGCAGATTGCCTCATTGTCTGTCCCATTCCAATAACAATGTACCCATTAATTTTTTCTCAAATTTGTTTACCCTGTTCTTAAAAATCTATATGTCAACAGTTGACATAGCCCTGCTGTTAGAAAGCCTTTCCCACTGTCTAACACAGATTTCCTCCAGTGGAGTTTAAGCCTACTACTTCTTGTGCTATTTGTACCACACACAGAGCATACCTCCTTCTCTGAGGTAGCTATTTTTATTTTACTTTATCTCACAGCTCCGCAGTTATCTTGTCTCCAGATCAAACAGATTAATTCTTCCATCCTTTCCTCACTGCCTGTGTTCTCCAGATTTCTGATCTCCATTCAGTCCAAGACTCCGCGTGGGGCCTGGAACGAGACAAAATGCTCCAGCTGTGGCCATACCAGTGCCAAACACAGCACAAAGGTTGTTTCCAGTGTTTTCCACGCTATGTTCTTGTTTATGCTTCCTTGCATCACCGTAATAGCCTCAACTGGTGTTCAGTTTGTTATTCATTATAACCCCACATCCTTCTTGAGAGACAGCCACCTAGCTGTTCATTCCTCATTGTTTAATCTCACAAATAATTCATACTTCATCATAGGACTTTGTACCTGTCCTTGAACTGAATCCCACTTAATCCAAATGAATTCTTCTAATTGTCAAAATTCTTTTGAATGTTAATCCTGTCATCCAAATGCTTGCAGCCTTTCCAGTTGAGCATGGCTTAGAAATGCAATGCGCGTATTTTCTAGTTCCTTGTGCAAATTACTGCTCTAAGTACGGACACGCACTAGACCCACCACACGCTCCCAAGGAATTCCATATGTTGCATCCTCCTCATTTGACAGAAACCCACAAATAGCTACTATTCAAGACTCTCCCCAGTCTCGCTTTGTGTCACTCTGTGTGTCTATCTTGTTTATGAGAATGTCATCCAAAATAGTAACAAGAGCTCTCCTGCAGTGAAGATACAAGTTGCCTCTTCCTTATTGACATGGTCTGCTACCCTAATGTGGAAGCAAATTAAGATTATTGTCAAGATTTAACACCAATGGTTGTTTATTAACACCTCATCATATTCAAGATGGTTTGGTTTAAACTTTTCATCCCACTGTTCTTCTAAGAAATGAAGATCTCTGCTTCTCCCCCCACCCCACTACCTCCATTTTCAAAGCTGTTTCAAATATTGGCCCCCTCCAGAACCTCACCCATCCTTCACTAGCTCTGAGAAGCAATTCCTGCTGGCTGTTAAACTGAGTCAGCTATTCCCCTTTCAACTTTTTAACTCCTCCAACTTGTTATTTCCCTATCTTAACCTGAACTGTTATCCATTCTCACCAAGGCTAGCTGTAGCACCTGCCTGATCACTGCAAAGATTATTTTTTTTTTAAATGAAGCCTAGGGACAAAACAAACAACTAAAAACCCCAAACACCATTAAACATTTTTCCCTGATACCAGTTTGCTGTTCAGACAGAAACTTTATTCTGATTTGCCATCTCTAGACAATACATCATCACCATTCTCTACCCTGAAACTTTCTGCTCCCTCCACACTGTAGCTCTGTGAACCCCACGGGCTCCCTGACCCACTTCCTCCTCCCTCACCTCCCTCCACCCACGTACTGCTTCTTTGCATAGCATCGTCCAGCCATGTGATTTATCCCACTCAATCTCTGTTATACTAATTAAGCCATCTGTTTGATTGCACATAAAAAAAAAATTGCTTAGGTCCTGCTGCTAGAGGCAACTATCTTTTTTGAGAGAAAAAAAAAATGTGCTTCTGGAACAAAACCTCTAAACAAGCCATCTACTCTAGGAGTCCAAAGTAGTGTTTTTAGGAGCTGGAACCTAGCTCATCTACTTTAATTCACCTCAAGCATAGGTGAATTAAGTCCTCCTATTACTCCACTCCTGATTATACTCAATGAAATCTCCCATAAAACAGTACATAAGCTTTCTTCCTTGTTATGTTTCCTTATCGGTAATGTTCAAGCCATTCATATTATTTTCTTCACTAATGAGCTGATTTGTCAACATTACTTTGACAAGAAACTTTAATTAGCATAACAGATTTTTTTTTTCCAATTAAATCTTTCTCTCCACTCCATTTTAAACCTGAAAAATGTGAGAACCAAAGGCTTCAAAAGCCTCGTTGTCCTTCCATCTGATGTAAGCAACAATCATGACACTGATATAAAAAAATAAAAAAAAAAAAAAAAGGAGACAAACCAGGTAAACCTGTTAACTTTTACAGGAAAAAAAGAGCCGAAGAAGTAAAATGGGTGCTTGGTGTAACTACCTTTGCTCTCCTTTTCCACACTTATTTAATCTTATATAAATTAACTCCTTACATGCATTCATGCTTGGGTGTCAGCCTTTAGGAGTACTCGCCCAGAAAAGTACGCAAGAACTGCCACAGTTACAAACCCTTGGGTATAAAGCATTAGTAGCAGGTTCATTTTAAAAGAAAAAAGTGATGTTGGTCTTGGGGGGGGAGGGGGCAGGTAACCTCTAGCTCCCATGGTGTCTCATCAACAGGACAACCAGTGAGGGTTGCTGTCATCTCAGAAGAGACACAGCACACCTCAAAGGACTAAGGTCTCTGTAAACTACCTTTTCAAAGGTACCTTCTCAGTGTCCTCCTGCAAGGCTCGGTGCCGTCAACGTCCTTGAGACAGCACCTCTCCTCTGCTATACTAAGTGGACCTCCCATGCCTCTTCCCCTCAGCAAATTTTACTGCTAGTAACAGTGTTATCAGGAAAGAAAAAGCACAAACTGAAATGGAAAAGCTGCTGGACTAAAGTATAACAGGGCGAACACTGGCACCGAACCGAGCGCCCTCCATGTCCCTGCAGCACCTCCTGGGAGAGCACAGCCTGGTGGTCCTTGCCCCTGAGCAAGGAGCCGCAGTGGGGGTCACACGCTGGAGCTGCTGGCAATAAATCCGTGCATTAACCATACTGCAGGACCCTGGGTTAGGAGATCCTGGAGCACTCACTACCACCCTGGAAGCCCGGACAGATATTTTTTTTTTTTAGCTCCATCTGGTGGGCAAACAAGCCGCTTCTGGGCCACGACCACCCGCTCCCTTTTGACAACAGTTACTACTTTCATAGGAAAAAGAGCTTATGAAGTGAGACTGTCTTCATTAACAGCAGTTTTCGCTTCTCCTCTGAAGAACTCAATTTATAGAAAGTAAAATACATCACTGCTGGCTGGGATTATTTCCTGCACATCTCTTTCTATTTCCACATTTCAGTTATAGAGCAGTGTTTACCTTCAGAGATCCCAGACAATTGAAACTACAGTCCTAAAATCAGTATATATTTACAATCACCACTCCTGGGACTCAAAATGCTCTGGTGATAGCAATCATCAAGCAATTCATGAACAACTCCTACGCAGAAATGGAGCAAACACAATTCCTACAAGTTGACTGTCTGCTGTTACTACTGTGCATAACCACAGTGGAGTCCCTGGGCTCAGTTTCTTCAGTCATTACCCAAGGATTTGATTCTGCTTGGAAGAGCGGTAGGAGTTATAAATTGCACCCCCACTGCGCATGTTTCCCCAGTAGAGACCTTACCTAGCTCTTCTCCAGCCAGCCAGACGAGAAGTAAATGAACTATAATAGGAGCTCGTGACAAAGGATTCATCAACTCCTTGAATTTGTCCTTGTCCTCACATTTCAAAAAATATAAACATTACACACGAAAAAGTTCCAATGAAAGGCAGGAGGTTATAATACATGGCTCCATTTAAATTCATGATGGATTTCATTTGCTCATCCCACTGACAGGCTTTGGAATAATTTTTCGTCCTGTGGTGTCAGATTTTTATACTCGAAGAAACAATAAAGGTCTATTAACTGAACTAAGGAACAAGACAGTCCCAGCCATTTTGTCTATGCATCCCAGCTAATGACAGAAGCAAAAAGAAAATATTTAGTTAAGTATCTTTTGTCTGCAAGCTGGATGCAAACCAACAGTATTAATAGCTCTCTTTAAGAAAGACATATGGACTAAAGCCCAAGTTTGTATCTCCGTAATTGTGATTACAATAGGTTTCTAGTCACCAAAATATGTGTCCCAGTTTAACAAGGTCCCTGCTGTCACTAATTTTTTGCTGAAGTTAAGGCAATAGTTCTGCACTCTCGATTTCTGATTTGAAAAGAAACAATCCTAACAGTATTGCTATGGCCTTTTCAACATCAGAGTTCCCTTCTGTCTTAATCCTTTTTATTACATTTGATTTAATTTATTACAAGACAAAAATACTTCTCCAACTCACAACCATACACTTGCAATAGCAATTGTATTTAATTAACAGCAGTATCAACTTAATTCATTCAGTGCTCAGTAAAAATGGTTTCCTATCAAGCCAATCTGCTCTCCTTCTTAGGCAATGCTTAGTCATTATCGTGACCAAAATGCATTTTGATTTTTTTTTTATTCCTGAATATGCAGGTTTAGCTCATCTTAGACCTGTCATAGCAAAACATTCTATAAAGGAAGATATTATCCCGATTGTACAAGTGATGGGGTAGCTGAGGCACAAAAAGATGAAGTATTTCACCTCCAGAGGTGAAAATAGGAATCAAACCCAGCTCTGTGGATTTCTGATGAAGTACTATACCCTATGACATGACGTAGATCCTTCACGTACTATATTGCTAAAGCTGCTTGCTATACCCCTGTAAAAGATTTCAGTGTTTGCAAAGGTTTCTACTGGCAGCTCTGAAAAAAGAACAGATTCTGTTTCAATTCTGCTACAATTTCTGGTTGAGCTCACACGGCGGACACCCTCCTGGAAAAAAAGGGCTGTGCCTCCTACTTGCTCATTAAATGACATGCATCTGTTTATTATCCATGCTATCTATGTTTCTCACAGGAGACAGACTGCCTAAATATGCAGATATAGACTCATATGTGAACAGCACTGATGAGTCGCATCATGAAATTTTACTTGTCTAACCTAATTGAATCTATCCCAGACAGTAATAACACTAAAGAAAAAAAGGAATTTCACAGCCTCTGTTCCCTTTTCCTATTTCATAAAAAGCTCAGCTCTGAGCGTAATACACCAGGGCGATATTTGAATGCTACAGTGCACAGATGCAGTCACACAGAAAATTAGAACAGCTCAAAAAAAATAAAAAAGCTATAGTACATAGCTGCGTCAGTACCAGCTCAACAGTGGAAAAGTACTTCATCTGTTTAGCCCCCTTTCTTTCTACTCTGTTGGTGACGTCAGTCAGGCACTAATGAAAGCCCAATTAGCATATCACCTTGTGTATTTGAATGTACAAGTGGAGCAGCTGATGATTCTCTTCTGAGATTTTAAATAACCACCAAAGCTGAGCCAGAGCTGCTGCTTGGTAGGAAAGATTTAGCTTCGTAACATACTCAGTTCCCTATGCAACACAAACAAATAAATATGCCAACGGAGGCAAAAAAAAAAAAAAAAAACAAAAAAACCACAACTCAGAACAGATGTGTTTCTCTGAGGAAAGCAACGCAAACCAGCTTCAATTCTGAACAGCATTAATTTGGCTCTTACTCCAGAATAAAGGTTTTAATTCCTAATTGAGTTTGAAAACTACACTGGCTATTTGCTCACAAAAGTCAGGGTACGCACCTTGGTGAGCTTTAGGAAAGCCAGCTCCATTACTAACGCCCTGCCAATTGTTCAGATGACAGTGACTGAAAAGCAAACATCCACGGGATAGAAAGTGCACCCTTCTGCTGCAAAAGAGCACACTGCTATCACCCAACATAGAAGAGAAAGGGAATCTGCAGACCATTTAACTTCCGTCACAAACTGCAGTCTTTGGCGGGGACTTAGTTCAGGGGTCTATGACTCCCCGTGGTCCCCATTTAGCCACCAGTGTCCAAGAGAGACCCCATCCTTCTCACCTGAAGAGCCGCACCCAGCTAGTTGTGCCACGAGCACAGATGTGAGAGCGGCCATCCCGAGCAGCCACGAGGCATTTTCAGCATACCAGTGCCTCAGTAATGGGCACTGGATTTCAGTCCTGATCGAAATGAATAGTGGGGAGGGAGGTGAGATGTGAGGTCAAAGAGGCACGCACCGAAGTAATGTAATATTGACAGAAAAGAGTGAAAAAATGAAAGGCCGAAGTCTGTAGCAAGGAGTTCTCCGCTGAACTCCCTGTACGCAGACTGAAAGCAAGACCAGAGGCTGCTGCCAGACCTTACAGAAACCCTGAAGGGCACCACTGATCTGCAGCATTTGGGGGCTAGAAACTGGAAAATCTGTCTTTGTCAATCCAACAGCAATGACAGGAATCTTGCAGCGCTCTGAGCAAGAACTTCAACCCTGACCTAGATAACGACTGTCTAAAAGAAAGAGGAATTCAAGCCCAGCTGGACTTCCTTGGAGTCTCCGTTGAAGTGACAAGGCTACTTACAAGGTCCAACTGGTTTTGTAACCATTCTGCCTAAATGGACAGCCTCGATGGAAATCAAACCCTGAATGCAACAGAATACTCCAGGAGCAACCCTTCAATTCCCATATGCCCCCAAAAAGCTTCTACCCCCTCCCCAGTCCCTTCGGGTACCAAGTCTTCCTATCTGACCACAGCAGTCTTAGGACACAAAACAATCTGTAACCATCAGTGAATGCTTCACGAGCAGGCAGAACTACAACAGTTTTTAGAAGGTTATGTTAAATGAGCTCAAGTCATTGATGGATTTTCAGCCCCAATCCACACTCGTACTCATAGTCGATCATACCAACAGGTGCTGGGTTTTGCAGAAAAAAAGGCAAAATGCTAACAAGTTAAATAGGAAGATGATGCTGCATTTAGATCTTTATTAAACATGGCTACAGTGTGCGCAGATGTAATTAAAGCTTGGGCTTTGATTTGGCAAGCAGCCTCTATAAATAGTTTTTCTGCTACACTGTTCTTTCTCCTCAGTGCTTCATCAAAAGTAAGAGATGTCCTTCAGCTCCTCCCCCACCCCGGGATGATCAAATGTTTTATAGCTCTGCAAACCTTAAAACAGCCAAACACTACAGCAGTAATATTTAGGTAACTCACTGTGGGAAGAAAGGGAAGTATCTTCAAGGTGCTTTTCTCTCAGCAACATCTTCCATTTTCTTGCCTCGGGAGACTTAGGAGATACCCAGAACAAAAGAGCAGGGCCCCATTCCAGAGTGCAGAATAAGAACATAGACTCGATATCGCGGCTCCTTCCAAGTGGTGATCTAAGTGATCTATGGGAAAAGGAGACAATATTGAAAGACTTTAACACTGGAGCTAGCTACTTCTTGCCAGATGATATATTTCATCTTGGCATTTCTCATGAGAGATATTATTTTGCTAATTATATCTAATGATTTTTTATGGTAGAAATTTTCCAAAAGATTTTACATTCATTCTCATAGCACGGAAGAGAACCCATCATGTTGATCTAAGCCCATATTCAAGCTTTGTAGCAAATAAAAAGGGCACAAATAGGTTTTTAAGAAAATCCATAGATCAACAGAAATATTTTAGTTTCAGTTCTGCAAGAAACAAATCTTTGTTTTCTTTTGAAAACTTCCTTCCACCACACCATAAAGTAAAGCAGATAAGAAATACAAGTTGAGCTGACCTGACCCCTTTTAGCATTCAATAAACTCGGTAAACAACAAAAAACAGAAAAGGGAACACCAGCTGGATAAACAACAAAAAGTAAAGTTGACATCTAATGCTATTTATTTTAATACTTGAAATAGCATCCAAGACCAGCATTTTTAAACAATCATTCTGTAAATTAGAATACACAAGTGCCTCCTTATAGTATTCTAACACTGGAGAAGATTTAAAAAAACCCATAAAGATTCTTTAGGAACAGATCAGTTGGCAAATCAGTTCTGGTAAAACGATATTTGAAAGGACCAGTAACCCCAACTGGATCTGATCTTTGGAAAAATTTTCTTGCCAAACAACCCAACAGTCTGAAAATCCCCCAGAAATACCTAGACAAGAGCGAAAGCAACAGCAATAACACAACTGAGACAAACATCATGAGATCTTCTCCTTAGAGTGATTTAGAGACTTAAAGAGATTTACAAGTGCTCTTGTCCATTTTCAAGCCATTAACACCCGCACAGAGCGGGAGCGAACAGCTACCACATCCGAAGGCAACGGTTTGTATTGACTTTCCTTATGTATCAGTGCCTCCAACTAAACTTTCAAAATGTCTCAAGTTTGCCTGTTCCTCATATGCCCTGCAACAACACATAGCCAGCTATACCCTCCCTTATTCTAGGGAAAATAAAAATTAATTCCGATACAGTCAGTAGTTTCATCCAAGTAAAACGAAAGAACTGAGCTTCTCCTTTCAAAATTGACAACGTGATTTGCAAGCTGTAATGGAGAATTCCCACTTCCCCTTCCTGGGGGCTGGATAACACATCTGCACACAGAGTATCTGGGAATCTAGAAGTATCTGCTTCTCAAAGACCACTACTTAAAATGACTAATCTGAATCAATAATAAGGACACAATTGATTCTTTATTTGCTTCCAGTGGCTACCCTTGTCAACTTACAGTGTACTACATTTCTAAAAATCATAGGGTTCTTTGTTTGCTTCCAGAGAAAACACTTATTTCAGATAATCCTGCCTCCACAAAGTTATTTTTCAATTTTCTTCAGTCACTGCTATGCCTGCAGGAATGTCTGATTATCCATAAAATGCCTTCTGACAGCTCAGATTCATTACTAAATTACCACATTTAAATTTTTCATGTGCACAGGGCAATTACTTTTATGAATGACTGCCAGCAACATTTCACTAAATCTGAATGAATTTTTAAAGGATTCTAATTGCCACTTAGATGCCCCTATAACTCTTGTTTTAAAGGTTTTCATTTCTTTTAGTCATAGTTACCTGTGTTCAATGCAAATGTGCTCCCTCTCACATTTTATAGCACTGAAAATTATTTACATCAGAAACAAAGAAATATGAAACTGGTGCTGCTACATAAGCAGTTAGACTGCACAGTAGAAATGATTCATAGCCAAAGTCTTGAGCATGAATAATTATCTGTAACCCTCATTTGGAGCTTTTGCATCAAGTTACATTATTCATTTGGGTTTTGGCAGGGGAAATTAATGAATACCAACTTGACAGACACCTTAAAAATTCTGAATTTTTCAAGTAGTTGGGCCAAACTAAACCGTTAACATGTCCAATGAAAGAAAAAGGGCAGGTGCGCAAGGAATGGTTTTTTTAACCACTGAAATAAAAACAAAAATGACAGAGATACAAAAAAAAAAAATGTTCAGAGAGGACAGGTGAGCTTTTAATTACACCACTGAGATGAGTTGGAGTTCTGACTTGTCTCCCAGTGGAGTGTCATCAGGAAATTGCATTAACACAGTCTATTTTTTATGCCAAGGTTGTTAACGAAAGTGATAAACAAGATCAGAAATAAAATAATCACTGACGAACTCCCCCAATGAACTCCAGCTAGACTGATGTTTCTCTTTGAAGTGCCGCATTTTGTGTCACGTTCTTCATCCAAGTACTTGACCACACCAGAGATTTTTGTGTTTCTCTTTCCATTATCCCTGTTCCCCATTATCACTTTGTAGAGGGGCATCAAATCAGATGTTCCCTTGAAAACCAGCTGGATTAATGCTCCTTTATTTCTTTTGTCTAGAAAGTCAAGGATCAGGTTAACAGAAGAGAAACAGAATCGTGCGTCTACAGTCTCTTCTGAAAGCTGTCATGAGTTTGGTCTCGAAAGCAAACCCGCCTGCTGCATGAACATCAAATGCGACCGCAGAGCTCCAAGCAGAGCCGGTTATAGGGCACCACTAAGAATGCTTGTTCAGGTCATCTACGCCATGCACAGCAGCCATTTGGGCAGGAAATTTGGGGTATCCCAGGCAAGACATGGGGCACAGAGGTAGCAGTATCAATGACAAAATTACAGCACTGAGATTGAAGCACAGGCATAATTGAGCCGGTTGCAGATCCTAAAATGGCTCAGAGATAAACGTTAATTAAAGAAGACAAGAGGTCTAAGAGACATGTTTGAAGAAGGTCCCTTCAAAATGGAGATGTTGAAAAATAACGGATAAAAAGGGCTTCAGTTTCTTAAATTATATGTGAAGCAAATGACCCACCACAATCCAAGACTCTTGGATTACCATGCTGGTTTTACCACTGGCTGACTGGAGAAATGTGAGAAATCCAGTAAACTTCTTCATCTCTCTGCTTCCATTTTTAGCAGGGATGAAATGGGGGAAAACGTGGCGTATCCACTTCTGTAAAGATTTTGAAATCTGCAGATGAACGTGCTGCAAGTCATTTTTAAGCAATATTAATCTTCTGCAACAGCAACCTATTTCACTGTGACCTTCTACAAAGGCCAAAACCTCTGAGGGATTCAACCTTGCACAGGATCCAAGAGGGGTTTTCATCTGCATCCAAACTCTAATTAGCAGCTGTCAAAGCTGCATTTGATAACTTTATTCCAACACTAAATATCAGCCCTTAATACTGTCTCCTGCGTGTTACTGTTCAAAACACACAGCTACAGACACAGAATTGCTTGAAAAAGGTTATTCCGGCAAAACCTGCCACCTATGAGAAACTCTCCATTGTAACACAGAGGCAACGACAGGTCAATTCAGCAACGACCTGGCGGAAGCTAAGCCAAGGGAGTAGCAAACTGCCAATGCTATTCCCTGTTTCCTAGTGGTCCCACTGATCTTGTGGGCAGTAATTTAATGAATCCTGGTTGTCTGATCAGCTCCAATGCAGCTCAGTTGGGCTCTGGCTTCAGCCTTACTGGTATGCTTAAATACAGATGAATGGTATGTAAGTGTATTTGCACTCAGCAGGCAAAGTGGGTTGTGGTTTGCACTTGTTATGGACTGATTTAAAAGAATTCCGGATTGCTATGAAAACTGCATACATACAGGAAGAGTTGGGCTTCTTTTCCATGCATCAGGGTACAATCTAGCATTTCCAAAGATCCTCAACATTTGCAAGTCAGACTCCTACCCTATAAGCCAAAAAAGGTTGAAGAAGCTACCTTGATACATTCTCTTGCTTTCCCTCTTCTCCAGCTTCCCACTTGAAATTCCTCTCAGATGAGCAATATTGAATGGTTCTCCAAAATCTTTGAAGGTCCTGTGTCTTGTCTCATTCTGAGAAGAAGTAGTCTTCATTACAAGGCACGCTGTTTGTGTCAGTTAACACCTTGTTAATGGTCCTAACAGAAAGTAAACTCCATGAAGTTTGCTAGGCTTTCGCTGAGACATAATTACAATGGTAACTATTTGAAAAACAGAGGCTCTTCCCCTTCGGACTGTCAATCACGTTGCTCAGACATTAAAATAAACTGCATTCATTTACTTCTTAAAAACCATCACAATGACAAGAAAAGATGCCAAGCCTGAATGGCGCTTGTCCTTACTTCTCATTCCGTAAGAGACGCCCACTTCTTTCCCACTACAGATGCAGCATAGCAGACTGTCCCAGGCAAAACAGAGTAAACAACAACAAGTAGTAGAACTGGATACTGGGGTTTATTTAAGAGATTAGAGTTTTTACCCTGCCTGATTCTGTCACATGCATTCACTTGCTCTACTCCAAGCTTTATACACTCACTAAACTCCTGACTGCCTCTCCTGGAGGAAGATCATTGCTAGCCTGAGAAAGTTAGGCAAAAAGTTCTTTTAGTTCTTGCTGTGCAGCTGTTTGCAGTGACCAGCCTCAAGCATGAGTGGCTGAGGTCTCTGCACATCCCCAAGCATTTGTCTCCATGCAGCTCTCTGATCTCTAAGATCTACCCCCACTTCCAGGATCTGTACTCCAGCCAGGATCTTCGCCACCTTCTTTCCAGGTCAAGACCGCTACTTCTTTTTGAGAAGCCACCTTTTTGGCTTCCTCTTCTTTCCAGCACCCCAAGCGTCTGATTTTCCCAATCTAAACAGTCTAATGCAAAAGCATAACATATGCTCAGCCTCCTCATTGTTGGTTCTTTCTCAGTTCTGTTTATTAATTGGAGGGGTTGGGATGCACCACTACTTTTTAGCCCCCATCATCAAAGCTTCCAACCAGCCCGCACCGATCACAGCTAGCAAGGAGCAGGCTTCTGCTTGAGAGTTCGAAAGTTCAGTTTCAGACATTCACACACACGTGCCCAATCATCTGCCAGCTGTGTGCAATCGCAGTTTAAGCTATGTTTTTACCTAAGACACAGACAGATATGCTGGCCATGTTGAGACAAACCGAAATCTGCAGATCATTTCCACATAAGAGCCACCTCTCCCAGGAGATCAACATGATAACCGGATTAGGTAATGTGTCATCCCCTAGTCTCAGTTAACTCCCCACACGTGCTCTGGACTCAGTTCAAAAGAAAGCAATTTGCCTTCATCCAAAACGCACTGAAGTCTGTGGATGGATTTCTCCACTGAGAACAACTGGATCAGGCCCCAGTCTCGGGCTGTCATGCTGCTTGTGCTTTCGTCTAGCCTGCTCGACCTGCAGCTGCAGCGAAGTATTGGCAAGGCAGCACAAAACCAGGAGCGCCGATTCACTTTGATTTTTCCTATCTTAATAGGAAAGAAGCAATTAAAAATACCATAAGAATATTCCCAAGTGGATTTTAAAAAGTTTTGAGGCTGGTTAAATGTTTTGTTTTTTTTTCCAAAGCTGACAATGGTTATCCTTAATAGCTCAGGGTAGGAAGATTTAATGGCTTACGTAGAGACCAAACGATACAGTCAGGAAAAAAAAAAAGCTTTAGGCCTTCTACAGGATCTATTTTGTTCTAGCTAGATCAGTGGACCTAATAAAACTTTATCTGCCTCACACCCTTAGGCTATGAAAGCTACGAGAACACTATCTTCTTAATAACTTAGCATCTTACCAACACTGAGAATCCAACTTCACGAACATGTTTCCTTTCACAAAGGAGACATAAACAGAGGGAACCATGCTCTGGAAGACTTAACATGCCATTTATACTTCAGGAAAGGTATTTTCTTTCCTTGGGAACTCAGAGGTATCCAACAGTGTTAGTTTTATGAGTTAAGAATATTTTTAAAGTTTTCAAATATGACAATAAATATTGGTTTAACTGTTTTTTCCCCAAGAGATTAAGAGAGTCTGTTGAGTTTATCAGCAGCAGAAACTTTTGTTAACATACAAATAAATGCATATTATACGTACACTCAGGTGACAGGCCACTTTACCCTGCATCTTCCATCTGTCAAGCTACAGTCCCAGTACTGCAATACCCAAGCAGCTCAGAAATCTCTCTGAATATAACTCCTCTCCTTGAGATCGGGGATGTAATCATTCCTAGTTTGCAGGTAAGGCATTTACGCAGAGATGACTGATCAACCTAAAGACACCTGAGGTCTACAACACTGCTGTCATTTGAACTTCATTCACCTGTGCCGCTGAGAGTCCCTCCTGGGGGACGGCTGTTACCCTCCACTGTTCACTTCGGCAGGCCCTGTTCCTACATTGCTGACAGAACTATTATCCATCCCATTATTAGCCCTCTGTTCACTAAGAACTCAAGAAGCAGTCTTCAGAGCTAAAAATGCCCCAAACATATCTATGTACATCACGGACAGTCACAGCTAAAGGCCTTGACACTAGGACAAACAAGAGACAATATCAACAACATTGGGGGGGGGGGGAAGAAAAAATATATCCTCAGTCCAGAAATGCACTGCTGTCTCTTCTTTTTTTAAATCACATATCCCTGTCTCTTTAATTACAGCAGGCAGGATGCGAACAGATGCTTACTGCACCCAGCAGCCCAATGATTCAGGCAAACTTTTAGCTATTAGCAAATCCTTTAGGTGGCTGACTCAGGCAAACAAGATGTGCAGATTCCCCCCAACTGATTAACCACTGGGTTGGCTCATTGACCACAGCTGCTGGAGATACAGATGTCCTCAGCTGACAGCCCTGTTACCAATTTCATCATTGTTTTGGGTTGAAAACAAAAATGTCAGCTTTCACTGACATCTTGTCTGGAGTTGGGACAAAATACCCCAGATCAGTAGGTGAGGAATTCCTGCATGAAATGAATCACAGGTTGAAGTTATCCAAATCATGAAAAAGCAAAGCAGAGAACAAGATATGGGCTACAGTGATACGCCGCCTGCAGTTTGCTAGATAAATCCTATGGATTTATGTACTGCTTACAAACACCTCAGTTATGAGGCCTGGCTCTGTAACTACCTCCCAAGGAAACAAAATCCACATAGCTTTTCAATGATATACAAACAGCATATGAATTCAGTTCTTTAATAATCAGTCCTAAGTCCCCAGCAGTTCCTGCTGTCGTGTCCATTTCT
Source organism: Aramus guarauna (assembly GCA_013400195.1). Lineage (NCBI taxonomy): Eukaryota > Metazoa > Chordata > Aves > Gruiformes > Aramidae > Aramus > Aramus guarauna. The sequence continues at coordinate 154,023 of VXBL01007432.1, forward strand.
AGCTTCTACAGGCACTTTATCCATCTTTACTTCCAGAGCCGATGTCACACAACACATCCACTGGTTACTGCTGCAAAACCATCTCCAGTTTCACATCTTGTAGAAAAAAGATCCTCCAAAAACGCTGTGCTACTACAGCATACAGGTGCTTCTTGACAGCCTCTCCAGCGCTAAGTAGGCACAGTTCTAGAAGAACAGAACTGATCTTGAAATCTTTCATTTCTCATCACATCTGTGTCTGTTACTGCCACATCTTTCACCCGGACTTCTCCCTCTACAGCCTTTCTCTTATCCATAGAAAGAACTCTCTCTTTGGTAAATGTGAGGCTTTCATAATTCACTTCCTGATAAAGAAAAACAGAAACGGAAGTAAGCATGTGTGCCTTTTTCCTTATTTACTTTTAGGATGCCACAGAATTTTTCTTCAGCTCTGACCGATGGATCTGAACACTGGAAAGATACAGACAAGCTTTGGGGTGCCTGCTCTAACCAAACAAGCATTGATGTTTAGTGTGAAGATGCTGAAAGAATGAAGTCATTAACTGTCAAAGCTCAAATTCCCCAGAGTTTTGCAGGTTTTTTTAAGTATCACAGCTAATTATATCCAAGGCCCAGACTTTCACAGGACAACCACGAAAACGTATAATATATGTCACAGTTTAACTATATTGGTTCTTAAAGGTTCACTCACTTTCAGCTTCCTGAGTTCAAACTGCAAGTGTAGATTCCCCACCAACAAGCAGCTACCAGCTGTCCATTAGGACGCCTAGCCTGCAAGGCGCTCAGCATCTCTGCAAACTTCAGTCATCTGGGAACACTCCCTAAAAGAGATGGGGAACACAACTTGCAGGATCAGGCCCTGAAAATGGTACCACAATGCAGAGTGCCAGACTGAAAGATTATCCGAGACAGGAAAGTCTCTTCCTATAGGCATAGTAAATAGGCTTTAGATCAAACTGAGGAGCCAAGGAGTGGAGAAACCCCTTCCCTCAAAATATGTCCCTGCCATCCAACATTTTCCTCAAAATACCATCTGATATTTTGCTCCTATCAAGCAAAAAGTCACATGGCCCCGAAGTCATTTGTGAGTCACTTAAGCTAAAGAGTACATATAGTCCAGTTGATTGGAGGACAAACCTTTGCTCTTGTTGGTGAAAAGGAAGGAAAGGGCAGGAGGGAAAGTGGGAAGAAACCTTCTTTCCTAGGGGACAATCACTCTGGATTAGTAATGGGAGTCGAGAAAACTGCATTGCTAGTCATCCTCTCTCTGGAAAAAAGAAAAATCTATACCCTCATCTTGCATATGCAAATGTAGAGCCTGGCAGTGACTTTCCGGATTAACAGATTGTAGCGTCACTATACCCACTGATCCATTAGCCTCCAAATGATTTCCCAGGTCCCAAGGAACCAGTTATCTTCAGTGCCCAGCACTAATACAGCATTGCAGCACTCTGCATATTTATCAGGAAAAATGACAGAAATAATTATAACAATAACTACAGATTCTTAGCCTTGCTAAAATAAACAGTACTATATGCTAACCTATTATAATACAAAGATTTTGAATTCCATGTTTTATTCTGGTGCCATTTTCCCTCCTTCTGAATGATGATGAGGTCAGGTCGGAAGGGGGGAAAAGAACCTTGTAAGATGCTAAATCTACAGGAGCTGAGGGTGCTTAGCACTCCACAGAGTGCAGACAAATGAGAATAAAACAAATAGACCCAAGGAAGAAACTGAAGTTATTATTCAGTCCTTACCCAGACAGTCTTACCGGTACCTATTGGATTTTCACCACAGAAAGACTGGGCAAAGGCATAAAAGGATTTGCCTCTGAAAAGTCCCAGAATTTGCAGCGTAACAACCAAAACTACTCTCTAACTCGACTACTACCACCGTGCCTATGAACCTCAGTCACAGACAAACCCCGCTGTGCTAAACCCTATACAAGCACAGAAGAAATAGTTCCTATCTCAAAAAATAATGAAACTGGACACACCAAATGAATATAAACGAAAGAGAGCAAAGCAAGGGGTGACCACTGCAGACATCAATGAACAAAGCAAGCTTTAAGGAAGGTTATGAAGGGAGGTAACAAATGTTTATGTAGAGCTCCTCCCAAATATCAGAGTCAGCATGATTCCAAACACCAAGACGGGCATAGGGAGCTGAGTCCAGCATAAGTGGACAGCAATCCTGATACCTCAATAATGAATGAGAGAGGAAAGATGAGTGGCAGTAGACCTTCAAAGCGAAGGTGAGCAATTTAATGTTTAACGAAATGGACAGCGCAGGGAGAAACACAAGAGAGAGAAGTGACATGGCCAAAGGGATAGATTAGGAAGGTTTGTTTGACAGCAAAACTTATATGGAAAAAAACAGGGGGAAAAATGGGACAAAGAACGATGGTAACTGAGAAATAAGGAGCTGAGTGGTTGGGTAGGACTGCACTGGAAATTGTACACATACAGAACCAAAGCTTAGACACAGACCTGCCTGCTTTGGTCATACTCAGACTGAGCAGAAGTCATTCTGCTTACAAGTCCAGGTGATGGACAGAAGGGCAGCGCCCTGGACAGGGATCAAACCCAAAGGAGGACACGGGCTGAAGCGCTTGCAAGGGAAGATGAAAAGCTCCACATAAAATTTCAGCTTTAGCTAGTGATGACTTGTATCCCTGACAGGGTGAACAAAACTGCAGTTTAGACAGAACATGATGAGTGCAGAGGTAGGTCTGTGAAAGCAGAAAACTCACTGTTCATGGAATATACTACTTTTTGGCCACATACAGAAATAAAAGAGAAAGAGAGAGAGAGAACAGACAACTATGGGACTTCCCTAGAAATGCAGAGCGTGTGGCAGAAGAATAATCCACTCAGACTGTCCTGTAACCAAAGAACAACTGAGATCTTTAGGAAAGATGGAGATGTGTCCAAGAAACAGCGGTTCTGCAGAACCAAAAAGCACTAACCCAGAAGCAAACAGGCTTCAAAACATTTTGGTTTCCTCTGTGATTCACCAGTGCACTCCAGACATTATGCATAACAGTCTGAAGATTACTCTTAAAACTTACCAGCTTTGATCACAGCATCCTTCCCGAGAAAAAGATCAGTAGATTAAGAATCTGAACCAAGCCACCTTTTCCTGGCTATGTTCCCAGCCCACAGCACAGAGAAGATGGTCACAGAGATACTATCACAAAAGCTCCACACTGCTCGCTGCAGAAGGCAATTCTCTGTAGCAGAAAATCCCCTCCGCGGTAGGATGCTTTGTCTGCCGTGCATCACCAGCATCCTGAGAGTCCGGACTAACCTTTGCACGGCAGTCTCATTCTGAACACCTCCAAAGCCCCAGGGCATCCAAACCCAGATGCGAGCACATCGGTAGACAAAGTGAAAAGCACTAAATGAAACAAAGAAATGAAAAACAGAGTTCGAATCGATCCTATAACCAATGTGAATGCTGTTAGAGGGAGTTACGGGTTGGTCTTTGGTATTTATGTGGACTGTTCTATTTGATCATTACTTTATAAATAGTTTCTATCATTACATATGACTCACTGATTACAGTATATGCTATTTCGCTGTATCAGGCTATTCCCCATAACACATGTAGCTGTAAATTACTTTCTTGTGAGATGTATGAGTTTTTCTGCGTTCCCCTTGTTTTACAAAAATGGAGTTTTAAAGTGTTATCGTCAACTTGTGACACTCCTAAAGACACACCTACAAAGATATTCTTAAGCCAACTAAAAGTTAAAAAATTTAAAAATTAGACAGTTGTGAGAAAGCGCAGCATTCGCAGTTATCCAAAAGGGCATACGCTAATCACCAGCTGGAATCAGCAAAAAGCTTTGTCACACACGTATTTTCAACACATTGCAACACCAGGTACCTAGAAAACTGTTCCTCCAGGGCTGTGATTCCTCAGCTTCCACTGGAGTAAGTGATACCTATAACCCTTCACTCAGACATGGCCCTTAGCCACATTCACTCATAATAATTTAATAATTAAATGTAATTAAATATTTTCATTACTTCAAACTCAGTAAGAAATACTTACCTAGTTTCTCACTCAGTATTTCTGAATTTGAAATTTCTTACTGAGTTTGGAATTCTGAATCACCAAATGTTCCCAATCATTTCAAATAAACATTTAAGATCTTTTTCCACATATATATTACAGAGTATAAAACATACCAGAAACAACCTTGTGCTCAGCAGAAAAGAACTGCTTGTCTAACAATGCCGAGGAAAAAACCACAGTGCCCAGGTAAACTGCATGTGAAGAAAATTTATTCTAAATGGGTAGATTGACTGCTCTCAGGTTTATATATAAGACCTAGCTCAAAATGGACAAACAGTATGTTACTAAAAATAATTTTCTCAGCTAACTCTACTCACCACTCAAGCAGTGGATAGTGGGTTTTCTACAGATCTATCTTCATATCCAATATCCTGCAGAGGAAATGAGCTTTTTATTTTCTTCAGTGCTTGGCCGTAGTGGAGAGATTTCAAGGTACATCTCATGAAAGGATCTCACAGAGGCATGAGAGCCTTGAAGCTCTCTACATTTATGCATCAACATTTTATTTCAGTAAACGTCAAGGCTTTTTTTCTCCGGGGCAGATGGGCTCAGAACACCTGTATGCAGGTTCAGATATGGATTCACTGCTTGAATTTATTCTTCTTTAATTTCTTTCACTGTTCCAGAGAATTAGCTATTCCAGAAGGATGATGTCTTGACTATTTTTGGTGATAACAATATGCAATTCTGTCATTTTCAGGTTCTTCCACCATACTCACTCATCTAACGCCCAAGTACCACACAGTAGCGAGTGCACTGAGTGCTGGCACGATGATTATTCTCACGTGCTGGTTTCTCCCTCCTTCACTTCCTAGGGGAAAGGACCATGCAGAGTAGAGTGCACTGTGCAGGAGAGCGGTCTTCAAAGTGGAGGAGGGAGACAGTGTTTGCAAATTGGCTGATGCAGGCTAATATGTATTTATTTTATAGCAGGTTCCTACACTAGTAACAGAGTCACAAAAAAAAAAAATACAGCTGGGAACAACCTCAAGAGAACACATAATCCACATTCTGCCCCAAGGAACCATCAGCTGTACCTTTGTCCTTTCTGACAAAGGTTTGTCTAATAAGTCTTCATTGTCTTCTAGTGGCCCTCACTGCCTCTTCATGCAGTATCTCCGTTTGCTCCATTTTCGTGGTTATCTAGTACCTGTGCTAAATCTTTTTTATTGCAGATTAAGCACACTGATTTAGAGAAGAGATTATTCCCTCCTTCTTTCAAGAATGTCACTATTTCCTCATTGCATGGATGGCTCATACTCTCCTTTCATCCCTTTCTCAACAGATGCCTGGATAGCTCCGATTCCCTCAAATTCCCTCACCACCAACCCCGTGCGCTTCAGAAGATTCTCCTCGCTGTTCAAAAAACCCTACAACAAATCTTCATCTACCTCATCTTCTTGGTACGGTAAACTGGAGTAGGTCCTCATCACAAAGTTGTCCACGTTCTTCCCTCTTTCCATACCCATGAGTCCAACTCCCTTCATATTTTGGATTTCAAAGCAAGCATACATACTGTTGATAAAAGGGGAAAACCATCCTCTTTTGTCACTTCTCTGAGCAAGTGATGTTCCCTTTTATGCCAATTCACATAAAGTTCTCCCAAGAGGTCTCAGATAGGCAGGTAAGTCATACTGTTTATCACACATCAAAACTTTCCGTTCCTTTTATTTATTCCCTTACTTCGGTATAGTCTTCATCTCAGAGAGCATTTGTTCTAGGCATTATTCCTAGCATGTGTCTTACTAATAGAAATTCTCCTTTCAGATCTTCAAAATTCCATCTTTTAAAAAGCTTTAATTTTATGTGACTTGGTTCAGAGAAAGACGAAGGTTTAGAAGTTCTGCCTTGGTAAAACACACTCGCCTCCAGTCTGTCCTCCGTAAGCAGTAAGTTATAAAAAAACCTAATTTACACACAGTATTTTTGTCTGCCTGTTCAATGTCATTATAATGTTAACATTGCTGTTGAAAGGTGGGTGTTGCCAGCAATGGGCTAAGTGGAAACATTAATGTGACAGTTTATTAATCAATTCCGTCTCACAAACTCTAATGTAACAAAAAGAAGCATAAATAAATGCCTGATCTGTTAAAGTAATACATGGCCTTCACACTGAGACAGCTTACTTTAAATTTCTTGGCAGTTTTAGTTCAGGCTGCTAACACTTTGGAGGATAATATACTAGCTAAATGCATTAATGGTTTAAGTTTGGTTTGTGTTTGCATCTAATTTTCAGTGAAGTTCAGTACTGCTGAAAGGTGCTGGATCAATAGTGCTGGGTTTGTGTATATTTATCTTAAACTTTCCCCTGCAGTCTTACCAGCTCTCAGATGTGAAACAGGAGTCAGCTTAGCTGGTACTTAGTACTTGCTGGTTTCTCAACTTCTGAGGACCACTCCTAATTAAAAAAAAAAACAAAAAACAAAAAACAACGTGGAAGGTACCAGGTGCCAAACAGTCTGTTGACTATAGAGAAAGCTCAAAAGCAATCTTTGCGCTTTAAGCCGGCAATATTTACAGCTCTGTGCCCCCCTGCCCCGTCCCTTGTGCTGGCAGAAGAGGCTGTGCCCGCAGGCGGGGAACCGGAGGGGAGAAACGGGTTAAAACCAACCCGTCCATCCCACCCGCGCTGCCACAAGGCAGGGGGCTGTGCGGGAAGGAACGATGGGGAAGGGTCCAGCTGTTTCCTTCAGTAGCTGTGCTGGCTTCCTCCCTGGTTCAAGCACTCGTGAAACCCTACTGTCCATTTACCGCCTAAAATCAGACAGGATGAATCCAGATCTCCCTCCTTTTTTCTCTCTTGTACATAACACAGACTGAAAAGGAACCGTACTGTTCAGCTTGGACAACGTTTGTGCGTGGGGTGAAAGAGAACTGAGCAAGATAAAGCCTGTCACATTCCTTGTCATAATCGTGTACAGATGTTCCATATTAAAAACTAATATTTACCGAAATACTTTCAAAGTTGCATCAGAGCTCCTCAGAGTGTGTTAAAAATAAGCACATGCAAAATATTACATTTAGCTGGGAGCCAGATTCCTTCACCAAAACTACAGACAACTATACAACTGTCTCTCTGCTAATATGATGAGCCAAATCAATCCCCTTCATCTGAACACCTCTGAACTCTGGGGACTGGTTTGATCTGAAACTATATTTGGCCAAATGATTGTTACCCTCCGGTGAGTACATGACCACATACAAAAAGTTCACTGCATGATCAGTTTATTACATGAAGAAATGTAATAAACTGTAATTTAAATTTAAGAGCCTTGGACAAATTTGCCTGTTTGTTCAACGGAGTGAACTCTCAACCTCTGCTCATTTACAGAGATCCAAGATTCTTCCACTACACACAGCGATTCATATCGCCTCAGCAATTTGTTAAGAAATATTTGTTTCCCCTAATAATGACAAGTAACAACAATAATACTCATAACATTAATATTAATAATAATAAAACAGCACATGTGGTTCTGATAAGAATGAGCTAAATAGGATGGCCTCAAATTCCTATCTGATTAAGAGACCGTCATATGACAAATCCAGCAGAATCAAGTATCTGCTTGAAAACCAGGGAAACTGCTTGATTTACAGCACTAAGTGGATGTCTGCCATGATTTTCGCACACTTTGCTATCTTGGCTGACCTCTCCCAGACTTATTTTCTGCACACCAACAGCTTTCACATGTTTTTAAATATGGTGACAACCGGGAATTCATAAATAATATATCTCCACTGAAACATAACTGCCATGTCTGAGCAGTTCCTGCTCCAGGCTTGATCTGCAGCAAAATCCAGACAGCTTGAGTTTATAGCAGCTCTCCCCATTCTGCAGCTCCGCTATTAAAATTACTCCACTTGTACTCAACTGCCCAGACGTAGACAGCTCAAGCTAATGGTACGTAAATGCAAGTATTGGAATATTGCCTCTTGTCAGGAAAAGTTATAGTCATGCACAACAAATTTAGGCAGGTAAAACTGCAGAAAAAAAAGCGCATCAGACCAACGTGTACACGAACACCTTGTTTCAAAAAACAAATATGAACTTGTCAAATTGGTGTTTGTTTTGCCAATAGACATCTTCAGCGTCATTCACGTCCATCACACAGGAACATCAAACAGCATTCATGGACTGGAATATCACTTCACTCCTGCAACCCAGGTCATGTCCCCTGCACCCCTTACACAGTACTTTAAAGAAAGCAAAGCACAGAGGCATCGCTTTCAAAGGGACTACTAATCTTCTGTTTGGGTGCTAAATATAAAAATCTGGCTTGCTGGCAATCCCTCTATTCTTTCTTGCCTCTCAAATTGTCTGAATTGCTATCCTGGATCAGAAATCCTAGGAAAACCAAGACTCGCTCTAGACCCCAAATTTGTGATTCTAGCCTCCAGTATGAAAAAGGAAGAGTAAGAAATAATGAACATATAGGGGAATTTTCACAGAGGCAAGTACACATTAATAGATACTTTGGTCTTCTCACCATCACTCACCATCACTATTTTCATTTTTCTTCTAAAGTTTTTTTTCTATGTTTCCTGAGCGTCTACACTAAAGACACTGTATGCTGCTTGGGACACCTCAGAAAGTCTATCCTGATCTGAAATCGCCAGTAACAGACTGGCTGATGCTAAAAACTTCTGCCTCCCTTCACCTTCCCCCCACCCCACCCCAAATCAAGCTGCCATGTTCTGTCTGATTACAACCATAAGGCACCATCTGAGACAGTAACTGAGACCAGACTCCCTTGTTACTCATCCCATATTCAACACATTTGCAAATATTAAAAAGTTCCATCTCTCTCCCTGTAAAACACACGACATAGCTCACGCAAGGAAAGCTGCTCAAAATGCTGAATTACACCCCCCTCAAACAGCCGCGTGAGGTAAGACTTGCTCAGCACGCATGAAAATCTTATCATCTTTAGTATCTTGGGTTCTCAGAGAAACTTCTAAACTTAAATATTCCCTGTAGTCGCCCACACACAGGTGATTTATAACTGTTCTAAAAGTTTTCAAAATACTTAGAAAAAAGTTAAAAGCAGCCACCAAGGTACCTTCACATGCAACAGCCTGGTATTCTGTGGGTGTGAGAACCCCAGAAGACAGCCAAGACATTTGGCACAGAGAAAGGGAGTCCTGTTACTCTCTTCACTCAAATGTACAGTCCTTGAAATAAAAGATGGGAAAGTCCAAGTCCATCTCCCAGTCTAACAAGAAGGATCGTTCCCCTGGGTTTATCCACCCATCAGTTTCCAATTACTCAAGTATGGATTCTTCTACCTCATATCCTGGGAAAGTATCTGTTGATGTGATGAATCTCACAGCTACGCAACTTTCCTACTTGCTTAGCCGAAGTTTTCCTTTCCTTTGTCTCATTCCATTACTCCTGAACACCACTCTCAAAACGTCTGCTCCTTCTGTGAGGTGGTGCTGACTCCCCTTCTATGCCTTCTAAACCTTACATTCACATTTCTAATGAATCGTATGGTTCTCTTCTACTGTTAATGTTGTACTTTGGCCATTTTAATCTTTCATTGTTATTACCAATGATGTGATCTTCAGATCCAGCTAGGGTGGAACTAGGGTGGAAAAAATTTTGTAAGAAAAAGTAAAAAGATAGTCCACAGGTTGCTGGTCCCCAAACAGTGAATTATTCCGCCTTCTGAGAACTTTGTAATGAAAGGAGAGTGCATTCTTCTAAGACCCAGAAAAGTCATAGATACCAGACAGTGAGGGACACACTCAGCGACCACCTCTCAAATGGCTCCCCTCAAGGGTCTTCCCTCCTGCCTGCTCCATGCTCATGCTCCAGATAAAGAAAAAGCTGCTCTCAGCCTCTGGAGTACTTCCTAAAGCATCTGTGGACCAGCCTAAGAGTTCCTGAGAAGACTATACGTCAGCAATTCAAGGTATCTTTTCCACAGGTTCCCTGTTGTTGCCTACAGCAACCTTAGCGTGCTGGCTCCACAACAGCCTTTACACTGGTTTAACTACACCAGCATGGTCCGTGGTAGAATTTGGGTACAGAAGGACAAGGGCATAGAGGTGCTATTAGGCTACTGTCATCGCCCTTTCTCACTAGCAACAACTTCTCCCTCCTGTGGTTCGTCCTTCCATCCTGTTCCAGAAAGAACCACAATATAGGAGGTGGCTTTGTTTTGGTAGAGCTAATGGTCTTGTTTCTTTCAATGCACCCCTTGTCATGGATATATATGAATCAAGGAAATGACATTGGAGTAGGGATCAAGCTGGTCTGTAAAAGTTATGCAGAAGATCGGGGACATTGTCAGAAGGACAGTTAGGGTAGACCTGTGAAATGCAGGGCAAGGCCAGGCACAGGGAGCGAGTTACAAAACACACGCTCTTCTATACTCACAGGCTAGCAGAGTTCACTCTCCTGACAACTCATGATGATATAAGAATGCCCAAGCACTAGTACAGACACATCCACCTACTCCACGGCGCTAAGGACAGCTCAGACGGTGCAGCCATGCGACTGGCTGAGTGCAGTTAAGTGCTTGCTAATACCCTATGCACGCACTGGGAACTGTAACAGCTCTTTGTGAGACGTTTTCCAGATACTGCCTGACTCTTCCACAGAGTAGGCAGCTCTTATTAAGATTTTAATAAATTGGGTCAATAATTGCAGCAAAAGCCACAATGCTGTGATATAGTGCTAAGCTGAAAAAGGACAGGGAACAGCACTTGTCTGGAGCACATCCCAATGTTACACAGGGCCATCTCCACACTCAGCTGGGTTAGTACTTGTAAATCCAGTCAAACTCAGTCTAAAGGTCATATTCATCCTTTTGAGAAATCCCATGCCAGTGGGAGCTGCAGTTCGTTGGGGACAGACATGTTTCATGGTTTGCTCCTAACTAACAGTCAGTAACTGAACGGCCCCGGAGAAAGGGCTGCAGGCGGGCAAAGGCCGGCAGAAGTCCTGGGACCCCCGTCAGCATGGCTACGCAACAGGCAGCTCTCCGGACAGTCCAGTGAGCAAACATGCAGGTAGGCACAAGGGTCTGCAAGGGCAAGGTCATGCCCTTCTCTAATCCGCTGCATGCCTTGTTCGTTGCCTGTGACGGGCTCCACGTCAGAAAGACAGACCCTAAATCCCACATTTATCTTGAGACAAACTACTCAAGGTCATTTAATATGATAAACTCTTTCCAACATCGTAAACCTTTTATTCTGTAGGAGGTAGACAAAGCATACGTTTTGTAATAAAGAAGTTCTTGATGCTCTTTGAAATCAAGTATTTCCTCCCGCTTTACACAGTGTCTTTCAAAGGAGTCCCAGCACACATAGAAAGGCCAGGTACTTCTACAATACAAATAATAGCACCAAAATTGGCTGTGAAGCTGCCGGTAACTATTTGCCCTATGCTATGCTTCTTCCAACAGCTGTATTTTGCCTTGTTGGCCTTGTAAATTACCACGTAGGGTCTCCTCTACTCCTGCATGGCTTCTTCCCTTAATTGCTGCTGAAAAGGGATCCTGAGGAATGGAGAAGCTTTGAATGTCCAGCCCATATGAATGATTGTCTGTACTGACCTCTTCAACAGAGATGCTCTTTCTTTGCTTGAGGGGATAACAGAAATATGTGCAATCAAATCTGATGTCATTATGACTAGGTAATTGGGGAAATTGTGAAAGCTTTTATACACTACTGATTCCATAGAATAAGAACGTTGTACTTTTTTAATATAGGTAGACATTGAAACTTTTTTTATCTACATATGCAAATTTTTGTCACTACTTTGTTTCTTTCGTTTTCTCTCTTATTTGCAGGTTTAAATCATTCTGTAAGGAAAATTACTGTTGGTGAGGTTTTTAAGATAGAGCAGTACAATTTTACGGGAGGCTGTTCTACAAGTGTACAAAGGAGGATCTGATCACTTAAATGTGTTAAAAGCTGAGATTTAGACTTGTACTTTCAAAGTCCCCTATCAAACTACAAAACAGCTTATACTATTGCTCAGACTATCAAATGTCTCCTCTCTGAATAGTTCAGATTACAGAAATGGTCAGAGTCAGCCTCTGCTGTATATTTACAAGATTTCCATTGATATCTTGCTGTAAATGGGAGCAGAGTTCAAACTCTTTGAAGCAACAACTAAAAAAAAAAAAAAAAAAAAATCACAAAGAGCATCCCTCTGACCAAAAATGTCACTTTTCTAAGCACGCATAGTGAAAAATACTTCAGAAAGAGTAGCACTAGATGTGACATCTAATAAGGTAACTCCTCCTGTCAGGTAAGTAGTTTAAAAAAAAAAAAAAAAAAAACATGCTGTTCAACATGAATACCTTCCTTGCCAGAGGAAAATTTCTCTGCTTTAAAGCATCTGATGCTGCCTGCTCTCCTTTCCTTGTCTGACACCTGCTCTCATATTCCAGCATCTTACACTTTGTAAGTGTGTGACAAAATTAGTTTCTGACAAAAGCAAAGGCATCCTTTAAAGAAATTCACTCCTTCCATCAGGAATAAAACCTAGCATCCACAGGAGTGCATATAGTGGATTTTCACCATTACAGACTAAGAAAAGTGCCCTGAAATGGAATTCTGATTTGGAGGTTTGCGTTTAAAAGCAGGCTTGCCTCTCTGCAACAAAGAATGGACATCCACAAATATGTGCAATTTACGGAATGAATGTACAGCAATGCTTGTTGCATTTTATTTTCACAGAAGCTACTTACTGTGCTAGGACAAGAAGGGGAACATAGACTGAAGCCCCCTGAAAACATTGATGATAAGGATAAACAACAGCTCAGCTGATGGTGATGAAAAGGTCATGTAAAAAATCAGAACAAACTAACCCACATGTTTTCACTGGAGCAATGTTGTCATTTTCTTTTTTCTTAACAGCTGACCAGAAATATGTCCAAATAGCAACTCAAACTCTGCTTTTATTTGAGTGCTTTTTAATGATAAGGAGCAACTGATAAAACAATGTAATATTAAAGACGTTTGTATTCATTCACGTTGGGCCACAGCCAAACTCAGCTCCAGATTTGGACTCCAAACATGTCAAAGTTTAGACATAATGTTGTTGTTTTCTATTCATTCTAATTTTAATAAAGTTATTTCTAACTTCTATTCCACTTCTGGTTTCTGCTGGGAACTGGAAAAAGAAATCCTGAAATAGGCATATGCTGTACCATCCATTTATACACTTAAACAGGAAGGGAAAATACTAAACTCTGCAATGTGCAACAGGTCTGTGAGTCAGAACTGCAACTGGAACCTGAATTTTGTACTTCCGGACCTTTAGCTATTTTAAACATGCAGTCTTAACACTGAGTTGGCATGAGATTTTGCATTTCTAATATAAAACAAAGTACTCAGTGCTCAAACAGCAGTCTATTTTCAGGAGCGGTGTAAGGAAGCAAAAGCTTTCCTGTAGCCTTGCTACTACTGCTTGCACATATTAGTTTTGTGGGCAGCTAGGTAAGAGATGTCTGACCAGGGGAGTATCCATGAATTGCAAAATGGAGAAAACCAGTGAGAGGGTAAGGAAATTAGGCTTGAGGCTTTTCTTCTAATTTAATAAATACATCCACAAAAGTCTGTCTGTCTCTCCGTTCCTTTTCCCACCCTCCCACCTTTTCTCTGCTTTTGGACAGAGAACAAAAAAGCCCTCTTTTCCCTGGGAGCTCTGTATTAGCCTTATCATGAAGTAAAAAAACATCTCTCACACAGAGAGCCAGAGCCAGAGTTTTCACCCTTGGCCCTGCCAGAGCTACGCTGCAGCAGCATCACGGCCATGCCCACGCACCCCACTGATCCAGACCCTGACGCTATCCTGCAGACTTGATTTCCCAAGTTGACCTTGGACATGCCCTGCCTGGCAATCACTGCACCGTGTCTGACTCCAGTTACTGTCCTGACCCGATCCTGGCCCTGACTTGCTGACTGACTCCTCGGAGCTTGATCCGCAGACCTACCTCATCACGGTACTCATTCGCTGGACTGAGCTCTTGCCTGACCCTTGGCTGCCATCACTGGGCCTCTCAGCTTGCATCACCGCAGTGCAGCAGGGCTGCACCCTTGCTGGTAAAGGATCCTTGCACCTACCTGCTGGTAAAGGATCCTTGCACCTACCAGCCTCGTCACTGTGCCTCCCCTGCTGCTCCCTGGCACTGTTCGCGGGCTTGCACGGCAGACTCATTCACTTTATAAATCTATTAGGTCATTTAAAAGTCATTAAATAGAACATACCTAAGCAGCCTATGTTTCCATCCAACCCTATATAGTTGAGATCTGCTTTTGCAGCATCCCTGTCTCTTTGATCTTCCTGTGTCCAATCCTGCCTATCAAAAGTCATCTTCTGATGATAGGCTGAATTACTGTCGAAGTTTATCTTTGCATCCATACACATCACTGAAAGGAAAGAGCTTCCCTTTCCACCGGAGCTCCGACTCCAGCTAATCCCACGCAATGCACAAGGTCTGACAGGATCTCACCATAACAGCAATGTGCCTCAGGAGTCATCTTTTCAACCATTACTATTTTCACAGGGATTCACTTTCTCTCTGTAAAATGAGAAAAGAGGAAGAGTGCAGTTGTTGCAAACAAGGCTGTCAAATCCTGTATTCACCTAAACTACCATTGCACTGAGATCTAGAGCAGAAAATCTCTCCATTACTGTCTAGAATAGTGCATCTTAACATCTCTCTTCTTCTGCTATTGCTTAATAGGTTCCCTTAATGAGCAAGTACCTCAGAGAGCAAACCAACTATAAGCATGGATGATAAAACCACATTCAGTAAGAACATCTCATAGCACTTCCCTCTCCCTGTTGGCATCAAGACAACCGTATGGCCTGTGTTTTAAGGACATTAAAAAAATCCACACACACCCAAAAAACCCTAGCATATAGTTTTCACATCTCATTTGCATAACAGATGAATAGTTTTTAAACAAGATCACATCAGTGGGCCATTACCATCCATATCAAGACACTGGGAGGACACACTCTACAAAACAAGAAGAAAAAAAATCTCACTTTTCAAAGATATGTCTCTTGCTAGACCCCCACTTGTACTAGACTAGGGTGAAAGAGGCATGAACAAGGAGTCAGGAGGCCAAGGCAATCAAGTTTCCCATGACACACAGCAGATGCTCATCTGTTCGCTGAGATGCTTTACATCTACCAAGATGGTGTCTAGCTGACAAGGACTGGCAAGAGGCAAGAATGATCTGACAACTAGGATTGGTGCAGAACACCAGACTTTGTATCTAGGACCTGCCTCCTGAAATATCTGTTGGCATACTGAAACACGGCTTATTTGTAAGGAGCTGGCAGCGTTCATGGTGCTACACAAGCTGTAGGAAAATATAAACAAACCGATACGACTCCGCATAAAAGCTCTTCTGATTCATATTGGCTGAAAATTTGCCCCCAAAATTTTGTTACCTAGACAACCAGAGGGAAGCTAATTCTTCTATCACCGTAAGAATGGGCAAGATTCAGCTGTTTTCAAAGTCTATTCTTGATCAACATTTTCAATTTTATAAATTATCTGTGCCCCTCCACAATAAGCTGAATTATATCTCCCTTAACCCTTACTTTTTTCTGACAAATTCTCCAGGCTTGCTAAGCAAAACAAGATATTTGGTGCTCTAAGCAGGTACAAACAGCCCCATGGCTAAAGTGCCATCGGTCTATATCAGACTTCTCAGTATTTTTTCAGATAGACATAGCTGACAAGATGCCAGTTTAAACCCGGTTTGCAGTTGGAACGTGTAGACATATGGCCCTAAAGCTCTGAAGTGCCCTGACAGCACGGTGACAACCCAGGCTGCCCCTGGGACAGGGGTTTCTGCTCTTGGGTCTGCTGCAATGAAGAAAGAGGGAGCTGGTTTCCTCTAACAGACTATACTACAGCTATCAGTACCAATACTGCTCCTCAGGTACATCTCTCAGGGATGCCTACCCCACAGAATAGGCTGTCAGGACTAAAAGATGTGTCTGTGACTATTCTTTCTTCCTTCTCTAACACTGACTGATACAGGAATTGATTCTGAGCGTACAACAGCACTCAAATTTAGCCAGATAAACAGCTGCTTTGCATGAGAGAGGAGCAAAAGGCAGAGGGAGACAGGACAGGCCAAATCTTGGCTTTATAAAAAATATACATGGGATTCTTAAAGTTCATAGCACACTTCATCTTGAGGCACTCACCACTCATTTTTCTACAAATTAAATCATGCGACTGGCTTTCAAAGAGTTATGCTTCAGAAACCAGAATGGCCTTCCCTGAACTTCCATGAGTTCACAGAAAACACACATCTGCAGACACCAATGGAAAAGACTGGGCTGGTTCATCCCTAATCATTATCTGACCTAAATGCATGCCTTCATAAGGCACCACCACTGGCTTCAGCAGGACCTGAACAGAACAGTAAAGAATTCAGCAACGGATCCAAAACTCACATCATCCTTAGGATGGGCACAGGCCAGCTGAAAATCCTGTGGGATCTGCATGAGAGTTTTGGAAGGAAATTCTCCATTTTGGCTAGAAGGAACAAACTCCCACTATCCTGGACAAAGAACTGGGAAAAAGTATTTCTAAACGAGTCGCTTCGCAGTCTCTTGCACACTCATTTCTGTGTAAGAAAGCAATTAGACCCTTGATATTTAGGTCAACAAGCCATTTCCTCCCTCTTTCACTTGAGACAATGCATTGTAAGTAATACAGCAATCTCCTTGTGAAGTTAAAGAAAAAACTGCAAAATTCCGTACTCGGAACAAAAATATAGGAAAAGACTAGAAATAAAATTGTTTGTGGGTCTAAGTGGAAAATGAAGTTTTTATCCTTCCAGTCCAGCAATATATCTATCTGCTTATTGTATTTATATAAACAAAATTATAAAAAGAAAATGGAGAGGCTATCAGAGTAGCACTGTAGCTGCTGGAAAACTGTTTCAAGCAGTGCATAACCTTTGCTAGAGTGTTTACACCTTGGAAAAGCAGCTTCCCGGCTGGGGAAGGTCTGTGCTAATCATGTGGGACAAAGAGAGGCACAGCTATCTTAAATCTTCGTTGGGGAAGGGAAATCACTGTTTGGGTATGGCCAATACATGCCTCACTGAAGCAATGAGGCTATGAAACCAAAAAGTTGTCTGAAGCATCAGCTCATCTCGCAGGCTGCTCTCATAATCCACCAGGAAACCTAGAGCAACGTTGAGGTGCCTTTACATGATACCCCTCAGCTGTGGGATTGCAACAGAGTGGTTTTTGCTCCCTTATGTCTGTGACGCACAGCAGACAACTAAACCTATATAATAGGAAGGGTTCAATGTACCACTTAGTAGGTTAGTGCTGATACTTCATCTTCACACAGGATGTTTTACTTGGAGACCCACACCACACTGCACAAATATTAAGTGCAAAACCCTGTTAAATGCCTCTGTAATGGAAAATTCCTTTTATTGCACAAAACTATACTGGCTTGAGTGAAGGAAAGCCCAGTTATAAATAATTCACCCAAATAATGAAGCAATCTGAAGACCTGGGTAGAATGCTTCATGCGCAGATCTTTCATGAAAAATGGCCTGCTTTGCTTTGCAACTCAGAGACTTTTTTTTTTTTTCAAAGCAATGTCTTATTTTCTGTCAAAATGCCCCCAGAAAATTATTGACAGCAAAGTTTATTTCTTAACCAATCAAAACGCTAAATTTTTTTAAAGGAAATGGTCCATATAACTGTAACCTTTGGCTGACTTTCCTGAAAGCCTTTGAAGAATCTGTTTGCTCTCCAGCTCATCCACTTGAGGAATAGGTGGGCAGCTCAGCAATGGATCCATTGCTTCCTCTCCCCTGCTTCCCACCGCTGATATTGCTACACTGGGACACGCAGCAAGGCCTTAGTTAAATGCTGGGCTGGACAAACTCACGGGAAATTCGAGTGTGGCTGGAATGCCTCTACCCTGCTT
The DNA here is from genome assembly GCA_013400195.1 of Aramus guarauna. Classification (NCBI taxonomy): domain Eukaryota; kingdom Metazoa; phylum Chordata; class Aves; order Gruiformes; family Aramidae; genus Aramus; species Aramus guarauna. The sequence continues at coordinate 172,055 of VXBL01007432.1, forward strand.
TTTGTCACCACCAGACAGACAGCAAAACTTGCCCCCAATATATTAAAATTTGGGTTCTGTTACACCAAAGTTCATAGACTCCAACCCTTGCTACATGGCAATATAATAATTTAAGCATTTCACAGAACTGAGACCCATTTTAGCATTCACACACTGCTCCAGCAATACAGCAGCAGGTACGGGGCCTGCATACGTTAGTACAGTGCCACCATCTCTGTCCTTGGCACAGGGGCAATGTCAGGGATGGGGGGGTGTGACTGAGGCATTCTGTGCTCCAGAAACAGAAGCAGCTGGGTAAAGCGTCTGCAAGAGCACCCACGGGGGCTGCTCTAATTTAAACTGGCCCCTGAGCAGCTGAGAAGCTGAGGAATAGAAGCAGAGATGGCCTCAAGCCACTGTTGTACTCTCTTCCCGAAACTGCACCTTCTGAAGCACAGCAGAAAATAACAGCAGATTGTAAGAGAGCCAGCAATGAAACTGGGCAGAACAAACAAAGTCTCTTCACTCAACAAAGTCTCTTTTACCTAGCTACCAAAACCACCTCAAAATTGCAGCCCAGCTTCAAGCTAGCATGGCTTGCTGCATCCCCTAAGTAAGGACAAGGAAGAGGGAAATGGCTCAGCTCCTGATTATGCTTATCCCAGCTCTAGTACTGAATAGACTCATAGAACAGTTTGGGTTGGAAAGGACCTTTAAAGGTCATCTAGTCCAACTCCCCCGGCAGTGAGCAGGGACATCTTCAACTGGATCAGGTTGCCCAGAGCCCCATCCAACCTGACCTTGAACACTTGCAGGGATGGAGCATCCACAACCTCTGTGGACAACCTGTTCCAGTGCCTCACCACCCTCCTAGTGAAGAATCTGTTCCTAACATCTAATCTAAATCTACCCTCCTTCAGCTTAAGGCCATTACCCCTCGTCCTGTCACTACCTGCCCTTGTGAACAGCCCCTCTCCAGCTTTCTTGTAGGCCCCTTTAGGTACTGGAAGGCTGCATTAAGGTATCCTTGAGTCTTCTTTTCTCCAGGCTGAAGAACCCCAACTCTCTTAGCCTGTCCTTGTAACCGTAGGATAGAGGCCATGAAACAAAAGCTATAGAACCAGTTTGAGATAATTAGTTTGTAACCAAGGTAATAGGTAATGGAGCTAACTGACCATGGCAAGATACAGTGTTGCTATGTTCCATGTACAGTCCCTACCAAATCGAACAATAGGTTCGGAGATATTAATCTTATGAGGTAAGCTGTTATGGACAGATACATCCACAGAAAAAAATACTGCACATGCCCACAAGAAGAGGGTCATCCAGCAGACACGGGCGCACGACCACTGATGACCACCAGAGACCCCTTGAGGACCACCGACTCAAATCACTGAGCATGCGTGACGAGGAGGAGAATATGTAAATGAATTCCAAGAAATTATTATTATAGGACTGCCTTTTCTGAGAAAAACAATGAATATGCATATTTTGATCCTATATAACCTGTGTGTTGGTGATCACCTGGCATGCACGTTGGGTGGAGCTATCCCCCGTGCATCCAGCGCTGCAATAAAGAATGCCTGTCTTTTAACACTACGTTGGTGTTACGAGGTTTATTCGCGGATTTCGGTGACATCCTCACAGGAGAGGTGTTCCATCCCTCTGGTCATTTTTGTGGCCCTCTGGACCCACTCCAACAGGTCCGCATCTTTCCTCTGCTGAGAATAATGTCATTTCACTTCCACGGCATTGCTTTTGAACTACCCCTAGGAAACCAGGAGCAGTCAGCCTCTCTTAGCAGACAGAACGGATCAAAGTTTGAGTTTTGATCTTGGGATCATCCCAGACAGAGCAATCACTATGGGACTTTTTCTAATCAGAGGAAGAGGGTTAAAGGGGTAATAAGCAAAGAACTCCACTGTGTCTTACAATTAATAAATCTTACTCAAGCCCAGTACAGATAGCAGGACTGCCCATATGTGATAAATTAGATTGGTTGCGTAAATGAAATTGTTCTTCCCTATTAATATATGCCCTCAGTGGGAAGAGTTGGGAAAGAGGGAAGAGAGGGAGAGAGAGGGGAGCAAAGGGGAAGAAAAAAAAAGGGGGGGGGGCAATTCAACATTTGTCCCACAACACAGTGAACATACAGATGCTGAAGGAGGAAGCTGGAAAGTCTCCTGTGTCAGCCCTGCCAGTGAAAGATTTTGGCAAACCCAGAGGGGAGAACAGTATTCCCTTCTGCCACTGCTGACTGCTGTACGTCTGATGGTGGGGCACACATTCCAGCTTAGCAGAGTTCATTTCTCATTTGGACTCACTTCATGTCTTAGAATTGGGAGGAACAGATGATACGTCTCCAGCTACAAATTCATGTTTGAGGACATGGAGAGTTACGGATTTTATTTCAAATTAAATCACCGTTAGGCTTCTCCTGTAAATTTAAAAGTGATTCTCTGGACATTAAGGCCTGTAGAGCCTTTTGTGATCCATGGCATTTCTGGAAAGTATCGTGTATTCTCAGGCCTAATTGAGAGATTTGAGCACACAAATAGATCTCTAGTCTCCAAATCAGTTTAAATAGAAACGCTTTGTTTATTGGCCATAATCTTGAAAACTGAGTCTGCAGTGGCTGCAGTAAGCAATCGAAAACATTTCTCTAACTGCCTCTCTTTCCTCTCAGTACCAGTCACCCTGCCTCCCCTTGCCAGCACTGAATACAGATCATTACAAAAGAGAATGAAAACCTAGTGCTGAGCTTTCTTATATGGAAAAAGCAGCACCCTCAAACCCTCTGGGCTGGCCAGCACAGGGCACACTGACCACATAATGAGAGGACATTAATAAGCTCCCCATTGAAAAAGGAGCTTTCCTGAGCCCACCAGGAATCTCTTACCAAGTTATTTACAGAGTTTGTCTGCCTCAGGGAAAGAGAAACCAGGAGCCATGAAACCAGCACTGGTCCTTGGTGAAAGTCACCTTCTCCTACATGACCTTATTCCTCTGTACATCCTCCTGTTACTACTATGAGGGCAACCATATGCCCTACCTCACGTGGGTGTTGCAAGAAGTGCAAAGCTTCTAAGTGCTGTGGTAATCAAGTAAACAAGTCTTAACTACCTAAAAGACAATAAGAATTTGTTTTGAAAGTGGAGTGGGCTTTGTAGATTTATACAAATACAGAGCAACTAAAATAACAAGGCCAGTTCTTATGGTTTGGACTTGGAGGGGGTAACTAGTCTTCTTGCAAAGACAAGAAAGGCAAGAAAGCTGTATTTTTAGCCCAATTAATCAAAATTAATGAGCCCCTAAAACCTTATGTTTCTCTCAATCAGCATACTATCATCAGTGACACTAAACTAGCCTTTCTCCATCAAAGAGCAGCCCAGGGGCCATCTAATGACACTCCAGTGTGAGTGACTCACAGTTTCTCCGTAAAGTAAGGCTTGCCTAAATTTCCAGACCAGATGGTTGAACTGTGAGACAATCCGTCAGATGGCTCTGAAGTGTTTAATACAATTAAGGATATGCAATCTGGAAATGCCCTGGGCTCAGACAATTTGTCCACAGATTTCTGTAAAGCTTTCAGAAACAAATCTGCATAGTCTCCTTCTGAACAAGCTTAATAATTTCTTAGCCAACAGCAAGGGAATCAGCCATTAAGGGAAGCAAACAGAACCCCTTGCTAATGCCTCCTCACCCCTGTAATGGGCAAGACAGCAAAGCAACTGAACATGAACTGTTGACAAACATGATGAAACAAGATCAGTTTCTCAATAGCAACCACTTTGTGTGCCTAGTGCAATGGAAACATTCATTCTCTCTACACTCCTCAAAGACTTGCAGTTAAACCTACTGTGCAGATAGGAAAGCTGAGTAACATTGCTACAAAGCTTGTACTATTCAGGAGATGGTAGGAGAACTGGGCCTGCGTGCCTTTTCCTCGTTTATTCACCTTCCTCTCACTTTCGCTGCTTTCCACCTGCACCACTGTCAGGCTAACTTAGCAGGTCCCAAGCCCCTACTGATTTCCCAAGCTCAGGAAGACAGCTTGCCTTTGACACCAGGAGAGGCAGAGGACTCCCACTGGAGGGGACAAGCTCACGCCACTCACTTCAAAACAGCAGAGCCGAGGGGAGAGTGACTGTGAGCAGAACCACCCAATACACCGTCCTAACTACCCTCTGTCAACCGTCACACCAACAAGAGCATCTTGGTGCCAGGAACAGGAGTACCTGGTAGCAACCATCCCACACGTGACACCTCACGTATCTGTCTACTGTGGAGCGAAGGGAGAGGCTTACTACCTAAAACATACGCCCACAGACACAGGAGGGGGAAACAAAATGCATGGAGGAGAGGCAAACTGAGAGGCTGAGCTACTGTAGCACAAAGCTAAAAACTAGTACCTATGGGTGAGTTCAAGATCTCTTGCTTCCAGGTGTGCTTTGCGATCTGTTAAAGGGCAGCAGGGAGATGACCACACCACCACAGTGGGGTAAGTCAAATACAGTCCAGGCAGGGATTTGTCCTCTTTGATCTCCAAATTGAGATACATGAAGAGCTTGAGAATGCTTACTGATAACTTGAGTTACACTGTACATAAAGCATATTACGTGTGTTTCCACAACAAGCAGTGAAAATCCAGGATATCCAATTTCAAGAAATCTAGCTGTGTTAAATCTGGAAAAAAAACAGATAATAGTTGCAGGGCTACAGCTAAAACCTGTGAATGCCTAGAGTCATGAGCTGTGCTTCCATGACTACTTTAAGCCAACATACCACCAGCTGCTGCCAGAAACAACTCTCCCACTTCCCACTCCTGTTACTCCTTCCCATTCCCACCAACAACTGGAAGCTGCATCCAGCTTTATTGGTTTATGAATGCTTGTGCCAACAATGGCAGCAGGATCAGAGAAGCAGAGGTGGGAGTGAAAGGCTGGAAGTGATTGTGGCATTGTCCTTCCAAATTAAATTCATCTGCCTTTAAAAGATACACAGGACTTCTTTTCCTACCCCACACACTGACCTTGTTGCCCACAGGTCTGACTCTTCCTGCCAAAATGGTGCTGCTTCTGCCAAGCCTGATGCCCTTCTCTCTAGGCAGAGCTTCACAGCACTTAACATTTCCTTTTGACCTTGCAGCTCACAAAAAAGGCCCTCGTTGGCCACACAAGTACCATATTTACCACTGCTTAACAACCAGAAGGGGAAAAAAACCCATGTGACTGCGCAGTTGAGAATTGTATTGAGAACTGTATTTGTTGCACATGCTCGGATGGACAAATGAAGGCCTTACAGATTAGCTTCAGCTCCTGCACCACCAAATTCCTGGGTGTTTGTTTTCATACATTTTGTTTCTGCTCCTGGTTTTCCATTGTGATATAACTATACAGACACAGAATACCTTCTTCCATTGTGCAAGATTACTACTGTAGCTATTCCTGATTAAATGGCTGTACACTACACAGCATACCTAAAAGCAAGTGAAAACCTACTACTACGTATTTTATTAGGGAAATAATGCCTGTAAGAACAGAGGGGAGAATCTGATGCTAGAGTACAATTGAAGAGGAAACGGGCTGTGGAAGGTATTTCAGAGTGGAAGACCCCACCTACCTAATGTCCCAGAAGGTCAGAACTCAGTTCACTAAGTATATCTTTACCAAAATAGGATCGCCAAGCCTGAAAATGCCAATTGAGGGTACCTTACAGCCTTTAAAACCAGGGTTTGCGGCACATCAAAACTAAGATCACCACAAGCATTACTGCCTTAAATATCACGTTCTATACGGTGTTGTTAGGCTTGCTGCTGAATGCATGGCAGGTGCACAGGGATGTAGCAGAAGCACTTCTGGGGAGACTGCAGGCCTCCTTCCTTGCATCCAGCCCACGTGAATCGGTCGCTAGTTGGAAACCTCACCTGTTCAAAACGTGTTACAAGTTGTCTCATTCAAAGAGTGGGTATAGTATGAGCTCCCTTCCAGTTCCTCCACCACAAATTCACCATCACACTTTGCTCAAGCTGGCAGGTGCAGCAACAGACACAAGAACTGCAGGAGCCATACCAATTGTCACTGTTCCCACCAGAAGATGTTCCCATGCTTCTCCTTGAATCATTGTTGTACCAGGTTGGCAGTTTCAAGGGGGTGAGAAGTGACCTGCTATGCTCTTATCCGTGAGCAAGTGACTCCATTCCTTAGACCTGCCAAGCCATGCTGAATTTATAGAGTTTTCATGCAGATTATTTGCAAATTAGTTCAAAAGATACCAGAATTTTCTTTAGTGTTACATAGGCAGTTGCACAAAGCTTGGCAGAGCTTGAGATAAATTCTCCAATTTCTCTAATACATACTTGTAATCTTCTCACATGACCCGTCTCACATATTGCTTACAAGCTCCCTGTGCTCTACATTCTCACCTCCCAAGATCTTGCCCTGCATGTAACGTCTGCCAAAAAAAACCTACACACAGCTCCAGGTCCACTCTCAACCTGCTATACTCCTCTCTCCCCTAATTCATGGAAAACACTTTCCCTAGGTAGCTGCTTCAAAGAAATTCTTGTCTACAGATGCTTTGATAAACAGCCTGTATTACCAGAAGGATGTGTCATTAGGTAGCATAACCGGTAATCCCGAGACAGGGTCCCCTGGTACACTTCCATAGCATTTTCTTGCTGCTATTATTCAGCAGAACTACTGATGAAAGCCCGTGGGATGATGAAGATAAATAGTAAAAGGCAAATAAAGTTTTCATGCATTGTGCCATGGTCTTCCTGTTCAAAGACAGACAGCAACCTGCAAAATGCTGAGCTTCGTATGGTATGTGACCTAGTGGATTAGTGACACCAGACATTATCGGCTGCGTAGGCTGAGGGCTGGAGGGTCAGAGAACGACAGGTGGGATTATACAGGGAAAAGATTTATTTGGCCCCTGTAAGTAGTATGGAGGTCAGCAAATCACTCCATCCTGCTCTAAATCTGCAAGGTGCGACATTTTGGCTGACAAAGACATCTCCCTTATTTTCTTTTTGATAGCAACTTTGGACAAGTTATCATATGTGCAGTTTTATATATTACAACTCTGACAGTTTCAGATTATGTCCTTTCCTGCACAACAAGGACATTTTCAACCTCAGTGTGTAATTCAGATCTTCTAATTTCATTGGACAATTGCAGATTAGAGGTCTGAAAAGCTCTCACTTTCTTTCCCCTGCTTCTGAGGTGAAGATGAAAACCAGAGGGGAGCACTTGATGAAGATTTTGCTGATGTGATCACCTACAGTTTCCTCTATTGGTACTGATCACAACTTACAAATTCAGACATAAAGAATTATTATTATTAAGTAGCATCCCACAAGCCAAATGATTTTTCCATCTCAGCTGTGAGAGACAGAAAGGATATTAAACATAAGCAGTCTAGTTTGAAATGTAAGCACCTCAAAAGAATGTCAAGATCCTGAATTACATGGCTCAAATTGTCATTTAAAATCACAGGCTTAGATTGTCATCCAGGACAGATTAGAACAGCATAGTATAAGGCAGGATCTGGGCTTCACAGTGTAAATACAGTACATGAGTTGCTCCAATTCACTCCTAGAAGGAAGAAACTATGTCCCTCGCTTCTTTTCTGACCTGCCATGCAACTTACGTAAATTGCTCATCCTCCACAAAGTACATCAATTGGATGTACCAAAGCTCTGACTATAATATGGGGACTAGTTGAACTCAAGATCAGGTGGAAAAGCTTTGAGAAGCTCAACCTGTCATGTTAATTGAGTAAGAGATTCCACATTTACAAGGTAGCATAATTCATGCTGCCAAGAGTACAAAGTTCCTTCACCTGTGCCTGTCACTGAAGCACCCAGAATCTAGGGTACACCCACAGGGACCTGCAAGGCAGCCACTGTCAGATAAGGTGATCATCTGAAGCCTGACAGCTACATCCAAGCGTAAGGATCATTTAAGGAAGAAGTTTCCTCAAGGACAAAGCGTTGTGGCCTTCCACTGGTGAGGACTGATACCACGAATCTGGGACTCCTTGCACCAGGCAGTGCCCACCAACACAAGTAAAACTGATGATACAGCATCCAAAACAGATGGGAGGACGTACACTCTTGCAAACACTGTTCCAGCCTCTGAGGCTGTATTTGGGTACTCTGTACCAGAACAACATCAACACATCAATCCAGCCTGGGCTTTTACACACTGATCCACAGAAAGAATATGAGTCTCATTGATGCTCCTTTTCCAAGCTACACTTAAAGAGAACATGAACTTGGAGATCCCTTCTATTGCACCACAAGAGAGATGCTGAAATGGGAACTGGGAGAATGAGCCTGGAGAAGGCATTTAAGGGGAGAAGGCATTTAAGGGAATAATCCTAGGTCAGAGGGATGAGATAAAGGTTTTCAGGCTCTGCCAATTCATCTAAACAACGCTATAGTCAGGGCCCAAGAGCCTTGGGATTTTCATTTACATCATCTTCAAATTTATTAGACTGGCAAGTTTTCAATTTGTTTTGGGTTTGGTTTTTTTTTTCATCTCTTGGCAAAGGTATACTCATAAAAGGATGAGTACTCCAACTGAAGTGGAAAAAGCATTACCTCCCTGCTCCCCCTCAAACAGAGGACACTAAATGTACTCTGCAGCAGCCAATAGCTGGTGTTACCAGTATTTTGTAACCTGTCCCCCAGCAGGTCGGGTGGAAAGGGTCACTCTGGGGTTTCTTCACCTGAAGTTTGATTGATCAGCTCTTGCTGAACGAAATTGTTTCTGTAAGTGCTTCTGTAAACAAACTAATTAACAAACCCCTACCAGGCTGTATTTAGTTTATGCATTTAGCAGTGGCATCTACACTACCTAAATCAGACTGGAGCAAGCACAGCTACCTCTGACACAGTATTTAGTGAAGAAAGCATATTGGACTTCTTTTTGTTCACAGTTTTTCCTTCTTTCCCTCAAACCCAGTGACCCTCTGTGACAAAGATTTATAGAGCTAGCAGTATAAAGGGGGTCACTGCAGAGCAAGCAAGCTTAAAACGAAAATGGAAGAGGTAACTGGAGATTAGCTTAAACTCAGATTCATGTCGTACAATTATCGCTGCAAATTCAGGAGTTCAGAGAAGACAGCAATGTACTATTACTTCTCACTAAGTATGCTGGAGCGATTTAGAACGTGTTACCATCAGTTCAGCTAGAAACAACAACTTAGTCTTGAAATTACCTTGATTTGCCACTTGCTGCTTTAAACACGAGCTGCGATGATCCACCTTCTGGTTTGCAATTCTGAATTCCCATGAGGAAAGACAGCAGATGTGAGATTTTCAGCAAGACATTTGTAAAAACATCCCTTTTCTGGGACTGCTGAGGAACATTCACTGGGGAAAGAAAGAGGAGAAATGAACACCAAAGAACAGAAAGTCTCTTTGGATTGATTTATTCTCCAGCTCACATTCTTAGGCACTGAATTATCCATCTTCCATAAAAAAATGATGTATTTATTACTATCTATTTTCCAGACACCCCACAACATATACCAAGAATTCTGCTTGTAGAGAACTCTCAGCCCAAGGACACACCTAAGGGGATGGGTACAAGCAAACTCACGCTTCTTTGCTTTTCTTTCTCAAATGCGTGCACTAAAAATAACGTGGGTGTCTAACTCTTGCTTCATAGACATGCTCAAAGTCTCCAAATGTTAAACATGTACATACAGCATAAGAATGGTTTAGAACTGATCACGTGCACGCCACACTAAAGCAAAAGTGTCTGGTGGACTGGAGATTAAACCAGTGCTTCTGCATTACTGCTGCTGCTTTCTCTATTCTCCAGAGGACTTTAAAAGTGTGTATATTTTTTCTGGGAAGAATCCAAACAAGTTTCATTCACTTGTCCTATAAAACCACAATAGCTGAGTCACTCTTTAAAAACATCTCTCTTTTTAGTGTTGTTTCCTTCATACAGTACTTATTTACCATAAATAGGAAGGGATCAATTTTTATTTACTTGAAGATGTGACCATTTTTTTCCAGAACTGTTTGATAGAGAAATTTCCCCATCCTAATCTCTTGTACCATATTAACAGGCAATAGTGCCTTCAACCTTGAAGCAATTCTGCTTCAGCTGTAGAACTAAATGAAAAATTAATTAATTTTTTTAACAGGAAAACAACAATCCACCACCAGCCAGATTTATCCCACTGCCAGAATTGCTTCCACCAGAAGAACAGCCAACTAAGCAAAAGGTAAGCGTAATTTTCAGTAAGTTTCTGCCTAGTGTTGCACTGGTGGAAAGGTCACCAGAGGTGGGTCCTCTGTAGGTAAGACACATCTCATCCTTTCTTTTGTGCGATTTTTCTAGAACATTGATACAGAACTTATCCACCATGCAGAGGGAATGCTCGCAGGAAAACAAGAATGCCTCAGAAACACACCCACAACACAATCGAGTAATGTCTTAACTGGAAGACTAAGAAATTTTTCATAGATAAGCGGATAAATTATTCCCTACTTTGTAAGGTAAGGCATGTTTGATAGCCCAGAAAGTATAAAGCCATGATAAGACATAACAAATACCAGGTATAAGGTGTTCCATGTAATCTTATATTTGAATTGCCCTGCTGATAAGGAACGTGGTCTTAGCGCACGGGGTTTCATGCTCTGGATCACAGTGGATGACCCAACTGTTTTACAGCCTGTATTTCAGTGAATGGAGTGACTCCCTGTTCCTCTGTCTTCAATGGGAATGACTGTGGAGACTAAAAAAAAAAAAAAAGGAAAACAACAAGTACAACAACAAACAAGGCTTCCTGAAGAGCAGCAAGACATTACACCTCTCGAATGAAGACTTACTAGCAGGCACAGAAAAGGGCTATGGACTTGGTAGGAGCCAGACATTTCAGCATGCTTCTGAATACCACTGCAAGTGACACCACTTCAGTATTTTGCTGATCTGAGATCTAAACAGGCTCAGATTCATATATACAAACTCTTCATCATCTCCTTTCAATCCCGCTGGGCGTATAAATCCTGTATTTACCAATACAACTTGTAGACTGATTTGATTATCATTTATTTGGCAGAAGCGCCTCTGCACTTCTGACCCTGATCACTTCCTACTTCTGACTATGCAGCAATATTGACCCAGTCTTTCCATGGGGGTCGAATCAGTTCCACTCCACACTGCAGAAATCATAGACTCGATAAATCCACTGCCCTTCAGCCAGTCCTGGCTGGAGGTTACAAATGAGTCACTTCTAAATTTACTCAGATAATAGGAAAGTAAATTGGGACGAGCATTTCCCAACACACTACAAAGCATTAACGCATCAGTTACCTAAGTGAATTAAGATGCTTAAGATATCTTCTCTACCCTGTGGCAGGTTGAGGCATCCTTCAGATAAGTTTTGGTCAGGAGAAGACTTAATGGGCATGTCTAAGCTTTGAAAGAGATCTGTCATGTATGAAGAGCAGCTGCTGATATTTATGCCCTACAGAGAGGCTCACTTGGAGTTTGATTACAGTAGTCTAATGTTCCGATTTGTGAATTACACTCAAGAACAATTTATCCCCTCATGCAGATGCGATCTAACCTCATCAGTCCCGTTTGTCATTCTCAGCGGTGCTTTTAAAGCTTTTGGGCACATCTGATCATGGAGTCAGCTTGACAATTCTGCTTCAGGGGATTTGTCAAAGCCATTAGAGTGCAGATTGGATGCCAGCATCTAAAGGACGCAGTATCACCTGCGTTAGCCTTCATTCGCTAGCCGGGACCTCAGTGGTAGATGTATCTGCGCTATTACACAGCGAGCTGATTTAAGAGAGACAAGCCTCAAACCAAAAGCTTTATACAAAGCTTAATCCAAATCCTCAAGATTCAAAACATTTTCATTCATTCTCTTCCCATTCATTTTCAGCTCTGCATGATGCATTACATTTGGGAAAGCCAAAGACAACAGAGAGTAGTACCCTGAGGAAGGCTGCACTCTCAGTATTTCCAACCCAATCGAAAGCAGGAAAAACAGCAAAGGAGACACAAACCCAATCACAAAGCTGAACTGTGGGACCAAGCTCATTCAAAAGAAGGGAGCTTCAAGGGTCTGCAGACTGTTTAGTGCTTCAGAAGCAAAGGAGGGACTTGGAAACAGCCAATTACTCACCACTTTGAAAACCTGACAATACTTTGTCAGCAAAGGCATACTCTGAAACAGTAGCACCTGCCTCAAAGCTGAAGGAGGTGAGATTTTCCACGCTCAGTGGGCAGGCTTATGGAGACAGTGTCAGAAGAAGAGCTGATCATTCAAAAGCTGGCCTTAAACCTTCCCAAAACGTGGTTCAGGAAAGCTTTACAGCAGCGACTTTGGACGGAAGGGCTTCTACCAATTCCTAGCATAAGGCGGGGAGCAGACTTGCAGCTTCCCAGCATTAGGGACCTTTCACTTCTCATGTTATTTTCTGACCTATTTGTAACGGTAACCAGATCTGATCAGCTGGTTTACTATCCTAAAACAAAGCTGTTGTAAGATTTTACTGAGTGAGATTGCAGCGTACGTATACACTAGTTGCTATTTTTGTTCACCTCAAACTGTAGATATTCACAGCTTGGTAAGAGTGTGCGCAGGACCCTCAGCGGTTTGGCAGCAGAAGACAATAAAAGCAGAGTAGACAGAACTGCAGCCACCTGCACAATCTGTGTTCAAAACCTGCACCAGCAATGGGAACCAAGGGACTGGAGTGCAGAGGAGGGCTTCAATACAACACAAAAATTCCCAAGTGGGAAAGGATACAGAAATCTTCCATCCAACATTTTTTCATTTCACTGTATTCTGTGGCATATGTTGGTCCAGTCCAACAACTGGGAAGATGAATGTATCCTCCTGGGAGAGAGGAACAGGGCTGCTGAGCAACACATTCCACCCACGGAACATCTGAAAGCCTGTATGCAGACAGGACCACGTAAGTCCATCCAGCTTAACCCTAAAAAAAAAAAAAANNACACATAAAACCCAAAAAAAAAAAAAAAAAAAAAAAAGAGAAGGGAATCAGTAAATTCCCATTCTGTTTTGGTGTTCAGGGGCCACCGACCCTATCTAGAGGCTGAAACACCTGCTCCCAGTCACTCCTCCAGAGCAGCTTCTGCTTCTGCAGAAATGTCCCCGGCTGCCCATCCCAGGGTGGTGAGGACAGGTCTGAACGCCTGGGGCTCGGTGCACGGCTCTCCCCCAGGCACAGGAGGAAACGGGGGCAGGATATTCTGAATTAACTGCACAGAATAACAACACACGGCCACTTCTGACCCGCAAACTGTTGTCTCTAGCAGCAAAAATATGGCAAAATCAGAAAGAGAGCTGGGAACAAAACTGTATTTTCAGTGCATTTACTTTTCCCAGGAGGAAAAAATACAAATCACCTAGGTTCAGTTACCATGTCCAGCACTTAAGCAACAGTGGGCTTTTCAGAATTTATGTACTATTTGTTATATATGCATCTTTCCTCCATCTACCTTGAGAGCTCCAGAACAAAGAACAATTTATTCCTTGATTAGCATACGGACTGTCTGCCTTTGGGACTCGGATGTGTCGCACAGGAGAGGGAACATGAACACTTAAGGAAGGTGCCTGATAGTTGTGACAGGTTTGTTTGGGTTTTTTTATTTTGCCTTTCCCAGTAATTGAAACGCAGAGCAGACCCACACATTTATGTCTTGCTTGGGTAGCTGCAGCTTGCCAAATACTCAAACCCTTGCGAACAGGCTATGGCTGAGACGACAGCCTCCCATCTACAGCAGTGCTGGCCACACTGGGACACATTCCCATTTCCCTGCCTCCCATTGAGCTTCAAAAGGAACTTAGTACCTACAGCTTGACCACTTCTTGGAAGAAACCATCAACAAAAAGTTTATTTAAAACAAGGATTCTGATTCCTATTAAGAAGCTTTGTTCCCTGTGTCTAAAAAGGGCAACAGAAAAATGAACCTTTTTTTTTTTTTTTTCCCCAGAGACAGGGAGTTTTGGGCCATCCTGTTGCTACAATTTTATTCCATTACAGCCCACTTGAAATCTTCTGAGACTGTTTTCATGCTGATAATAATTAGACTTTGCATTTATAGAGCATGCTACAAATGCACACATCCGCCATCCCTTTGGGAGGCTGGGAGGGAAGTGCTGGACAGCTGGAAACGCGGCACAGGGAGTCCGTACTGGAGTAAGGATGGGGACTCTGGATCTCCTGGTTCCTCTGCCTCACGCTCATGTCTGAATTGCCTGTTTTCCGAAGAATTTTAAAAGCTTGCTTGGAAAATGTGATCAGCACATTTTTAGCCTGGTTTTCCTTGGAAAAAGGTTCACGTAACCACACTGGTTGCCAACACCACTCCCAAGTAACTTTCAAATCTGCTGACTGGTTTCAGCCAAATTTGAGAGGATTAACACCCTCGAAGATAGTCCTACGTTCCTGCACTTTTTGAAACCCAACAACTGAGCAGAGGCCTTCAGGTTAGCATCTCCAGAGAGGAGGAACACAGCTGCTCTACACTCTGCTTGGCAGCACAAACATACGTGCGTGCGTACATACGTACATAGACATAAACATACATGGTTAGCGACAGACCGCTCAGCACCTGCCCAGCTACGGGCCGGCTGTTTCCTGCCTTGTGGACTTCCACAGGGGACATGCGAGGAACAAGAAGCTGGCGTAGCTGACACGCAGGGCTGAGGAGCACCCTGCGGCCACGCTCCGTCTGCAGGGAGCTCTGGGTAGGTTCAGCACGGTTCGGGGAGGGGGGGAAAGCACAGCCAGCCAGGGGACAGCGATGCGTTCAGAGCACGGTGAGACGCGTGGATGTTACAGCACTTTCTCCGCCAGCGCGCTGGAAGGCAGCAAATCCTTCTCCTCTGGTGGCTCCAGGAGGGGAAGCCCTCACGCTGTCCCAGCAGGTGAAGCACTGGGTGATCTCTCTGTCCCATCTGGGCTCCAGGAGCATCTCTGTCTTCAAGGCAAAGGCCAGGCATGGTCAAGTCCTTTTCTGCACTTTGAAGAACACTATGTCCTTTGGCTAAGATGTGGGCCTCCTAAATGTTTTTTGACAAGGAGGAGATCTTTTTGATAGTAACATAAATAGTCACAACTTCTTTTTAAGCCAGGGCAGGAAAGAAGAAATATTCTAGCTCTTTCTCAAGCTATACAACTGTCATGAAAACATCTTTCACTTGCAGCCAGTTCATCTTGGACCAGGTAACACCTTGATTTTTCAAAGATCATAAGGATCACCAGCTACTTTATTATCAGAAATACTTTATTATAATAAATAGCTTCAAATATGATCTGGATCAGAGAAATAACTCTGAAGCAAGCAAAATTAGATTACTCCTTTCTTGTTTCAGGAAGATCAAATCATAAAGCACCTGAAGACAACATCCCTTCTGCTTGCATCCCCCACATTAAGAAAAGTGCGTAAGATGCATGTTAGTTTCAAGAAAAACAAAACAAAACAAAAAACAACTGTATTGTGTTCCACAACAGGAGAGCACAATGAGGCAGACACAGAACTGTTACTCTGGAGCATGACTTGAGAATAGCGATGGCTTCGCCACAGAAGATTACTGATGCTCAAACCTGAGTGATGAGCACCACAGCACCCATTATATGACCTGGCCTACGAGCAAAGAGAGATACATGGAATATGATTGTCTTTACATTGCTCTTGTGTTCTATATTACCTGACCAAAAAACAAACAAACAAACTAAAAAAAAAACCAAAACAAAAAAAACCAAACCCACACCCAAAAAACCCTGAATTTTCATAGACACAGCAGTCCCTAGCTCCTCTTCAGAGCTGCACAAAACGCTGTTAAAAAAGCAAGAAATTTTTTTGTATGTGATAATGCTTGCCCAAAAGAGTACTGAGACTAGAAAAGTAATCTTGAAAGGTCACCATATCTGTTGCATGTTTGAACTTCTTTCCTATGGAAAGCAGAGTTATCAGAGCAGTGGAAGGGTGCACGCCAGTATCTCATGCTAGGATCGGGTAGGGATGCAAGCGACACACAAGCTCAAACTTGGAAACAGCCTTCACAGCACCTTATCCAGCCTCCGTTACAAATGGCAATCGTTAGGGGAAAAATCATAGCAGATTATTTTTGCTAATTTTTATCTAGTTCTAGCTTGTGTTTTGTATCAAATGTGTCAAGGACGAGTGGATCGTTCCCATGTAATTTGAAGAACAATGTTTTTTAAAAGGATTGATTGGGTCAAAAACTGCAGAACAACAGGACATTTCCTAAGGCATATCTCAGTCAAACAGGACTTAAAGCTTCACGTGCAGAAGAGAAGGCAGGCCTCAACCATACATTGAGATCATTCAATGCCTAAAATACCCTAAAGACCCGCTCCAACCTCCGCCCCCCAACCTCAGCAGGAAGCATTCCCCTGATTTTAACAACATTTTACTCAAAAGAACCCTTGCATTTGTGCAAGGTAAAGTAATCCATCAGCACTTGCCGATTAAAGTGATTACATTAAACTTGGACACCTTTAGGCTACTACAGAGTTTCTTTAGGGAACAAAATCAACAGTACTGAACCTGTCAAATAACTAAAACCCCCAGAACATCCCGTTTCATAAAAAGGCTGGAGCTGTGCTGCAAGTCCTTTCTCACAGAGGTTGATAAGGAAAGGCAAGCACACCAGTTTTGCTGATCTGTACTTCTGCTGAGATAACCCCAGGTGCACTAGGCTGCCCCTGAGACACAGAAAATCAGATGTGAAGAGGACAAAGGTAGGCAAATCGTGACAACTTGGTAGGAGACACACCATGTCTGCAGAGAAAACTGTCGCTGCTATTTATTTCATGCCGCTGCATCCCAAAGCTGGTAGCTGGTTTGCGCAACAAGCAACTGCATCCTGCAAAACATCAGTAAAACTGAATTCAGCAGGGAACTGGACGGCAAGCCAGACAAAGGAGTTTAGGAAAAGAGAATACTGTAGTAAAAGAGAATTTCTAGGGATAATTCATGAACCAGCTGTCTGAAGGGTCATTCCTTTGGTTCACCTCCCCTGTTAGCATCTGAAAGCAAGATATGGCAATAAGATCATATGGAATATGCATGAGATTAGCTCACTGCTCTTAATGAGACGGATGTAAATTCACAGCAACACGGTTGACATCTGTGGACTCACACCGGCTTTACACACAGTTAAACGCATATTTGCACAGCAAGGCTGTTAAGGACAGTCAGAGAGCTAATCAGGGACAACCAAGTCATTTTTTAATAACAGCTTTGGTCCACACTGAGGGCAAAATTACATCTATCCATACACTATGCACCCTGTTTTCTAGCTTGATGCCTAACCTTGGTGCAGAGAAGGTCTAGGACGTATCTTTCAAATCCTGCTCCTTCTTAACAGCTTTCCTCAGGAAGGGGAAACTTTTCTGCGTGCTGCTCCCAGTAATCTTCAGCATTCCTCCGTACCTTGGGAGTGACTCCCTACAAAACCGTTCTGTATCAAAGAAAAAGCCAGTTGTGTTATACCAGCGAGGCAGTTTGCAAAGGGCCTACCTGCTTGCTTTCCCTAAACAGCTGCTGTTAGCCCTCCGCTTTTATCAGCGCTCAATCAGATGAGAAAAATGCACACTGGGGAAAGCCCCAATACAACAAGGGGTACACACAACCCAAGTTTAATCTTACTGCAAATCAGCACAAGTTTTACAGAGCATATATAAGCGTGGATCTTTACATGTCTAGCACAGCTTTAAAGGTAAATTGTCCTACCGAGATTTCTTGTGAAGACCTGTATGGTAAACATTCACCCTTCTCGGAATTTGAAGTCTGTTAAACATTTCCCCCACCCTTTCACGCAGTACTTAGGTTCCACCTAGTGGCTTCAACAGCCATGAACCGCAGACTACATTAGTATTTTATTGCCTAAATGCTTCATTTCAAAATCCATGTGTCGAGTTGCAGAAATAATCACAGAGTCTTCTTTAGACATATAATTTATCTTGCCATCTCCCTAAAAATTATCTTGGCCCTCTGATGGGAATTTTCCAGCTACAGTTTTTCTAGTTTAAACATCCAAAGCAAAAGGGTATTAAACTAGAGCTATTCCTGCGCAAACGAGACCGAGAGGGTGGGCTGGCCAACAGCGTTAGCAGCTCGCAGACGGGAGCCAGTTACGTGCTGCGGCGTGGCGTGCCTCCCCAGGCGGGTCTCGGAGGGTTACGTGTCTGGTCACCAGCCGAACTGAGCTGGTACAAACCCATCACACGCAGTGAGATCTGTCTCACCAGCTGCTGATATTGTCAGCATCCACTCCCTTCACAGTCAACTGAGAAACAAGCACTTCTAGACCGTGATTCAGGCGACCTATTTTAGAGGTTTACCTTCGGGTGAGATGAATTGCATCCTAGAAACGTCTCATTTCTTCATTTCTATTACAAAGGGAAGCTAGAGGGCTTACTGATAGCACGGTACCTCCATCGCACATCGTGAATCCCACCCAGGGTGCCTGACTAAGACTCTGTCTGCCACTCAGCATTTGAAGCGTACCCACCTTGCAGCAAGCTCTAAGCAGGCAGCAAAAGGCATCTGGAAGCAGGGCAACCACGGCAGTTACAGACTTTGCACCTAAGTTAAAAACCAGCAGTGACAGGTAGCCACACTACCACAAAAACCTTGATTTCAACACTGTGCTGTTCTCAGAATAGGTCTCACCCTGCTGCTCAGCTCTGTTAGACTGACAAAGGTAGTTTGTATGGTAGCAGGAAAAGCTTAAGACAGTTGTCCTGCTCCTACCTACTTTAAGGTTACACAAGCCATGCTTATATTTCAGTTCCCTGAGGCATTAGCAGAACATTCACCACAGACATTTTAGCCCCCTTTGGAAGAGCTTTACCGACAATAAAGACTCACTATCTTCAAAGGGAAGGAAAAAAAGCAACCATCAAAGAAATGTGAAACTTCACGAATTTATCAGCTGCCACATTAGAGGTCAAAAGCAGATATTTTAAAGTAATTTTAGTGTCTTACATAAACAAGACAGAGATCACCCAAACTGGTCTAGTTTGTCCACAGAGATCATATCCATTCAAAGTGAAGGTGAAATTAAAAAAAAAGAAAAAGGAAGTTGACCTAGTTCATGATTTGTGGAGTGTGGGATGGATGAAAGGTCTTTAACTCCTTAACGCAGCTTTTTCTGTCTATTCTCATTTCAAGGAGCTTTACTTTTGGTCACACGTAGTTTGAGGCTTGCACTCAGCAAATCACCTCTGCTCTTCTAGAACGTGACTCCAGCGTGCAGCAGAACTGCTCAGATTTATTACTCCAGAGCCGTGTGTCTCAATTTCCCCTCCGCAGCTTACCTCTCCACCTTCTCCTAAACTTTCACAGAGGAGGGCTGCACGTGACAGACTGGCTCTTTTATGCAAAGAAAAGGAGAAAATCTTCAATAGGTTCAAACTTCCTCGCTCCGTAGAAGTGAAAAGAGAAACTAAGGCTACACAAGGCCTGTCTTGCCATTGGGTTCACACCCTAATTGACCTGGGCTTGTGGTTTATTCGCAAGATAATTAAAACCACTTTTTTCTGCAACAGTTACTTCACAAAACCTGAGAAGATTTACACCACCATGTTGATTACAATCTCTCTAAACTTCCCCACGCACACACTTTGCACAAAACCATACGTTGTACAGCCTTACCTCCCAAACCCCGGCACCGGCTCCCAGCACCAGGAGCGACCGCGCTGTCCTGCGCAACATGGAGGACGCTGCTGAGCAGCCTGGGGGCCAGCGAGCACCGCAGCAATCCTTGAAACAACCCTCTCGTCAGCCTCCGTTTGCCACTGAAATATTTCTCACTGCAACGGCAGTTTTAGTCTAAATTTGCTGCAGGTGCACCCACCCGCTGCTAAAGGGGGGGAGGGCCTCGCCGTGCCAGCTGGGCCGGGGTTTGGATTCACGCACGTCCCCGCCACAGGGAGCTTTTCCCACGGAGGAAACGGGTGTGGGGGGCCTGGCGCTCAGCTGGGGGTGCCACAGGCCAGGAGCCCCCAGACAGCCCCGAGGGCTTACGCGTCCCTCCGCTGCAGGGCGGTCAGAAACGCGGGTGGGACTTCCACAGCCTTGCCTCGGCTTGCGCTAACGCGGACAAAGCCCCGGGCGGAGGGGAGGGGAGGCCGGGGCGAGGCAGGCCCCAGCGCCAGGCAGGACGCGGGGGAGCGGCTGGTGCCCGTCTGGGCGCTGCCGTCAGCTGGGTTATTTGCATCGCCGAGGCCTGGCGGGCGGCAGGCAAACCGGGGCCTGCTGGGGGCCGCCCGCTGCCCTCTGTTCATGCAGCAAAAGGGGTGCTGGACCCCGCGGCCGGAGGCAGCGGCGGCCGCCGCGCTCCCCAGCGCCCCGGGAGCCGGTCGGCAGCGCGGGCACCGCGCAGGGAGGCGGCCCGGGGCGAGGGCCAGGAGCCGTCGGCAGGAGTGGAATTGATAGGTGGCTCCATAGCTCAGTGGTTAGAGCACTGGTCTTGTAAACCAGGGGTCGCGAGTTCGATCCTCGCTGGGGCCTCCTCAGCTTTTTCCCTACCCCTT
>VXBL01007432.1:192654-207922 GCA_013400195.1 Aramus guarauna
AACCCCCATTTCCCTCCCCCCTCAACGCGGAGAGTTTCATTTCCCAGCCGCGCAGGCAGAGGGGAGGGGACGGCGCTGAGCCGCCCTGGGCAGATCGTTCCCCAGCGGCTGCAAGCCACAGCTGCGGCAGCAGGGTGCTGCTTTTTGCATCCCGAAACGGTGCGTCCAGAGGGTGGCGGTAGGAGATTAAACGTAACGTTGAAACTGCAAAATGATGTCACGGGCTTTGGCTCCCTCTTAGGCCAAGAGCAGGAGCCTAAGCCAGGCGGTGGCTCCGCTGTGCAGATGAATACACGTCCCTAGAGAAGAGCAGCTGAGGTTTGTCGCGGCCCCCGGCCCTCGCTCGCGGCCCCACGGTGGATGTCGCGGCCCCACGGTGGATGTCGCGGCCCCCGGCCCTCGCTCTCCCCCTTCTCCTTGCAGCACCCCATGGCAAATTAATTTCACAGCGTGCACCGCTACTACGGAAGAGAGAAGGCTCAGCCAGGAGAGCTGCAGCCAGCAACCCTGCCCCAAGCCCCGACCTGCTAGCCAAGAGCTGCTCTCCAGGACAGAATCCAAATAGGTGATGGATCGATCCTATTGCTCAGCTGTAACTAGGATTTGGAACCTGGAGGTGATCCATACCTTGAAAAAAATATTGCTTTAAAAAGAATATACTTCTCACTGCATTTCAGTTAAAGGACAAGGAAAAAAAAAAACCTGAGATCATTGACATGTCAATATTTCATATTCTTGGATAAAAGATGCAAGTCCTGAAAGGTGGAGGCACTTGGATTTATTAGTCATACACAGCCCAATCTTACCAATGAACATCCATGAGAGACTCTCATGACTACGTATGTCAGAAAAGGACACGACAGCAGGATTTGCAAAGGAGTTAGTATTAGGAGGCTGGTGCTGTTAAGGTTTAACAGAAGAACATATACAGACCCTGCTAACACAGGTTATTGGAGGCACCTGCGAGCACTGGCCTAACAAGCCAGCTGATTCTCTTTCATTTGGTCATTATGCAAAACATTTGTTTCACCACTTTGTGACTTGCTTTTTCTAGGACATCCCTGAACTTCAAAAACTGCTTCTTAATCTACTCTCCTTCCTCCTCTTCTCCATTTTTTCCTTAGCTTGTGCTGCTTTCTTTGGAAGGAGCTTCTTTGTTCTGGTTAGCTGGGAGCTCTTCTTTTTTGGCAAAGGCGGTGCCGGTGTAGTTCTGGAAATGCGTGCAACCTTTTCTTCCTGCTTTGGCTTGTAAGGTTTAGCCTCAGCTTTGATTTTCTGTCTCTTTTTACCAGATGGAGCTGGTTTCACTGTTGATGTTTTTATTTTGGTGGATGGGGTCTTTTTAGCTTTCTTAGAAGAAACTGTTGGGGTGGCTGCAGTGGGAGTAGAAGATTTTTTTGGAGGCTTGGTTGTTGAAGGTTCATTAAGCAGCTCAAGGACAGTCTCTGAGGAAAGTAATTAACATGGTTCAGCATGCCTGCTTAAAGGCAAAAGGCTAATTCAGAGATTTGACTGATATAAACCCTTAGTAAGAGCTACAGTTAAGAAAAATAGCAGACATTCTGAAAGAAGAAATACACATTATATAAACCTCTTCTTCCATCAAAAGAGCCTTGGGTTTCTTGGCAATAAAGTTGGTTTAATTTTAGAAATTATGAATGTATATTTAAGGAAAATAAGTCTTAACAGACTTAACAATATGAACTTTTCATGTTACACTAATATCTGGAAATCCCAGACAAGATAACCTCAAGTTGCTAAACACTGTTTCTACTCAATAATAAGATGTAACCCCTGCCCTAGTTACATGGGACAGAGGCCCAGAAAAAGGCCAGGAGAAAGGAAGATTGCCCTAAATTTACAAGAGGGGATTATTTGACTCAAGGAGCTTGTCACAGAGCCAGGGACAGGCACTCAGAACTTCCCAGACCAAAGCTAATGCCCGAATCAAAGCTATCAGTTCCCTTGTGATGCCCGTTTACACTATTACTTGGCAACACTTACAAAACAACAACAAAAAAAAAAAATCCAGAGGCTGGGATTAAAAAAAGACATGACATCTAGTTGACAACAGAAACACATATTAAATGTAATAACCTCACTTCAAGATTGCTCCTGCTCAGCGCTTTAGTTTCCAGAACTGCTAAAGATTTCAATCACATGCCTGTAAGATGGTTATACATTTTGCTTCTCACTAAAATTAGAGCCTAACAACTTACTTGCACGTCGAACAAATGGTATCCGTTTATTCTTTGTTTTCACTGGAACAGGCTTGTATTTACACTTCCCCGGTGGAGCTCTCCTTGAAAAACAGAAAGCTATATGCAGGTATCTGAGAGAGTGTTAAGGAAGTTTATTTATTCCAGAGGCACCCACCAATACCTTCTTGTCATTTGCCTCTGCTGGAAGAGGCATGAAAGCTCTTCAGGCACCTGGACTGCAGCATAGGTGGAATTTAAGAGCCTAACTCAGGGCTGCAAGTCATAAAATCGCTGTCTGAATAGCACTAGCAGCTGGAAGGCTGCAGCTTCTCTTCTACCACCCTCCTGGTCAACTTCCTGCCATCAGGCAGTCTGGACTGCCTCTATCCAACATCAATATCTGGTTGGTTTGCTTGGGGGATGCTGGCCTGCCTGCACGAACTTGTAGCCCACCGCTGAATTCAATGGTGCTGATTAGGTGTGTTCAGCTACGTGCCCTGCTGCTGGAGGCACAGCACGACGCTGTTTCTAGAAGCCTGGTGGATGCGTTGGTTGAACTTCAGACTATGAGTCACTTTGGGTTGTCCTCACCACTGCTGGCTCACCCATCCCATCTTGAAGCAGAGGAGTCTCATTCCTGCACATAAGATTTGTCAGCGACAGCGCTTTCCACTAGCCCATGGCACAGCATAAGGATCTCTGCACACGCAGCAGAATATTCCCACGCAGCCCCAGGAAAGTTAGTGCGACCTTCAAAGGGTGCTGCTTCAGACACAACATAGTGCCACACAGCAAGAGGGGTGAGAAAGGAGAGGAACAGGCAAGGGGGGAGGAAGAAACAACTGCAAAGAAAATGTATCCACGTTCCTCTCCTGCCGTTCCCTGACAACTTCTCACAGTACAAAAGAAAAGAATGAAAAAACCCCAAACAACCGTATTTCCCCTGAGGTAAAGCTCTCACATGTTAAATGACAGAAAGGGAGGTACGTAGAAGAGCAAGAGACCTGTGTTTTCTGTTACCCACCCTGGGAACTGCTGTAGGACAAATAAAACAGGCTCTTCAAATTTGGCATGCTTGACAGCACAGAGCAAAGCAAAGCATGACCTAAGGCATCACATTTTCTTGTGATTAGCATTCAGACAGGGGCAACAGACAAGTGCTTCCTCCATACCATTTGGATTTTTTTTTTTTTTTTTTTTTAAAAAAGGTTACAAAAGCATGGTTGTTGGCATTGCTTGTGGGGGTTTTTTGGGGGGTTGGTATGGGGTCGTCCCCCCCAGCTTTTAAAGCACCTTCTAACACCTCTTCCCTCCACTGCTGACTGAGGGGATTTGTGCCAATCCAGGCAGAGGCACGCCAGCCACTCTGCTGTCAGCGCTGATGGAGAGGAAGCTGCAGTGGGGACACATGGGGCACTGCAGCCATCAGTTTTCCTGGGAGGTTCCTCAGGAAGTTTGCATTGCCATCAGGTAGATGGCAGCGGCCCTGCCAACGTTTTGAAGCAGACATTGGTGCGGCTTGCTGCCCTTGCCAGCAAGCTTGCTGAAATGCGGGCAGGAAGCAGGGAGTGTCTGGGCTGGATGAACTGGGACTGCACCCATCAGAGGTGTCAGAGGAGCCAGTTATCCCAGCCACTGCCCACCATGAGACAGAAACATAAGAACCCTATAAACAGCATTAAAATGCAAAGGAGAAAGGAAAAATCTCCGCTCGTGGTACAATCAGAAGGCGGCCAGAGTACAACCCAGGATGTGGAGGTGGTAGGACTCTCTGCTCCAAGGCCAGGCAAGCTCAGCCTCCCGAGGAGCAGTCAGTGCTTTGCACACCCTGGACAAGCTTGCAAAGTGCTTAAGCAAACAGACAGGGGCAAAGCTGAGGAGAGCAGCATCTGGGCTAAGGTAAACAAAGGGAAACAGAAGATATAAGAATAAATTCCAAAGAGCCAAGGGAATAAGTGCCTGGTCCTGCTCTGGGAGTGATGGATATGAAGCTCCAAAAGCACAGGAAAGACCTGGCTTCTTTCCAGAAAGCCCTTCTAAGCAGCGAAACCACCACATTCCTGGCAGGGGCTGGCTGCCCCTGCAGAGTGATCGTAACATGGTGCATTACTGCACAGCAGTCCTTGGGCAGGCTCCTGCAGGCTGCTTGTGAAACAGAAAGCTGCATTTCTGCCTTTCCAGTGGGAAAGAGGAGAGGATTTATCGTCCCGATAGTCTTCATGGCGCATTAAGGAGTGGCACAGGGACTGCAGGGCTTTTTTTGTGAAATAGAGCATGTTCAAGCTTTGAATGTTTATGCTAGCTCACTAATGTTTATTTTTTTTAGTTGAAGCTGTTACATTTTGGTCAGCCACCATTAATAAGCTGTTTAGAAGCAGGAGTCTCCTCAAGTAGTTACAGCAAGTAAAAGACTCAAGTTCCTATTCCCATCACCTTGGTACAGAGCTTGAGTTAACGATCTAGCTTTGGATTTAACTTGCCAAGAAAACATAACTTGTTTTCTTTATTTTGTTAGTGTCTGAGATCTCAGCAACAGCACAGACACATTAGTACTCTATCTACTTTACAGGGTGATTTGAAACTCATGTAATGCTTTTTAGCAAGATCCAAAAGCTTGGGAGGGGAAAAAGTTACATAAGCATACTTATTATTGCAAAAACAGACTTCAGCAGGGATAACTGCTTAATGGGGAAAAAAATATTTTACTTGGGAAAACTCAGGTTCAGGCTCCAATTATGACCAGGTTTCACTCTTTGTGAAGAAAATAAAACTGTGGACTGCAGTTTATTTATATGAAAGTGCATTGCAGATATTTGATGTCATGACACTGAAGGATATGGACTGTCATTTTTAAAACACCACGGTGCTATACTTCAGATATGCAACCAAGGAGACATTTTGATCCTTACCGTCCCATACCTTTAAAGTATCTGAACTCTATTTCTTGGTGCACAGATATGATGAGTGAGGAATAAACTCAGTAAAACTGATTAAAGTGTCACCAGATGTACAGTGGGTGAACAAAAACCAAGGACTGGATGTGGAGGTCCTTGAGATTATGTATCAGTAGTACTTAGCATTCTTCCTACTGTGAGAACGTGTGATGATTCTCCTAGCTGGAGAATGTGTGATGATTATAGATTATATGATTATAGAAGAATTTGGCATGGAAAACATCTTTAATTACTAACCTTGCTGGATCAATAAACTTGTAGAGCGATCCGTGTGGTGCATAGGCACTGGGATAAGAAGTAGACATAAAATACAGCTCACCTAAATGGAAGTGAAAAAATAAAACCAGTTTCAGATTCAAGGGCCCAAATTGAATGCCAGTTCTCCAGTCCCTTCTCTTTCCTGGCTCTTCACTAATTCACATGGTCAGAAAAAGAAAACCCCTTCAGTCACCCCCTCAGTCATGTCTTACTTTCAAGAAGCGGGCTTTGGTCTCACCCTTGCCTCTGCAGGTGGACTCCAAGGACACCAAGTGATCTCTTGGTTGCAGCAGGGTTCCATGCAGAACCAGCAGCCCTGGACCGAGCACAGTGCCTGAACAGGACCTTCATTACCTCATGTCAGTGGCCCGCCAAAAGGTTACTGTTGTCTGTATAAATATGTAATTATTTTTTTTTAAACTTATTCGTACCAAAGAGGCAGCCAGAAGCTACAAATAGAGAGGAAGACCACACAACAAATATTTAGTTATCTCATAGTCATACCAAAAAAATCCAACAAGAGCTAAATTGGCTCATCTATGGAAGATAGAAGCTTCTTATTCTTGTATGGTTGCTGAGAGCAGCACCTACTCCTCATACCTTCCCTTCATCACCCACTAGAACAACATCCAGGCAAATGATAGTAGCTTGCAAAAAGAGGCAAACCTGTTGTTTTTCAGATTTCATGACAACACCACATTGGTTTCTAGAAGAACAACCCGTAGAAGAGACATTTAACCATCCACTCACTCCACATGTTGTTAGAACAGTTAAAAATTGTACATATTTCACAACAAAGCCTGCATCTCCCTGCCTCTTTGACAGAATATGCTAACCGGAGGATCTAGGATCTTTTTCTTACAACCAAATCTCTTTTCTGCCAAATCGTGAAGCATCAGAGCTCATTAAAGCACATCTGAGCTCTCAAAAAATTTGCAGTCACTTTTTGTATGACATAGCTCTTTGTCAGGAGACTGTACAATAGCGAGCAAAACATGCATTGGTACTTTCACCTTAGTGGTCATCGTGACCATAGCAATAATCCTATGCACTGAGACATTTCCACTCAACTTTCAAATTACTGGCTTTCCTCATCCCCAAATAAAGCCTTGGTGTATAATCCACAGCGTGAAGCGCTGCTGTTGTAAAACTGAGGAATTTATACTAATGAAGAGGGGGAAATTCAGATAAGCTGTAAGAACTCAAGTGAGGATGAATGTTACAATGAACAAACAAACTGCATTGATATAGTCTTTTAATTAATGAAATAGCATAAACAAACAACAACAAAAGGACAGGGAAAGACTGAAACAAACAGGCAGTCAAACTCCTTAGAGAACCTGGAGTACTCAGACTGCAAGTTCACATGAGGATCCGTCTCCTGAACTCTCCATCAAGCCAATCTGCGATAGCTTCACAGGGCAGGAGACCTCTCTGAACCCCATACCAACCCTACCTGCCGTGCCGAGATAGCCGCAAACCCATTTTGCAGTGCCTGCTCTCTAGTAGAGTGTGAGAAGCAACATAATTTGACACATTTGTCCTATGACACAGGACAGGACAGTTTCCAATACAAGGTATGGCTAGCACAATACCTACCTGCTTCATCCTCAGCAAATGAGATGATGAATTTGCTGTAAGAACTTATCATTCCAGGGAAAGCACAAGCTTTTCTGCTACCAATGCAGATATCTTGCTTCTTCCACTTATTTGTCTTCTCCTCTTCCTGTAAAGCCATAAGTCGACTAGATGAAAAATAAAACCCTGTGTTTTACGTTTCCAGTATCAAGAGTAGTTCCTGTTAAAATCATGCATTACTTGGGGGGGGTGGGGTGGGGGGGTGGATAACAGTGAGGATCCTGATTGTTGACTGGCTTTAGTGTTTGACTTTTGGAAAAATAGACCAGAACAAAAGCAAACCTATCCTAAGGACTCTAAATTGGAGGAAGTTTACAACAACATTTTGGTTGGAATCTAATGGTCAAACAGAGCCCTTCATCTAATACACAGACATCTAGGATTCTCGTTTACTCCAGCTCAAAAGGTTTCAGGATGCTCTGATATGCTTAGTTGCCCAGATAAGGTAAATATGGGTACAGAATGGGAGCTGAAGAAAAAAAAAACCCAAAGTCTCACCCGTTCATGAAATCACCAAAAATATAGAGGCCGTTCAAGTTGGGCGATTCGCATCCTCTGTATACATAACCTCCAGTGACTGACTTCCCCACATTGCGGCCATATGCAAATATTGGAAGAATGTCATCTGTGAAATACAGAAGCATGAAAAGTGAGAAAAATTTACATCCAGAGAGCATAAAAAAAAGCAATTGCTCAATGACACCAGGGGCACAAAAATTACTGGAAGGACCAGTACAGTTAAACAAACAGCATAGTTAAGTTTCAGTGGGAATTTAGTAATTTACTCCAGGACAGAACAGGGGGTTTAAGGAGCTCTCTGGGTAGTTGCTTATCAAGGCTTAGTCATGATGAGCTTCCATAACACATAGGACCAAGATTCTCTGCATCAAGCAGAGCAATGCAGAAAGGTATCAGCCTGCAGGAAGTATTATCTTGCAGGTTTGTGATTGCACCAGCCATTTTAGCAGGAATTGCCTTTACGGATTCCAGTATTTTTAGAGAAGGAAATAAGATCAAACAGTTGCAAGTTAACACGACATCTTCATAGGTTTGCTGATGTTCTCAACAACCACCAGGTGTGCCAACTCCCTTTTATGTCATGACACTTATGAAATAAAGGCTTTGCCTCTGGGAATGTTAAAATTGAATTCAGCCCTTTCTTGGGTTGAATATCAGATCTCACAAAATTTTAGTCTTGTCCTCACTTTTTTCCCCCTGGATCAAGTAGCTTGTCTTTAATCTTTAGTGATGAGGATAAAAATCACAAGTGCTATTCATTGAAGTCCATAGATTAACAGCAAAACCTAATTCAATTGAGGATTGAGCCATTAAAACACAACAACAAAACAAAAAAAACCCCTTGAGAGCCAGCCACGTGGCTACCAGTATAGCAGATGAGAAGTGTTGATAACGCATACTCTTGCCTGCTCATACAAATGTTTCAGAAACATCTACATGGGCTTGAGACTAGGCATTTTCTTCCAACAGCTTAAGGAACATCCCTGGAGGCATTTAAGACAGATAGATGTGGTGCACAGGGACATCATTTAGTGGTTGGACTCGATCTTAAAGGTCTTTTCCAACCAAAATGATTCTATAACAATCCCCAGTTGTTCTACAGTACTTTCCAAAGAGCTTTACGAAGACCACCAATATCTACTCTTTTTTTCAAGGCAGCAAGTGACTTTGTCCATCACGCCCATAGTCAGACCCAGAGCATAGCTTTTGGGAATTCTGCTGCAGCACCCTATTTGCTAGACACACTGCTGCTTCCACAGGCTTTGTTTCAGGGTCTCGGCAACAACCTGGTCCACTGTCCTTAGCCATAGCCATGGCTCAGAGCTTCTGAAGAAAACACAGTATTGCTTTTCTACTTAACCAAATCCATGGCCTTCCTAACTTAACTGGGAAAATTCTATCTGTCTGCAAAAGGCACAGGTTTTGACCCTAAACACCTTGTCCAGTGCAGTGTATGACAGGGAATCCCCTGAATAAGCAGGGCATCACTTTATAGCAACACTGCAGGGCTGTGGAGAAGGAATATTCTGCTCTTAAGAAGGAAACAATCTCTATTTAACACACAACACTGGATTATTTAGCTTCACTGGAAAAATGGACCTATAGTCCAGTAAATACACATATACAATGAAGTAATCTTCTGTAAGAAACTTCTTCCTTACCCAAAGAGGAATTGCGGCAAAGCTTTGTATCGTAGCATTCAAATCCCTCCTTCGCTCTCCAGCCATAGTTCCCTCCTTTAACAATTATGTCTATTTCTTCAAATCTGTTCTGCCCAACATCCCCGCAGAATATCCTCCCTCTTCCCTTTTTTGTGACAGGGTCCCCTCTGTCAACGGCACAGCGCCACATATTCCTGACCCCATAGGCATAAACCTCAGGGCGGGCCTTGGGATCAGACACAAATGGATTATCAGGAGGGATGCGATAAGGCTTTCCATCAGGGCTTCTTCCATCTACGTCAATCCTCAAGACTTTCCCCAACAAAGCACTCCTAAAGAAAACGACAGAAAGAAACAAATCCCAGCATGAGAGCCAACTGAAAACAAACAATTCTCTCCCTCTTCTCCCTTTCCAAAGGAAAAGTTATCTTTCCAAAAGAGATAAACCAATAGCTGGTATGTCTTGCAACCTGTTTAAGTCACAGAAGACTCAACAACAAACTCTCAACAAATAGGGTTCCCTCAGCTTTCAAAATGTAAAATTTAAATTTTTTAAATTCTGCATTGACAGACTTGCAGATGCACCAGTACTTTCGGGAAGCACTCTTACTTTACTCTTCCACATTGTCTCATTTCCAAACCCTGTGTCTTGGTGGACTAGCTCAAGGTTTTCGAACTGCCCTCCTCCTTACTTGTTCTGAGCATTCCCAAATTCTCCAAAAGGGTCTCCAGCTTTCCCTCCATCCCCTGTGAATAGATACATATAGCCATCTACACCAAAGAGCAGCTGCCCACCATTATGATTTGCAGCTGGTTCTTCAAGCTCCAAAAGATTCCTAAAAGAAAAAGAAAAAAGAGAGAATTAACTCCAGATGTAGCTACTGGAAAGGACTGAGCATTCAGGTAGGCTGCAGAAATATTGCATCACTTCTACAGAAGAGAGGAAGAAAGCAAGATTTCCCAGCTGCACAGACCTGCCAGCTTTGTCAAATATGGTGCTGAGTTGCGTCCTGTTCTCTGTGAGCCTGCAGCTAAGGCTGCCTGCCTACCTTACAGCAGAGCTCTTTCAGTATGGTATCCCTTGAGGAAACACGTTTCCCATGAGCCACACAGCATGACGGCTGCCCCGTGCACCACAGCTCTGACCTGCACTGCATTAACCCCTGTTGTGCTACAGAGCTCACCCACCACCCTGAGCACAGGAGCATCACAGCTTATCTGAAAATGCAACTAAAATACATGATGTGTTCATCTGCAGGGAACACTTGCTGCCCTTTAAACTTTGATTGTGACAGGTGGGTTCTGCTTTATATGAGAAGCAGTTGGTGAATTTGAGGGCTTCAGAAGCATCTTATGGTGATTCTGAAACTCTAGAGAAAGTAAGTCTGCTATTTCACAAGTGCTTTTCCGTAACTGAGAATTACCTTCTTTTTCTTAGCAAGGGGATGGGGCAGGGGCACAGGTGTCAGATCAAATGACTGTATAGTACTGTAGCGAAGCATCCTGCTCTCCTACAGTACAGAACACTTTCAGGGCAGATGTTAGTTCCACAATAAGCTTAAGGCTATTACTGCTCTTTAGAAGGCAAGAGTACAAGATAGAGACTGATGACCACCTGGAAGCCTAGATCCTGGGTCCTTTTTTCAGTTTTGTTTCTAGTTTGCTGCATGACCTTGAGCTAAGCTGTCTCTAGTAGCTCCATAGTAGGCCAGTCACACCTGGACCAGGGTGACTGGATGTGCAGGTTCTGCAAGGGGGAAGGATGGGGACAAAGAAAAATAATTTCTCATTGTGGCATACAATAACATTGAACATGAACTTTACCTTTCCGAGAGTGGATCAGCTTTGTTGACATCAGATGCTAAAACCTTCAATTCACTGATCCTGATCTTTTCCACTTGGTTCTTATCCATGTATGAGTAATAGATATAAAACTTCCCATTGTACTTGTACTTGGGGTGGAAAGCCATCCCCAGAAAGCCTCTCTCATCCCCTATCCAGGGTGTAGCCAGCACTATACTTTTAATATCCAGAAAGGGCTCCTCCAGCCGGCTGCCATCAGGTAGGTAGACCCAGATCATGCCCACCTGCTCAGCTACGAACATGCGGTGGGTATGGTCATTTGCATGCACCATGAGCACTGGGTTCCTCAGGCCATTGGCAACCTCGGTCAGACAGAGCTGGAGGCAGCCTTTGCAGTCCTCTACCACTGAGCCCAGGTTGCGGTTGAGGGCTGTGTTCTTCAGCACATTGGGGAAGCAGTAGTCCTCATCGTGTAGGTGAAGGAGGTTGCAAAAGCACGTCTTGTTTGTCTCGCAGCATTCTTGGATGTGCTTATCACTCGTCAGCAGGCTGATAGCAGAGCGGCAGTTGAAGTGAAACTCGGAGCAGTACTCAAAACAAAGTCCTGGGAGGTTTCTTAGAGGTGTCCGAGGGTTTTCTGCATCATAGAGGTGTGCAGCATATGGAGAACATTCCTAGAAAGTAAAAGAAACTACATTTGTGGCTCTGTACACACATCCAGGAGAAGCCAAGACACCTTCATGAAGGCAAACTGGTTAACAAAATGAAAAATCATTAAGGCAGAAAACATGATGAGTCATCTTTGAAGTGGTGTAGTAGAAAGTCACTGAGAACATTGCTAAAGGGCATTTAGAGGTCAGGGAGTTGTTTCCTTTAGGTGCAGCTGATTGCTTTGGTAAATTACTCCCAACAGGAGTATGTCTATGGAGGCTGTGGATTCTCCATTACTAGAGGGTTTTAAGGAAGTGACGGGCAATTTCTTTTTTGCAATCTCTTGCTACCTTTCCTTTTAGAAATCCCCCTTAGCTTCCCCTGCTAGATTTTTGACTAGGTACTTTGTAATCTGCTCTTAACAGACTGAGAGAAGAATTTAAGTCCCTCACTGTAGCAACCCTTTGCACTATGGAGAATGTTAGCCTTTGTACTTCAGACTTCTCCAGACCAGCAGTCCCAAATCTGGACACATCTTTCACATCAGCCAGCATCACTGCCTTTTCCATATACATTTAAGTTTTTTATTTTATTAAGCCACCTAAGGCCATACCAAGGTCTAATCAAGTGTTAGGAAAGAAAGAAAACAAAACAGGCAGAGGTTCACCCACACCTTCAACACTGTGCGCAGCTCCAGTCTCTTTCCAAAAGCAAGATAGGGGAACAAATCCACAAGGACAATCAAAGATACAGGACAACTAATTAAGATGGGACTGAGCAGCTTTGCAGAGAGGTGATCAGAGTAGGGTGACAGCCTGATAGAGGTCTGTAAATATCACAGGTGACACTGGGAAGATGCATGGGGATCACTTGTTCACCCTTTCCCCCAGAAGGAAAATGAGGGAGCATTAGATAAAGCTAGCAGGAGCCAGGTTAAAAAAAGGAGGTGAAACTCTAGCATCTCCAATTTCTTCTGGCAAAGATGTACATTAGTTAAATGTACAGGCTAAGTTCATCTTTGGTCTGATGCTGTACAATTTCAGTCATGTTCTTGCATGCATACTATTACTGAGGCAGACTGTAGTTGAGATTTAAAACTGTTTCAAATAAGTAAATATTGTCTTACACAATTCATGTAGTTACCATTGATTCTATATGTGATCTTTAGAAAAAAAATACTGCAGGCAACCTTTTTAAGTGTTAAGCATCTAAAAATTTTGTCCACTCAAATATCATTAAGTTTTTTAGCTGTGCAAAATATTGGTTAAACACTGAAAATCAGGCATTGTGTTTGAATTTGTAACTAAATTTAAATTCTGGGCCAGAACTTGTTTTATAAAACATTTCCATTAAAATTCTACCTCTATTTTAATCAGCACAAAATTGCAGAAGTTAAAACAGAAGGAACTAAATTCTGCAGAAAGGTTATTTTACTGGTTTTCATGCCAGCAGCCTGAAAGTCTGTCTAGAGTTTTTATTGGGCACATATGTAGGAAGGTAAGTACGTAGACAGTTGAAGAATGAAGAACTACGTTAATATTTTTTCCACCTCATTAAACAAAATTCATTAAACAAATCTGGGGCAGTTATACAAGCACTAATTTTTATTTTTTTTTTTGTGCAAGTAGCAGGCTTTTCATGATATTTAATGTGAAGGCTACAGACTCTCATTCCAAATTTAGCATAGCAAACTTTCCTTTGCTCACTGAAGAGCCTGAGGGCTTTTGGCCGTACTAAGAACAGATATGACTTCTAAGTAGCAAAGCCCTTTCAACTCTTGGATGGTGTAGCAAGTTCCTCACTTTTCATTGCTGCCATTTGTTTATAAAGCTGCACAGAACAAGTTCTGTAAGACAAGTTCTGCAAGGAACCTCTCCTCCTCTTCTCAGATCGGAAGCCTCCAGCCTGCAAAGGGGAGTCAAGTGCCCCAGGCCTGTCCTTGCAGCCTGAGCCCAGCCCTAGATGGCAGAACCACACCATTTTTCCCAAGTTTAAGGTCTTCCCAGCACAAGGAAAGGCACCATTAGGCCCTGAGTGCCATCCCCAAAAGCCAGAGCTTCAGATAAGTACCTTCCTATTCTCACCTTGAAGGAGAGCAGCTTTGGTGCAGGCATTCAACGACACTTGGCTGGCATGGTCTTCCCCTGACACTAAGTCCATTAAACATTGCTCACCTCCTCAACTTTTGCCAGTGTACACTCGCACACCCCTAAATATGTTGAGTTTCTAGTAATATCACAATTTTCACAAAATATAATGCTGATCTCAAGTGACCAGGAGAGGTGACAGCCTGATAAGGTATCACTGGGATACCAGAGACCTACATTGCCTTTCAACTCCTGGGAAGCTCCCTCATTCCCACTAATAAGCGTCTGCAGCTGGCTCACCCCTCCATTGTCCACTCTCAATTCTGTTCTGAAGTGATTGTCTTTGAAAACATTTTTAATTTCTCTAAGTTGGGAACAGAGTCCAACTCCCAGTCCAGCAATCTAAGAAGAGAAAGAGAACAAAAAAAACCCAGCTTCCTCTGCAACAAGGCACACTCTCACAACCTCCAAGCTCCATCCACTCTGTTCTGCCAACAGGCTGCAGTACAAGGGTCTTACAGTTCATCCTCCTAAATAAGCGTAGCCCCCGAGCAGCTGCCATGCTTTTCCAGCCATTGGGCTTCCCACACAGTGTTTGCCTGGCAAACAACACCTGCAGCACATAAACCCAGCAAGACACACAGGTTGGAGGCCATTCCTCAGGATCTATGTCAACTCCCAGGATTAGGTGGCCTTGGAGTTACTGTTGGTTATCTGCTTTCATTTCACTCAAGCATGTGTGAAACAATACAATTAATCCCACTACTTGATAGAGAGGAAGAAGCAGAAGCTGCCAAGATGAAGTTGATACTTCTTCGCTGCAAAATATGCGTGTGTTCAGCAATGAAGTCAGGCTTTAAAAGGATGCTGTTTTCCCTGCACTCTTATCCCATACTAATATCATGGCCTTCAATCAGCTCGCACAAAGGCTCAAACAGCCTTTTTGTTTTTTTAAGCTTCTCCTGTACCAGTTTTCTGAACAGAGAAACATCCTCTCAGCCATCAGCCAAACAGCTGTTCTATGCATACAGCAAAGTTTGCATCCAGGGAATTTTTATAGCTGTGCAACTTGCACATCTCCTTAAGAGCATAACAGGTACTTTTCAGAGTTCCATACTCAGTTTTTAAGCTAAATCCTAGAACGGCTCAGCTGAGGGTCAGACTCTAAACCTACAAATGCTTAGAATACATGTAGCTAGCAAAAATAGACCCAGATGCAAACTGAAGCAGCTCTTTCAGCAAAGCCAGACAGCTTTAGATGCCTCTTCTAGCCTGTTAGTTTTCAAGAGAAACATATCTGGTTTAGAGTGACAGCAGGAAATCCATGATCCAGAACACATCCCCATCTGTCTTCTCTCTGTTAGAAACCACACAGCTCCACTGCCAAGGTAAGGTGCACTCCAAGGCATCCTTCCTGAGCTCTGGGGGATCAGCGAGACTGCTGCAGTCACCAAAACCAGCTTCCTCTGTATAACCTTCAGCACACCACTCATTAC
>VXBL01007432.1:207929-232543 GCA_013400195.1 Aramus guarauna
ATTAGGGGGGGAGAGGGGGTGGTGGGGGGGGGGAATGTCAGGGGGGAAAAAAGTTTTCTGGTTTTTACTGTCTGTTGGTTCTGGCACTGAAGGAACACCTGACTGAATGAGCTGCTTTGTTACAACACATCACTACTACTCTGATCTCCCCCAAA
Organism: Aramus guarauna; assembly: GCA_013400195.1. Taxonomy (NCBI): domain Eukaryota; kingdom Metazoa; phylum Chordata; class Aves; order Gruiformes; family Aramidae; genus Aramus; species Aramus guarauna. The sequence continues at coordinate 208,085 of VXBL01007432.1, forward strand.
GACGTGAAATAATGCTGCTTTCACTAGATTAGAGCGGCTACTAATAACTCAGGTTTATCAATAAGCACCTACACCTCTTTCTTGAAATTTTTGTTCAAAAGACAAAAAGCTAATAGTAATATTTTGTCTACTATTGCTTCTGAGTCTAATCTTTGCATTTCAAGTTCCATACAAATAATATCAATAAAAGCACTTGTTACCAGCAGCAGTTTATCTGAAGCCCTGCCACACACAGCAGAAACAAACACTTGGCACAATTACATCCTGATCACACACATGCATCTGTCATCTTTTATTCAATGTGGCGCTAAGTACACGTCAATGTTTCACGCGTAGTAACTACAGACTATCAGGATACTGCAGAGGTGGTAGAATGGAGTTGTCATAATTTTCCATCCCTTCCACATGAGATCATCAGTAACAATTAGATCCAGCAAAGTGACATCACTAAAGAAAAACAATTTGGTAGCTCTTTGCTCCTCCACTAATTCAACAGCCAAATAGTATTTGCCAGAGAACCCAACTTTATTTCCACGGTTGTCACCAACTTGAACAGGAAGAGCAACACAATCACAACCTCCTCCCCAAAGATTTAACAGCAATCTTACTCTAGAAAGATGGGAAAAGGGTAATAACTTACTACTTTGAAAATATGTAGGAAAATATATAGGGTGGGTTTGGTTTTTTGCTGCAACATATGCTTACAACAAATGCAAAATTAAATTATGCCCTGCAGAATGAGCAAAGAGGCAATAGGCACATATTTATAGTCTTTTTTTCTACCTGCAACATGGAGAAAAATCTTCTTAACACCAAGATTGGTGGTTCTGCTAGGACCTGTAACACATCTTTTTCTGGTTTACCAACTGTAAAAAGACAAACAACCCTGATGTCTCTTTTTTCAGTCCTGGTGCTGAAAGGGTGTCTCCCCCATCCCAAGGAGATGCCAGAATCCTACCAGCATCCAAAGAGTGGAAACATTTTGGTACACAGATAATATTTTAGAGCTAAGGAAATATTAACTAGGAGAGTTTTATACATTCTTAGTAAGATTAAGTGTAGTTTTTGGCTGCTTTGTGTTTTGGCATGCAGTAAGTCTGGCTTTGCGTGACTAGCAGTTGTTAAAACAGCAGGACAGTTCTGCCCTCTAATTACAAGAAGGGGGGAAGCTCAGGAAAAGCCATGCCTTTGGTCTTTTCTCACTGCACAATGCCTGTTTCTGTGACAGTGGGCAGACAGCACTACAAAAGTGCTATGACTGAAGCCTCCAGACCTTGCAGCAGCTGTGTGAAACCACCACCTATTAAATTTCATTCTACTTTAACAACCACACTATTTGGAGCATCCGTAGCAGATACACAATTAAAACACATCCTTCATGGGGTTCAGGGATCCAGACACTTTTCCTGATAATTCTCATATCATTTGATCCTGTAGAATTTGTAATCCAGCACCTGGTAGCTGCAAGTAGAAAATAAATATTGATCTGCAACTCTCCCCTTCGTGATGAGAAAATTAGCAGAACAACAGGATTCCCCTCATCACATGAGCTGGGTAATGCTTTCATAAATCATTATTGCTCACAAATGCCACTACATACGGCCAGACACCACAAAGCTATGCACCCTACACAACGTACTTTGCAAAATGCATGCTGAGGATTAGGTACTATTACTCCATCAACCCACTTTCCCCTGCTCCCCCACCTCTTTTCACAGCAACACAGCTAGCTAGAAGAGGCTATCAGAACCACAACTGACCGCCAAAGTCAACCCAAAACGTAGGATACAGACACTATTCTTCTGCCCTACCTGACACAGGATATCTTTGATATACGTTCCACACAGCTTATGCCCCCGGGGATCAATATAGTCCATGATGTCCCAGTATTTTGCTGCAATGCTGTTGTCCCTCTCCTGGTCACAGCAGCCAAAGTTTTCATAGGCAGAGCAGAACTCCAAGTGAAAAGGGGGCTGGAAGGGTGGCCCATAATCCAGACACTGAGGATGCCCCAGCAGACTGCCTATCAGGCACAACAAGGAGAGGCAGAGAAAGACACATGGGCAAGAAAAGGAAACTCCAGAGCTGCTGCTGCTCCTTCCAGTGCATAGCCAAACATTCGTTTCCTTCAGCGTAGGTTTCTTCAGGTCAGATGTATAGAAATCCTGGACTACTTCATAGTATGGTTCATTCATCCTCTCTGCTTTATTAATCACCATCCACAGAGCTCAGCATTCACTCAGGTTTGCTTACATTCTCTCTCCCTTTTTCTCTGAAGTTTATACTACTTGGCAGGAGAGAAAACCTCTGGGCTGCCTCTTTGGTATTTCACACGTCACATAGCTGAACCCTCCCCTCTGGACATTTCTCATGCCCCTAGAAGCACTCACAAATCTAATCCCTACATCTTAGTTTAAATTGGCTGAGAAATCCTTCACCAAGACATATGAATAACAAACATATGAAATATGATACTTATATACAGAACCTGATAATCTCTCCCCATTTACAAAACACAAGTGAATAATTTTCAGTTGCTAACTACCATTTTACTCAGCTTTTAAAATGCACCAAACTCAGGTCTGGTTTCATAATGACTGAACAGGGATGATAAAATACAACCAAATTAAGGCAGCAGTTAACCATAGGTACAAGTAACTTGAGGACAAAAAGTTTTACAGAGATATTGATGTTACCCGCAAATCCAAGTATACATTCAGTGTTAAAATGAGAAGAAATTCAGAAACAGTAAAGGAGAAAACACACATTTAAGGCCCCAGCACAACCTGAAGTCAACTGTGATACTGTACTTAAGATAACTGATTTTAGTGCTTTTGATCCCACCTGACATTAAACTGATTTAAAGATGCACCAGATTTTTGCCTACTCTCCTCTCTGGTGAGGAATGCATGAGCAAGCCCTCCAGTTAGTGAAGTGCAGCATCAGCTGCGTACACAGGTGTACTGTATTTGTACACATTGTACTCAGCCTGTTTCTGAGAATGACACTTCCCTAACTCTGCTCCTCCACAAATAGACTGAGAGCACTTTGATCACAACCAACCTCCTTTTTCACCTCACAAAAACAAACATTTTCCTTTCACATACACATTGCTACTCATAACAATGCAACAAAGCCGCATGCACCCAGCACGCTCAGCACCACTGTGCTACATGCATCCTGAGGCGTGAGTTCGAGATCAGCAGCACACCAAGAGCCTAAGTGATCCAATGACAAGGAGTAAGGCTGGCTTTTACCTTGCAGCTGCACGAGTGTTGCAACCAGTCTGATGCAATTAGGAAGAGGCTTTAGCATACACCTGCTCGCTAGACATTTCTGTACAACAGAGCTTATTAGAGAGCAAGGTTTTGTGATCTGGTCTATTGCTTCTGAAACATCAGTGAGGAACCAAGCAATAAAAAAAAAAAAAAAAAGCAATTAGATGTCTCTCCTCCCCACAAATCCTAGGAGAAACTATTACAGCCAATGCACAGATAATCTCTGTGCTGTCTCTAGCAGCTTCTTTCTTACTGCTTAACCTCCACAGGACACAGGCAGAGCACAAGGAAGCTGCAGGGAGAGTCTCACGTGTAGGGACACCTCCACTCTTTCAGAACTCTTTCTCCCTCTCCCCACGCAGCACCATTTACTCCCAGGATCTATTTGCATATAGCTCATGGAGAAGTCAAAGCTCTCAGTCCTAGCTTCTCAATACAACAACCAGTGTTAAATGACAGCAGAGAATACTCTGTGATTACAGATCTCCTCAGAGTCTTTATTGGGAAATGGTTGCTTTAAAAAAAACTCTAGGGTTTTAACCATCACCTCTTTTGCTGTGGCTTTAACTCGTGGCAGCTTGACTGCACACCAGCCTGCCAATAATCCTGTCTCTGCTTAGACTTCAGTGAACTGGAAAGCAGGCCAATCACAAGATCCAGCACTGTCATAAGCTAAAGCTTTTTAAATCCAAGCATTTAAATCTGCTGAAGTATCAGCTTATCTCAGTTATTGCTCTCATACATTGCAGACAATCACTGAAATTAAGGCATTAATGTCCCCTGGCAATTGCCTTACTTTGAAACCACAACAAACAGCAAGAATAAGCGAGGATATATATACACTCTTCATTTGTAACTACAGCCTACAAATTCCCTATGCTTTTAATTCCTTTAGCATTACTGAGCTCTTCAGGGTAACTAACATTATGCCCCATTAAGAGAACTTAAGGGCCTTTCTCCCTTTCCTAGAGGCATACCACTTGCAGACAAAACCTCAGGATATTTACCCATGTGCAGAACTGCACTTAGTTACTGGATACTTCAAGACCAGGAGGCAAGAACACTCTTTGCTGCTCCCTGATGAGGGCAGAAAAGCTAGAATAACTTTAGTCACATTTGGACAAGAAAATGCATGACCTCCCACAGAGCTTACTGCTCACATTTACCCAAGGGTCAATATGCTTTAAAAAGCAGCTGACATTTCATTAGCTTGCTTTTCTTGAACCTTAGTAAAGACATTCTTAAAACAGGAAAGCACAACCAGGAGCATCAAAAACATGAATGGAACAACAGGGAAAGAAGAGGGTAGAGATAAAGTTATTTGTAATTTTGTGTTATCATTATGTTAGGTTTTAATATTAAAAATACCAGAGCAAGAGGTGGAATAACAGGGCGACAGGCACAGCGTGTGGACTGAAGCCATGGATTCCCTGAACAAGTTCTTTGCCTCTGCATAAAGGAGATCAGTGAAGAAAAGATGTGCTATTTGTTTCACAGAAGGAAAAAAAGAGAAACACCTCACCGAAGTTTTGCACACAGGGTGAATATGTGAAGTTATAAGAAAATGAAACCTAGACCACATAATTCAGAGCCAAAGCAGAATATTCCAGTCCACTAAGAGTTACGACATCCAAAGTACAACACACAAGCTTGAAAACACAGTATGCACTGAATAACTTACACAGGAAACTCCACTCAGGACTTGTGACCTACAGATTTGTCTCAGATATAAGTACTACAGTGTCAGGAAACAGCAAGTTTCTTGCAGGACATGAAAGAGCAATGCTTGAGATAGCTACGTGAAAGCTGGGACTGTGCTGCTCTCCTTGCTTACTGCAGCATGGTAGCTCTACCACCAGGAGAGAATATAATGCTTGGTAGCAACCCTGCTTCCAGAGGTCACAGGAGAAAGCTGTGAGCACAATGGATTAACAGATTTTTCAAAGACATTAAGCTCCTCTTTGTCCTCTCATTCTCCTTACCTCCACTCCAGTCTCTGCTGCTTTGTTTCAAATTTCTTCCTCAATAAAAGAGATGGTTTCTCAGCTGCTGCAAGGCATACGTCTCCCACAGGCAGCTAAGGAGACAGAAGGAAAATTATATGGGAGCTCTCAACAAGCATCAGGGGCTCTAGCACTCTATTTTTATACTATTCAATGTTAGATTATATGATGAAAGCATCTCTGCATCCCCACAAAGGAGCACAGAGACGCACTGGAAAGGGGAAGCCCAAATAGCAGCCTGCTGGGATGCTCCCAGGCCCATCACAGGAGAGTCACCAGCCTATCAAAGGCTCATCTTTGGAAGTCCAGAGGAGCACAGCGGTAGGCAGGAAGCCAAATTAAGGACTCTAGGGAAAGGACACCCAGTCCAGTGGCCTCCCAGGGCTGTCCCAGGACAGCCTTAGCCCCAACGTCCAGGCATGAAGCCCATCAAATGAGTCCTTGGGAGCAACTCTCTGGATCGCCTTTTGGGACAGACATCACCACAGAAGAGCATTTTGAAACTTCAACATCTAAATTAAAATAGTCAAAACTCAGTTGAAGATCAAAAAAAAAAAAAGACTTTTACAGAACAATGTGGCATCATTCCTGGGGAGTCAGAACTAAACCAGCACATAGGTCAGGAATGATGAATAATTGCCCTTTTTTTTTTTTTATAATAAAACATACAGTTATGGCAAGTAGCACACTCAATGTCTTAGGCACATGTCACAAGATCCATATTAACCTGAACTCCCAGATAAAGACTCAGCTTTTTAAAAGCACAGCTGTGCTTATCCATATACTACTATGCTAATAAAGACATCTTTATTTCATTCCCAGATGTGGTTCAAGTAGTTCATCCAGAGTTCTACAGACCTGTCATTAGAACAGAAGTAATATTTGGAAACCATTTTGTTGTTGTTTTCAATCAAACTGTAATGCTAGTTTGTGACAACACATTAGCATTTGCTTTCCAAACATGCCAACAGTGCACAATTCAACTCACAGGCGAGACTGCAAAAAGACTCCAGAAGTTCTCTCTCATCAGGTAGAGAAGTTTTCAGTAGTTCCATGCCTTTGCTCTTTCAAAGCACTGCAACACCAGCTTTCCTCTGTGGCTGTGCAGCTACAGCAACCTTCCACTTTCTCCTACCAACGATGTCAAAACAATCCCTGAGCTGGAGACACAACCCGTAAGTATGACATATGGGAAAACTGCCTTTGGATATCATCATCTATTTGAACAAGCTGCAGGAGATCTTCACAACCTGTAATCCTTCTCAATACACAACGCAAAAAAGCGTGACACATGCCTCGCCATTTGCCGCATATTTCAGGAAATGATCAATTATAAGCAGCATGCTACGTAAGCTTTACAGGTTGAGACTGCATTTTCACACTGCCTCATGAACTGTTCCCAGGTTAAGACACCACACCTATTATGGCCACTGCTAGTCCTGAATGGATTTTGAACTACATTCCAGCAGTCATTTAGATCACCATCTCCGCATCTAAACATGAGGATCAACCCTAAAATCCTATTGATACAGAAATTTCACACCATAATATTGGATATTTCTCAAGATGTACTTGAAATCAATGTTGTTTGCATTCCACACAGAAATACGGGACTAAAAAGAAATTCCTCAATCTTATCAGTTGATTTATATTCATTTTATTATAAAATAAATACAAACCAAAGTGCTTTTACAGAAATATATAAAAAAAGTCTAGTATTGAGTCTACAGGGTCTGCCTAGAAGTTTTAGAATAGCACCAATACAGAAGTCAGTTTCAGAGAGAGGAGAAAATGCAGCAAGAACCTTAAGGATGCCTTCTAATCAAGGTTGTACTGAAGAATCTGAAAGACTAGATATTCTCAGGTAGACAAGATTATGCTTATTCACAAATTTCTTCAGTATCCGAAACCTCTTCATCTGAGCTTTGCAGCCTTGGTGCGATATATATTTAAAGTACTTGCAGTCTAAGGAGAGAAGAAAAAAAAAGTTACACCATGATACAAGCGAATACAAAATGCTTTCACTGTTTAAATAACATGCAAACACCTAAAAATTTTCACTAATGAAAGGTAATAAAATAATCCAAGACCTGCACATTAGAGACATAACTGTAGCATTAAATAATCTATCCTTATTTGACCCAAAAAGCATTCTATATGTATATAACTGTATGCTGTGTCTTGCAAAATATTTTTTCTCTTTTGTTTTTACTTCTCCAAGATATTAGAAAGTAAGTTTTCAAGAGTGTAAAGCAGTGTTGATTTCATATATTAACTTATTGTTAAGGAAAAATAGATACTCGTTAACACCAATAAGCACAGAAACAATTACAGAAAATTAGAGCTGGAACAATTTTATTAGCCATCTGAAAATGGGAGACATTTGATAACATATTACTGAAAGCAAAAAAAAAAAAACAAACAACCAAAAACAAACAAACAAAAACTTTCAATATGAGAAATTCCTTTATGAAGAAGATAAAAGTTATAGAAAAGCTGACAACAAGTTGCCTACAAACCAAAAGTCCAAACCAGTGTATAAGCCACAGTCTCCACACTGTATTCTCATGCTCAATTTAGCAGCTGCTTCTTGGCCTGATACTCCACTTAGTTTTAGCAGCATTTCAAAGAATGCTACTAAAGAGGTCATGATCTTCACCACCTTACCACCACTGCTGATGGTTTTCCCTCAAGACCACCCCCCTTCCTCTTTACTGCATTACAACACCCCCACAGCCCTTAAAGAACAGCAGCTCCCCAGTGTCTGCTGAGACACTGGCTAGACTGATATCCAGCAAGCAAACTCTCTGTAGTCCTCACAAGATTCACTCAGGAGCATGTTGTGCATTTTCAAAATTGTGGCTTGAAGGTTAAACAAGATAAATACTATTGTGACTGCTCAACAAGGCCAGATAAAACAGAACTCTAAACCAGGATAAGACAAGTTACGCAAAATATGCATCACTGTCAAATACCAAACCAATTTAAATGTTTTTCCTCATGTTCAACTTCAAAGACAACCATCTTTCCTAGAAGGAAGAAACCCCATTTCTTCCAGGGAGATCAGCTGCATCCCATCTCCTTAGGGCTCAAACTAGACATTATTTCTGTTCTACGTTGTAAAAAGGAAAGAACACTTAGTTTACCCCTTCCCAGTAAGATTCCAGCCACCAGAGCTTTTTCATACGAAAGGCTTTCATTTTCCTGCCAATTCTGTTTTGCCAAGTAACGGCTAAAATGGAAGGCTGGCCACCAGTCCTTTCTGGAGTTCCATTCTTGCTTGATCCAGTCAAGATGCTTCTCAGAGCTGCAAAAGGGTAAAACAAGTGACAAAAAAAACTTAAATTAGGATGAAAAGATGATTAGGAGGCACTGAATTTTATAATCAGCTTGCTACAAGTCTCAAATTGTAGCTAGCACAGACACACTGACATTACGCTGCAGACTAAAACACTAATCTAAACAGAAATCCCTGGCAACACTAGCGAGGCAGGAGGTGAACTCTAGCAGTCTTATTTAGACTTGGCAGTAACGCAGATTATGGTGTGAAATAAAGGAAGCCTTTGACTTCTGTGCCAGTTTGTCAACAGTAACAAGAAAGTTTCTTCAAGTTTGTCAACAAATTAGTAGCATGAAAAGGTTGGTCTGTTTTTAGAAAGTGTTTGTGTTACACTATGCATACTCAAAGACTAATTTATTCCAAATACTTATCCCAATAACTGTTATGCAATAAAGACCTTTCAGCATTTCAGAAATAGCATCGACAACAGGGAAGTGATATTCCCATAAAACTACCAAGATGCCCAGTATATTTCAAGATACTATGAAGCTGTGTCTTCAAATACAAAAATGCAGGCAAAGTTAGAGTATCATACCATTTTTACTAACTCTATGCAACAATGCTCCTAGGTTTAACTCACTAGCTTCTGGACAAGATGCTGTAGAGGTGGCAATAAAACAGCAAAATGGGTCAAATTAAGTATGCAATTATTTTACTGTAAATATATAGGGCTTAAACACACCACCTTGATGGCTGGTTAAAATAAACTCTAGACATTAGAGGCCTTCTGGGCATGGGTTGCCTGAGATGGTTCCCTCTGAAATCAGAGGCTGTGCCCCATCCCCAGGCATGTTGACTCAGCTTTTATGAATACGCTGGCTGCATTCTGTAACGGCTCCCACCATCACACAACACACCAGTCTGTACAGTACCCATCATGCCCGTATTGCAGCCCATCAATTCTCAAACCAAATTCAAGTAATGCATATGCAGTAACAGAGCAGAAGACCCAACAACTCATGTTCCCCACCAAAAGAGGGAGGTTAGTGATAGGCAGCAAACCCTGCCTGAACATCTGAATAACACTCTTTGCATAAACACATAACCTGGTAAAGAAAACCCAACAACTTTTTTCAGGTGATAACACTGGAAATTTGGAATTATCCTCAATAATTTATTCTTTCCTCCCAATGAAAGCACACTGCAGCCAAGCACTGCCACAGAACTCCAGGTAGGACAGACAACAATTCTATTCACCAGTACAGAAGACAAAGACCACAGTGTCACTTTGTCAATCACACAAACATGGAGACTGGGCACATTTGGTTTTAGCACATTGTATCAGAGATACTTACATTACTATTTGTTTCACCTGTCTTGCCAGACAGTTCCATGCTTTTACATTTTCCTTCCAGCCAGCATAATCCAAGGCTGCAAAAATAACTTCTAGCCCCAGTCGACGTTTTTTTCTTTTCTCTGGAAAAAGATTAGGCTGATAAATGAATTACTTAGATGGGGCTGAACTCATTAGCAAACAAGTGAAATACAGTTTTCCATCCTGCCTCTGCAAATGCTGCTACTTTGTCTGTTACTGTTTTTTTTTTTTCCCACCTCCCAGAGAGGAAAAGCAGAAGAGAGAACAATCTTGATTCAAGGGCATTTCACCCATCTGCTGACTTGCTGGAACATACCAGGTCACAAGACAGACAGACAGCTTGGAATTCAATCAATCAGCATGGAAAAACAGTCTCCAAATTGGAAGAGTCTTCTATCAGCTTGAAGATAAAACTCCCTTGAAGAAGAAGAAGATTTTCTTCTTTGATCAGTAACAATGAACTAAAGCATAGATCCATCTCGAGCCCTCCAGAAGAGGAAGAATAAATAAATAAATCCAAGAACCCAAAAATGGAATGGAGACCGTGGTATTCAGAGTAAGGTACTTCCAAAAAAAAGTTAATTTTGAGATCCTGGCTATGCCTTACAACAGTTTGCTTTGATCAGCCTTTAAAATGAGAAAGGCATTTGTTTACAGAAGTTCGTAAACACCTGCTCACACATCCAACTTAAAGGTTCCCGTGATTGCAAAGCTGGGGTTTGGGATGTTCTGGGTTTTTTTTCCTCCCTTAAACAAAACTACTTTGAAAAGCAGATATAAGTCTGCAGAATAATTTCAGAATTATTATTCTAGATTAACAGAAAAGAAAAAAGCAAAAGATATTTAAATACTTACTTGATTTTTGAAGCATGGTATTAAAATCTATCATTAGTTCATGAGAAGGAACAATATCATGCAATATCTGGAAAATAAAAATAAAACAAAAAAACTAGATACATTATTTTCATGTGAAAACTTCTGAAGACTTCTAACCTGATCAAGAGAAGCACAGGCTTCAGTTTTGAGTGTTTTAGTTTGGAAAATTCAGAAATGTGGTATCTTAGTGCCTTGATATAAAGAATTAATATCTAGGTCCATTTTGCACATCGGTGACACAATAGATGTAACACCTTGATGGCTGCAGAAAAACACTGCACATTATAAATACAACATTCTCAAGGAACAATCCATGTCCACATCCAGTATCCCCTTTTTAGAAGGCAACATTATTTCCTTCCTAGCTAGTTCTAGCTCCCCTGTCTACTGCTCTGTGCAGTGGATCACAGTTTCTGGACCAATCAGACCAGTTCTTTGATTTGTCACTATCTTGTAAGAGACTAGTGTATAAAACCACTGCTAAAACACATTGAGAAGCTGGAATTTTATACACATATGCCACAGTTTAAAAGTCTAAACTTTATGAAGCTGTTCCAAAATATCTGCCTTAACAAAAGCACATTAGTGCCATCAAGTGGCAAAACACATTGCAAAACATTGTTTGCAAGAAGCTACAAAGATCATGGAGTAAGGGTAAGTAAAAGTAACTATACAAAAGCTTAATGCAGCAAGGCCTTGTCTGCCAAGACCCAGCAGAAATTAACTTTTATTTTAGCTTAAATGCATAGCTCATTGAAAACAGACAAACTAATTCCTAGACAGGATCAATATGCAAAAGAGGAAGCATCTAATAATTTCTTCAGTATTGTCAAGATCAAACTAACAGAAATCAATGCATGTAATGTACAAGACTGCTGATAGACTCCTGGAACCACATAAACATGCTCTCTGAGCTCGTTTACTGACTTAAAGTTATACAATGTATCAGTTAAAGGCAAAACAAATACATTAATTCAAAGACAGTAAAGGATCTTGTTTGCTCCACCCATTAGCATCCCTTTAACTAACTTTCCTCTAACCCTCCCGCTTCCCACAAAGACGAGAATAGGGTAAATAATGTAATAGGAGTTCAGCTGAACCAAATTTTCAGAGCACCAGGCAACATGAATGACCACAGACTGTATCTACTATATAATACATACCTTGAGGGCAGACATGAGTGATTTCTTTGGTTCACCATGTCTCTTCAGGAACTGATAGAGGTAAACATGAGCATTGGGATTAGCAGGAAACTTTGAGTTGTAAGCATATTCATTTAATACTTGGCGGGCTTCGTTATGGTCTCCATAGAACTCCAACAACTAAGAGAAGTTAAGACTGTCATTAGCTTGCCACATATTAACAATCATACACTTACAATTAATTTTGGGCTGCCACAGAACTACCCAATATGCACTGTGTATCTATGAGTGCATATTAGATAAGACTAACACTAGTGTATTTTCATTTTACTGGCTACTCTCCTATCAGAGATAGACAAAAATTCACACATAGAAGCTGCTACAGGAGAAGGTTCCTTTAACACTTATTTAATTGTCAAAGAATTACCAGCACTTGCGCATTGGAAAGAGGCACTGAAGCAGCTTGCCACATCTTTAAAGAGAGAACTTGGCAGCTGTCAGCACCAAGCAAAATTCCATAAGATGTGCTTAGAGAAGTCAGAGCTTATCAGCATTTACAAAAAAGTAAAGGTTTTAAGAATAACTTTATTAATTACAAATTCTAAGCAGGTATTTAAAAAACAACAACGAAACACAGAAGGACCACATGTTTGGTGTCTTTAACATTAGCGTATCCAGAAAAATATTGCCCTGCCAAGAAGAGAGAACTTGCTTTCAGGAATTTAAACAAAGCAGCTGTGCTCCAATTTCTGTACTAGCCCACAAAACAAGATACACAAGCTGTTTGTCTATTTCTTTTCCTTGGCAATGCACAGATAAAGTCCTTTTAGTACTCTGTGCAGGCTCTGCAGTTCTACCAGGAGTAAACTGTGCTCTAGATCAAAGCTACTGAGACACTCATATGGATGCGTTGTTTTTAAAATAATTTGTTGTCACCCACTCACATCTAAAAAAAGCTGCAGACAGACATCTTAATGAAAATTAAGACAAGGAAACACAACAGGAAGATATGTGTAAGACATGTCCTTACATCCACATAGCATTTCACAAAGAGATCCCAGACTCCAGGTATTTTAATTATCTCCTTTAAGTTCACTGCTGCCTTCCGAAAGCAACTGTGCATTTCCTGTTCAACAGACAAGTCTTCAAATCCTTCACGACCTACCAAAACATGAGACAATGCCACAAAGTCAGCTTTGCTAATCAAGAGAGATCTTGAAGAAGTGGTGCACCTAAGAGATGAACACATTTTGCTAAGCAAGGATTCCAATCAGAGAGCTTTTAGAAAAAGAGGCCTCAGTTTCCTCAGTATTGGAACAAGAAAGTTTCACTGCTCTTCATTCAAATTTATTATCAACCAATTTCAACTCACGTGGCATGACAAGACATTACCAGCAAAATTCAATACTTAGTTTTCATAGAAACAAGTAGAGATCAAATGTAACTGATAACACACAGCCAGTAGGTATATGCAGAATTAGAAGCCACACACAAGTAGCAATTTAGGTATCTTTAAAGAAACTGAAATTCAAACACAACTTTTGGCAGTTTTGCTAGCACTCAAAATTCTGGCAGCAGTCAAGCACTTATGCACCTATAAAGAAGCCCCTGCTATATGTGAATACCTTTCTCTGATCATTGTTTTAGGGGATGATGCCTGGATATGAAAATGCAACTTGGGTGGAGGGGAAAGTTTCAGAATAGCATTTCAGGACACTTCAGAAAAGTGCAAGTCAGTATGCCATTTTGGTACCACCATCACTGCTGATATGGAATTATGTACTAGTTTCCCTCTGGTGCCTTCATATGCAGATAAAGGCAGAAGAGCAGCCCGCATGGAAAAGGCATCAGTGCAAACCATGGTGTCTGCAAGAGCAAGCAAGTTGAAGTTTACAGCTCAATACAAAAACAACACAAGGACTTACCATGCTCCAACAGGATGTTCTTCTGCTTAGACCAGCTATAGTAGTCCAACAGCCCCCTGTAAGCCCGAATCAGTTTCATTTCTTTATCCTGAAGGACTGTTTGTTCTCCAAACCTCCAGCTTTCTGCCAGGGACAGGTTTTGGTAAGCTTCGTCTATTAGTCCATTACAAAGGAGATGAAAGGCGTGCTCTAAACAAACCTGCAATTCAAATAGTCCATGCCACAGTGTTTCACATTGTAAATGGAGAGAACCTCAGCAACACAGCAAAGTGCTACACAGATGCACAAGGAAAGAAGCGACTCATTACCAATGTGCATATAAAATACTGCAAACACGGTTAGTAAACTATTTTAATTAGAAGAGCATTTTACACATCATTTTATCCAAACAGTATCGTTGCAAGGAATTTTGGAGAAAAATGCAGGAATAGGAGAAAACAAGGATCACTGGGGGCAGGGAGATGAGCCAAGAACCTAAGTAACTTTTCCTGTCTGAGGATGCTGGAGAAACATCAGTAATCAAAAGCATATCCAATATACAAAGATGTATCCCTGGGAAAGGAAAAGGCTGAAGCTCTTGAAATCTGTGGGGCAGCAAGTAACCCACCAGGTGGTAGACACTCAGCAGTACTTTCAAGGCAGCAGAAAGCAGCTGTCTCAAAACCCTGCTTGTCATTAACAAGTGCTGTATCTATTAAAGAAGGTCCAGAAATGACCTGATGAAATCCAGTTGGGTTAGATCTGCTGATTTTTCATTTGGCTACCCAACTGCAGAGCACTTGAAAGAGGTATGCCCTACCACACTATCACGCTGATTAGGCACTAGATAAAGCGTAAACTTTCAGTTAGCTCTAGTAAAATCTTGCATAGAACTTCTGTTGAAGGTCTTGAATGAATACAACAGAAAGAGAAAGAAGCATCATTGCAAGTGAGAAGCACTCAAGAAAACCAAAACAATATACGTTTGAATGAACCATCACAGAAAAAAACCCTACAACTGGGTGACACAGGGGTACTACTGCTTTATATATAGATTAGCTACTTGAAAAGTCAGCTGAAAACAGCAGCAAAATTGAAGTACAACTGTTTAGTCAGGAGCATAGTGGCCAAATTAAGGACTGGAAACAAACTGGGACATGCACAAAAATTTAACTGTTTCAAATTAGAAGATTAATTAAAGTATCTAAGCACTTCTAAGGACTGACAATACACATCTATGATAAAATATATAGACCAAATAAAGATACGGTTAGGTATAGAATAACCCTTAAATTATCATGCAATTAGTAACTCAGATGTACTATCTTTTTTGACACTATTGTCCATAATAGACTTCAAGATAGAGAGATTCAGAAACAAATGCTCAAGTGTTCAAGTAAAGCACATGGAAAAGCATAAAGACTATTAAGTGCACTCACCTTCAAATACCTTTTTACTCCTAAAGTCTTCATCTGTTCTATGAAAGAATTGAACTCTTTCATGCTACTATGGGAATGATGGCACAGAATTTCAGTTCCTATTCTCCAAATCATCTATTAATGGGAAGAAAGATTAAAAAATAACTTCAGTATAAAAAAATGGGAACAGTCACCATATATATGGTCTTATCAAACTTGTAGCTATTGCAACATATGAATAAAATGTACATTTGAACTGCAAACAGAAAACTAATACTGTGTTGTCTTACTGCTATAGTAATCTAGAAATTAATTTAGTAGTATTTTGCAATTATTCAGCGAGTGCTTCACAATTGCTCATTACAAATGCAGCACTCCAGCAAAGCTTACAAAAACTGTATTTGTCAGAAGGTTCTCCCTCCTGTTACTGAAAACAGGATGTTTCAAAGTTACTGAAAACATATGTTTCCCTTTGATATGTTTCTGCTGACAAGCAAGGTATACATAATTCTTTGAACTCAGCAGTAAAGATTATTTCCAATTAGACATGGCTTCCCATATACATGCACTTGTTTTCAATGCCTGCCTACAGAATGTAAATTAATATTCCAGCAGGCTAGCCATATTCAAGTACTCCATTTATTTAATAATTCTGATCCTTTTCTTCCTGCTTAAATCTCAATACTTGCTAGGAGTTTTGTAAGTCTTGGAGGAGCTAGTAAAGACCTAAAAAAGCCACTAACTTTCAAACAGATTCTGACTGATGGTATGCCAGTGGAAAACACATTTATTGCTTTTCCATTTTAGAAGACTACATTAAGACACTTTTTCATAGATATGCTCCTGATGGAATTAACTTATACCAAGCCAAGTTTTTAATCTGTTGTGTCAAGGGCCTAGGCATAAAAACCCACCAAAATAAACCAACAAAAAAAATCCTCCACAAAAACAGCCTTTAAGCCCAGAGAACTTTTCAGGAGCAGTGAGCACTCAGAAGAAACATCAGACAGCACTGCAGATTCTCAGCACCCCTGAAAGTAAGATGTCAGCAGAATTCAAACTCCATCAAGATTGGTTAAAACCCACAGCAGAGGCATGCCTGTGCAGAGGCATTTTTTCTTTTAAGTTCTATATCAGCACCTGAATAGTTCCTTATTTGCTTTGGAATCTTCAATGTCTTTTTTTTTGTCTTTTTTTTTTTCTTTTAAGAAGCCAGTTTATGAAAGTTGCCTAAATTTTCAGGCCTTAATCGCTGATAGTTTTGTTTTTTTTTTTAATTAAAAAAATCAAGCCTATGATTAGTTAATCAAGGCAAATGTTGGTCCTGAAGTATTATGGATGCTTCTTGCAAGTATTTTTTCAACTGCAAAAGAACCCTGATAAGGGACACTGGCTTACCTCTGATGGACCCATGTATTCTGTAGAAAAGTCTTTCTCTAGTGACTCAACATAGAAAGTCAGAAATTCTGCAGCCCTTTTCCACTGCTTTTGTAGCATGGCATCCTGAATGTAACTTAAACACACTTCCTTGCTCTTCTTGAAGTTTAATTTGTGTTCACGGGAAGAAGCTAAACAAACAAACAAACAATCAACCAAGCCCACAACTGTCACAGCCCTTATTCAGGTAACAATGCGCCTACCATTTTCAGCATCTCTCTTCTGTAATCTCTCAGACACTACAGGAAGTGATCTTAAGATAGGCGGTTTTGAAGTTAAACTCACCTACTAGTCTGCAGGGAGGCAAGACTATGACAAAAGCTGGAAATATAACACGAAATGGCATTTTCCACAAGCAGCACACAGCTGCAGACACTTGAAACAGTGAAGAGCAAATTATTACACACTACTGCCCTACAGGAATTAGAAGGCCATGGTGCTTTGATAACGTCAGTATATTTTGTTATTTTTTGGGCACCACTCCCTTCCCTTGCTAATCATCATCTTAAGTTTGTGACCCCTCTGTGCTAAAGACTTGCATACACACATACAAACAGGCCATTCCAGTAGCAAAGCGTAAGTAATTTCCACTAAAACCAAAGATAATGTAAAGAATTACTCTGTTTTAAGTACAAGACTGGAAAGAGGCCACTTATCCTTTTTACATGGGCACTGGCTCAACTCCTGTTATAGCATGAAACTGAAACCTCCTTTCCACATCAGTTTAAAGCTCATGGCTGTACGCCATGGTCTAATGTGCCTCCACAACAACACTCAAGCTGTAAGAGCAAGCCTTCAGCAAAGGACATGCAGAGCTCACCAAACCACCTTGTACCTGGACTGCAGGAAAAGGAGTAACTCCAATGGCTTGAAGCAGGTTTATTACAGTGTATTTTACAAAATTACCTCTAACCAAGCTAACTATAGGTCTAGTCTTCACACCTATATGTAGCCTCACAGGTTCCAAGTACTAAGAAAATAAACCCCACAGTTAACACCACAAGATTAAAACGCCAAGGATCCTGCCTACTGTAGGTAAGACCTACTACGCAAGTTGCTGAAAAGTCATCCCATACGGGCAAGCTTGATGTAAAGTGTTTCACTACTCAGCTATTTTGAAACAAAAACCTGAGGTTTTGCGGTCACTTGCATCCAAAACGCTTTTGCTAGCAGTCACCTCGGCAGCCCTTACTTTACGAGCAGCGCACACACCGCCTTCCAGCGGCCCGCAGGCCGCCCGCACGCCGTACGCAAGGGGAACCGGGAGCGGCACTGAGGGCACCGGGAACCCCAACCGCCTCCTCGGCGGGACAGCGATAAGAGCCGCAAAGAAAGGAGGCAGGCCGGCCTCATCGGCGCCGGGCACAGCGGGGGCGGAGGGCGGTGTTCCTCCCTCACAACCGGAGGGGCAGAAGGGCAACAGCGGAGCCCAGGGAGGCGCGGCGGGAGGGCGGGGACGAACGGGAGCCGTCGGAGCCGCGTCCGCCGCCGGGCAGCTCCGCCCTTACCCCGTTGGTAAAGATGCGGTGGCAGGAAGGGCAGGTGCAGGGCCGGCAGCAGGGTGCTCCCCGCCTGCGCAACGGGGCTCTTCGCCGCCGCTGCCGCCATCGTCGTCGTCGCCTCCTCCTCCAGGAATCCGTCCATGGCGCCGCGGGCAGGCCGTCACCACCTTCCCGCCCAGCCAGAGCGGGCGGCGGCCATCTTTGACCGTGAGGGAGTGACTTCCCTGCGGGGAGGCCTCACGACGCTCCGGCCGCTCCACGCTAACCCAGCCAAGCCGAACTCGGGCATCCGGCCACCGTGTGAAGGAGATGGCCGGGCGGACGTAACCGCAGCTCGGGTTAACAACGACAGGCCCCCTCGCGCTGGCGAACGGCCAGGCTCACGGGGCGCATGCACCACGGGCGTGGCGCTCCCGGGAGGCGCATGCGCCCTGAGAAATTTGGCGCAACTACCGCCATGGTAGAAGGTGGGGAGGGAAATCTTCCTTGCGCATGCGCGCTGAGGAAGCAGGGCAACGCCGTCGCCATGATGAAAGAGGCACTTTTCTCCGTGCGCTTGCGCGGTGGGGGTGGCGGTCACGTGAGCGGGAGAGCCGGCGAGTCGCCGGGACGGTGGCTGTGGTGAGCCCCGTGGCCGGAGGGGCCGGCTCGGCTCTTCGCGCTTGGCTTCTGTCTTAAAAAAAAGAAAAGTGTCGCTCGCCCCTTGGCTGCGAGCTCCGGGGCCTGGGCAGAAAGCGGTGCAGGCCTCGGGGGATCCGCTGGCGCTAGCGGGCGTGTGCCTAGGCCGACCGGCCGGTCGGGTGCCGTCTGGTTAGGCGATGAGCCGAGCGGCTGGCGAAGCTGGGCTCGCCTCCATCCGAAATAGATCCGGAATTAATGGAGAACGCGGGCCTGTCTGCAGCTATCGGCTGGAGCGGGGCTGAGGGCAGCGCGATGTGAGGGCCGTGGAAGCGCGCTTGCCGCAGCGCTGGCGGGAGCCAGCAGGGAGGGGCGCTGGCCTCCGTCTGCCGGCCCGGGGCGGGGCGGGGCGGAACGCCGGCACCGGGCGGAGCAGGAGGCGTCAGGAGGAGCGCGGGACGTTATCCGGGGTGCGGCCGGTCAGAGCGCGGTCAGAGCGGTACCTATGTAGTGACTGCGGCAGCGGTCGCTCTGAAGGCGATGGTTGTAGAGCCTGGTGTCGCTTTTTCCCTTAGCGGTGTTAGTACTTTCTGTCAGTTCGTAATTCAGGACATCACGTTCTGCAGAAGAGGAGGATTCCGTATCCAAATCTCGTGCGTCGTAGAGCAGTAACGTCGCCTGTGCGCCCACAGAGTACCTGGAGTCTAGAAATCTGTCTGCCTCAACCACAGAGTCCGGTTTGTACAACCTTGTGGTGGAACTTGTTTCTTTACGTCACTTCTGGCACCTGACTTTGCCGTGGAGTGTTTTGGTGTGTGTAAAGCCCAGTTTTCTGAGTAAGAATTTACAAGTTTTTTTACAGAACAGCTTTGCCGTGTGAGGGTGAGTGAATAATAAACTGTAATCCAGTATGCTGGTTCAACTGCAATCAATAACAAGTGTCAAGGGAATAGTACAAGGCAGAGCAGTTGTTTGTACTGTCTGTAAACATTTAAACCTCAGTATCCTACCAGAGTATGACATTTAATAAATCTATGTGGACATAGCAGAAGTCGCCTTTTTCTTTTAATGCAGTGTTTTTCCAATATATGACCAGCATTAAAGTGCATAAGTATTCTGTATTATTAACTGATATTTAATTTACTTGACTAATTTGATGATAAACTTTTATATATTACTATTTCTTTAACAGCGTCATCGTCTTTGTCTGTCCTTTANAAGCTGGGTATGTTAATAAGTGAGTCCATTATTACTATGAAATACTTGAAATTCTAAGGAATGATGGACAGCTGTAGTGGTAAACTCATGTATACGTATCAACTGTGAGCTACTTATTGTGCAAGTAGCACAATAAAGGCAATGACTCGTGCAAGAAGTATGTGATGTTGTTTCTCTTCTCATCTCCCTTTCTTGCTCTTGTCTTTATGACTGCAGACATGGTTACCTTTTGTCTTGGTCTTTTAATAAATATAAGCTGGATAACCTCATACTGATGGGAAATTGCCTAAACTAGCTCTGTTTTCACAAGCAAGTGGACCTAAAGATCCGGCTGGGAATTAAGCCACAAGAAATGTTAATATCAAGAGAAAAATGACTTTTTTTCTCATTCATGCAGTTGTCATAAAGTGTGACTTGAATATAATTACTTCCATATTGTAAATTGTGATAAAATTCACCCCTAAATTTTATGGGTTAGGCTTTCTTAGAGCTTTTTATCAGCCAACATCAGCAAATGGCAAATAGGTATCACCTCATTTAAAGGATATGAAATACAAAGATGTCAAGAGAATTCTAGGGGGGCTGTCAACAATGCTGCGCGCTAGAGCCGCGATACTGCACTGGGCCTGGCGAGTATGTGTGGGCACGGGGTGAAGGAATCATTGCATTCCTGTACCATGTGGATATTTCCTTAACCTCCAGATGGACCGGGCCGTAAGAAACGGCAGGATGTCCAAGGTACGTTTGGCAAACAGGTACCAAAGCCGTTCATTGCATCACTAAGAGAGATAGCCATGCTTGCCTCGATGCTTTTTTCATAATGTGATTAAAATAAACAACTCGGGGGTNGCAGGAGGCGTCAGGAGGAGCGCGGGACGTTATCCGGGGTGCGGCCGGTCAGAGCGCGGTCAGAGCGGTACCACGACTGTGACTGCGGCAGCGGTCGCTCAGAAGGCGATGGTTGTAGAGCCTGGTGTCGCTTTTTCCCTTAGCGGTGTTAGTACTTTCTGTCAGTTCGTAATTCAGGACATCACGTTCTGCAGAAGAGGAGGATTCCGTATCCAAATCTCGTGCGTCGTAGAGCAGTAACGTCGCCTGTGCGCCCACAGAGTACCTGGAGTCTAGAAATCTGTCTGCCTCAACCACAGAGTCCGGTTTGTACAACCTTGTGGTGGAACTTGTTTCTTTACGTCACTTCTGGCACCTGACTTTGCCGTGGAGTGTTTTGGTGTGTGTAAAGCCCAGTTTTCTGAGTAAGAATTTACAAGTTTTTTTACAGAACAGCTTTGCCGTGTGAGGGTGAGTGAATAATAAACTGTAATCCAGTATGCTGGTTCAACTGCAATCAATAACAAGTGTCAAGGGAATAGTACAAGGCAGAGCAGTTGTTTGTACTGTCTGTAAACATTTAAACCTCAGTATCCTACCAGAGTATGACATTTAATAAATCTATGTGGACATAGCAGAAGTCGCCTTTTTCTTTTAATGCAGTGTTTTTCCAATATATGACCAGCATTAAAGTGCATAAGTATTCTGTATTATTAACTGATATTTAATTTACTTGACTAATTTGATGATAAACTTTTATATATTACTATTTCTTTAACAGCGTCATCGTCTTTGTCTGTCCTTTATAGTTTGTACCTTGAATGAGTGGCTCATTGACCATTGGTGTTCCCCAAGCGCGGTGTCACTTCCTACAACATTCCTGATTTTTTTGTTGCATCAGTACCCTAATTTCACTATCCAGCTTACCTCACTTTATTTCTTAAAGTTTGCACGTTTGCTTAGAAACATGTTTACATTTAGCTTGTTATTATTATCCTCCTGTGTCATACATGAGTGAGAGTCTTTGCTAATTCTTATGTAAACTTGGACAACTGATCTTGCTAATGCATATTAGTTATTAATTTGGTAGATACTTTAGTGCAGCAGAGATCGGAGAACAGCTTTGTAACTATAGACACGTACAAATGTTAGATTCCTCATGCACAGCAGGATGACTCTCATAGTTGAATACATCTGTTTCCAAGACTGAGGTTGAAGACTGAAGGAAATTTTGTCTGAAATATCTAAATTGAATTAAGTGAAATACTTCTTTGATGTCACACACTGGGGAAAGCTGGGTATGTTAATAAGTGAGTCCATTATTACTATGAAATACTTGAAATTCTAAGGAATGATGGACAGCTGTAGTGGTAAACTCATGTATACGTATCAACTGTGAGCTACTTATTGTGCAAGTAGCACAATAAAGGCAATGACTCGTGCAAGAAGTATGTGATGTTGTTTCTCTTCTCATCTCCCTTTCTTGCTCTTGTCTTTATGACTGCAGACACGGTTACCTTTTGTCTTGGTCTTTTAATAAATATAAGCTTGATAACCTCATACTGATGGGAAATTGCTTNTCGGGGGTTGTGGGGGGGGGGCTGAAAATTAACTGCTTACATATTTTTCAGAGATTATGTAGCAGTAACTAAGCTTGGATCTTAGGCCCTCTATGACAGGGCTGCGGAAATGAGAGTATTATGTAGAGCAAAAATTGGTAATCATGAGGGTATGATAAGAACACGAGGAATGGCTGTGGTGCAATTAGCAGTGGTGATTGCTAACTCTTGTGATGGGAGCTGGCAGTAAGTGGAGCAGTAGGACCAACTGTTTCTATCATAGTTGCAGAATAAACCCGAAACAGCTAAGTTTAAGAGTGCTTGCGAATATATTATTTAAAAGGGCTCTTTAAAAAAAACTCAGCTGTCCAGAGTTGTCCTTTGACATGCACAAGAAAGGAGAATCCTTCACCTTGACCATCAGTTTTGCCAAGTGCCTATTCATTTTAGGACCAGCTTCAGAATTTCCCCTTTGGAAAGTGAAATTTTTTTTGGCCATTTCATAACCCAGGAAGAAGAAGGGATATTACATACACCTTCTTGGCTGCATCTTTTATTTGTTTTGTCCAGACAGGTGCTGTGCTGAACGAGTCACACAGGTCTGAAAAGGGGGAGAAGAAAGAAGTTTGATTCATTCTTCTCCTGTACGTGGCTGTCGCGGTTTAACCAGAGCCAGCAGCTGAGCACCACGCAGCTGCTTGCTCATTCCCCTCATGGTGGGACAGGGGAGAGAAGCGAAGAGTGAAAGCGAGAAAACCCGTGGGTTGAGATAAAGGCGGTTTAATAGGTAAAGCCAAAGCCGCGTGCACAAGCAAAGCAAACCAGGGAGTTCATTCCCCACTTCCCATGGGCAGGCAGGGGTTCAGCCATCTCCAGGACAGCAGGGCTCCGTCACGTGTAACAGTGACTTGGGAAGACAAACGCCATCGGTCCGAACATCCTCCCCTTCCTTCTTCTTTTCCCAGCTTTATATGCTGGGCTTTATATGCTGAGCATGACATCATATGGTATGACATCACATGGTATGGAATATCCCTTTGGTCAGTTGGGGTCAGCTCTCCCGGCTGTGTCCCCTCCCAACTCCTTGTGCACCCCCAGCCACTCGCTGGTGGGGTGGGGTGAGAAGCAGCAAAGGCCTCGGCTCTGTGTAAGCACTGCTCAGCACTAACTAAAACATCCCTGGGTTATCAACGCTGTTTTCAGCGCAAATCCACACCACAGCCCCGTACTAGCGACCGTGAAGAAAATGAACTGTATTCCAGCCTAAACCAGCACAGTGAGCATTGTGACTTCTGCTGTTATTCTACCAGTTTAGATCTCTAAAGCACTATAGATGTGATGGTTGTAAAGAAGAGCTGATAAAAAAGCGCAGGCCCAGGTGTAAGTAGCCTGTCTTCTGGTTTGCAAGCATTCGTAGTTAAACTGTAGCAGCGAGTGGAAGCTGACGCTACGGAAGGGCAAGAACGGTCCTGTTGGGGATTCTGCGTTTTCAGCGGTTCACTCCGCAACCCCTCATTTGCCTGCGCTTTCCTCAGCGCGGCTACGGGAGAGTGAGTTCATCTGCCCGCGTTACCGCAAGCTTAACCTCAAACTCTTGGGAGGTCACGGGCGGGGGGGTGACATGGTGGCTTGGTGACGATTGCTGCTCTTAAGAGGAGATGTGAACTTCGTGGTGGGGCAGGAGGGAGAGCAGCGAGGTGGATGTTTGGATCTGTTGCACCCCTACCCTTTGGGGGTGGGGAGTGCTCACGGGGGGAATTATCCCCTCCCTGCCTGGGTCGTTCTTGTTACTTCAGCGATCCTCTGCTAGAGAAAACCGCCATTAATAAGACCGGATGAGAGGCAGGACCTTCCCTCTCACTCCTGCAGGGTGGGGAGAGCCCCTCTGCGAGCAGGGAGCCTGAAAAAGAGCCGGACCCTTGTCCGGAGCAGGCGGTCTGGGGGGTCCCGTCTCGGCGGGGGGGGGGGGGGGGGCGGGGGGGGGGGGGGGGGGCACTGGGGGGCACTGGGGGCACTGGGGG
>VXBL01007432.1:233484-245626 GCA_013400195.1 Aramus guarauna
TTTTTTGTTTGTTTGTTTTTTGCAAACCCCCCCCCTACCCCCCTGATAAACCTGTAAACCTGCTCTCTGGGATGCGTTGAAAAATTTCAGGGCTGATTCGCTAGGACACAGATGTCATCTTTCGGCCCGTCCAATTTAATGCTAATAATTAGCTTTATAGCGCACTTTTGAAATGTAATCCTCAAGCTTGTCTTGATCAGCGAACTTGCATATTTTTTTATCTGTAACCTCTTATTTCACTTATACTCTCAGCTAAGTTCTTATGTCTTGACCCAATCTGGAAAATAGGAAACCGGTGCGTGCGGGCAAGTCTTGTTTTCTGCCGGTTAGCAAAGACCCCTTTTGTGAAAGTGTTTTATTATTATTTTTAAATTAATACTCTGCTTTTTCTTTTCTTCGGACAGTGTTAATGTGCCGAGGGAAGGCAATGCAGGATTTCAAAGGTCCAGACTGTCGCTTTGTAAATTTTAAGAAGGGAGAAGCGGTGTATGTATATTACAAACTAATAGGAAAATCAACCGAGCTCTGGGCTGGAAGTGTAAGTACTGTAAAGCATTTTTCTGTTTGCTTTTCTTGATGTTTTTTGTTGGTATTTTTTTTTTCTTCCTTTTGCCTTGTAGGAGAACACTTAGGGATTTGAACGTAGCTAAATAACATAATGAATGCCATTTTGTCTTGAGACCAGTGTGAAATGGGATGCGGTTTGATCAAACATAAGGCATTAAGTGCTGTGAAAAATGGGCAATGCGTGCTAAAAACTGTTAGAAAACTGCCTTTGTGTTGAAACCTCCCATTGCAGCGCTGTAAGCGGTGGCCCGCGAGCCTCCCTTCCCATCTAGGGAGGCTTAAGCCTGTGCTCGTGTTTACCCCTGATGTGGTCCCATCCTGCGCTCTGTGTAATCCTGCCAAAAATTGTTCCATGTACATGTTTTAATCCTGTTTCTCTTCTTAATATTCGGCTGCCATCTCCCCCTTTTTATCTAAGCTGCGTGCAGAGTTGCAGGGGAAAAAAATAGTAGTAAAACAAAAAAGAATTAAGGTAAATTAGATTTTTAAAAGGTCTGTCTCTCTTTCAGCTTTAGTAACGCTCTGTAGCAATTTGCAGAGTGGTGGCCTTGTCTGAGTCGTTGTCGTCTTTTGGCAATCAAGACAGGGTTAATGGTAAGGGAGAGTCCCCATACTTGCAGGTGCTTAACTCCTCTGGGCTTTCATGATAAACACCTTATTTGCCTGACAGAAGCAGCACTTGAGAGACCCTGGAGGAAGAGCAATTTTTGTGGATTTCTCTTGAAAATGCTGGCACTCTAGAAGTTGCTTAAACCTAATTCCTGTTGCCCCCTGCATACTTTTTTGTGGCCGAATCATTTCAACCTCCTTTTTTTTACTCTAGTCTTCTACAAGGGGTAGACAATTGCCTGTGATGGGGGTTTAGGCTGCTTCAAACCACACCTGGGTGTTAACTGTGGGACTAGTGGTTTAGTGAAAAGCAGGATGTATCACTCTCTCTAACCTGTTCAGGCTGGGTGTGGACAGCCAAGCTCTCAGCAGGAGCTGAATCCAATTAGAATGATACAGAAGAGAGCAGAAAACTGCAGCACGTGGTTAAAGAAGAGTTTATAATTGTATCATGCTGGTAATTCCCTTCTGACATGTACTGTACCATAAATAATCTGGTTAATTAGCTGGCACAGGTTTCCAGGGCTGCCAGTTCTTCAGAGGCAGACTAGCAACATGGGGCCAGTTTTGCATCTTCTAACAAGGTATAATGCAGGCTGCAAGATCAGACAGCAGGTTTAAGGTAATTGCTCAGTTAATATTCAGTTTAACTATTCCCTGATAGGAAGCTTATGCTACAGTTAGGTGTGTCTCCAAGTTAAAAGGATGTTTGCTTTGAGTTTAACAAGTAAAAGCTGAAGTGGGCAGATGTGAAAGAATTGCAAAGCTCCATTTTATTTGTTGTCATTTTCTAATTGTGTTACGCTATTTTCTATGTTCCTTTTAGGACAGTGATAGTAGACTAATTCCTTTCATTCAGTGGCTATAGTTCTTATTTATTTTTTTCCCTCTGATTTGATTGTTTCTGCATTAATCGTAATACTGCAACAACCAGTTTGCCAATGCTGCGGTGGGGTCAGAGGTGCCTACCCTTGTGTTTTGAGTAGGACGCTGGTGTGTCTGACCCTGTCCCTGACTCGCAGATAGCGCTGGGGTCTCTCTTACCCAACGTGACTTCCCATGCCAGATTCTGCTGGGCAGCTTGACTTAATGCAGATCAGCCGCGCCTGCTGTGTGCAGTTTTGGAGCTAGGGGGAGGCTGTTGCTTGCTAATTAAAAACAGGCTACCTAGCGAGGCTGCAATCAAACAAGTTCCAATGGAAGGCATGTTACCTTCTGCCGCAGCCTTTTTGGGATCTCGTGGCGTGACTTTGTTTTTCTTGTGTGCGTCGTTTGATCTCGTGCATCTACCCTACTGCCTATTTCCATTCCCAAAAGTTTTGGGGGAAAGTATTTATTAGGGCATAATGGAAATGATGAAATCAAGGGGTAACTGGTATTCTGATATTTAGATGGGCACAGAGGTTAGGGGGAGGTGTGTATGAGAAGCTTCAACTACTTATTTCAAACATGTTGTAAATACAGGCTCTAATCCTGAAATTGATTTTTGAGGAGCCATGAGGAATACAATAGTATTTTTGACCTGAAGGGAGATGATCTGATAAGAAAGGAGCCTTTCACCAAGGCTGAAAAATCTATAGCAGTTGGGTCCGGGCTTTATTTGCCTTTGCTTTTCTAATTTACTCTGCCCTTTTCAAGCCATTGTTGATTCCCCCTCCCCCTCCCCCCCCCATGCCAGCAAACATGCTGTATTTTAACAAAATAGATCCTTTAGTTTATGATCCCAGTCTTGTTTACTTTATTGCTTGCAGAACTCCCATTGAGCTCAGTGAGTATTTTGCATGTGAAAAAATTCTGAACCCAGCTATAATATGTATTCTATACATTGCATGGCATGCAGTTTTTAGCAGAGCTGTCTAAACCTCATTGATAAAGCAAAGCCAAATGCTTGGACAATATTCTATGGCCGTTATTTAACAGTGATTTTATGTTACACATTTCACAAATACCTCAGTTCCAGGAAAATACTTGTTTTTTTCCCCAAAGCTGAAAAGTGGAGCACATCTGGTACTCTCATTGTCCAATGCACCCTGTCCTGCTCCGAAACTAATCTCTTCAGCATCCACTTCGCATAGTTTACATCATCAAGTTGTGTTATGTAGACTTTCCTCCTATGCATTTCTCCAGCATTTTGCCCTCATCTTTAGCAGGATGCAGAACTACAAAAGTACTTCAGATAATTCAAGTAAAACCAGCTGCTTTTTAACAAAACATTTCAGCAGACATGTAAAATTCTTGCTGCGGAAGATTGTTACTGTATCTTGCAGCAAAGGGCTGAACTTTATTCCTTTGATTCAAGGTTGAGAAAACTATTTCTGGCCTTGTATTACAAAAAATGAACTTGACTGCAGATCATGGGGGTTTTGGGTGATCTTTTTTTTTTTTTTTATTTGTTTTCAAATCTTCTACATGGGGTAGTAGAAAGGAAGACAGAAGGGCTAAATTTAAGGTAAGACAGGAAGGCAGAGTATGTCTGGAGGACCCAGAGGATCAAGAAATTTGTTCCTGTTTCTGTGTTTTCTTAATGACACCAGCATTCAGAACGGGCAGACTAAACCAGCACCCTTCTTTGACCCATGTTCTGCAGTTTTAGATGCCTGCGATGCCTGTGCTTTAGGGATGTGGCCTTTAAGATTCAAAACATTTGAACATCTTGTTTCCCAGCTGTTTTCTGTCACTGAGGTAGGTGCTGTCAGAAGCTGGTTTCTCTATCGGTGGCTGTCAGTGGATCTGCTGCAGGTGGCTGCCACACGTGGGCACAGATGCTGTACGCACAGCTATGTGTTTCGTCCACCCACGGCATTTTAGCTAGGAAGTGAGTGGAAATGAAGGATGTGCTTTTTTCTCCCTTATTTACTTGGCATACATAATGCCTTTCCTCTATGGTGTCTGCAGAGAACGAAGAATGTTTCCTTTATTTGCACAATGGGGCATTTTTTCTCCCTTACAAGACAGGGCTTGTAGGGAGAGGAGCAGATGAAATTTTGGGCATGCAGATCCCATATGGCTTGTAAACCACGTAAGTGGCAAACTGGGTCACTGCAGAGGACTTGTATGGTCAGCAGCTTGGATTACGCTAAATGAGTTTCAAATTGTGATGCCTAATTATAATGGTAGTCACGAAGATTAGTCTGTAAGGAGGCTACATTGAAGCTTTGGCTTTTGTTTTCAGAAAGATTATTTAAACCTTAAATAGAAGTTCATAGAAACAGGCCAATTTGGAATACAACTGTAGTATACTGCACAAGGACAAGCTTTTGATTTGTCTAGTTCAATTTTCCATTCCCAATAATAAACCTGCATACGTTGTCTCTTTTCCATAAAAGAGTATTTCTATGTGTTTACAAAAGGTGGGAAAGTAAATAAATGGATTTACTTGTTTATATATGTATAACTAACTTCAGAGATCTCGACTATGAAAGGTAAGATTTGAATGAGAAATAGCTAAACAAGGAAACTCCATAATGTATCAGTGCTTACTTTGCTTGCATAACAAAAAAACCCCAACAACCAAACAACTCTATTAGTGCATATTACTCACTGGATACAATTTTCCTTTTCTTATGCCATTGTAAATCCAGAAAACTTCAGGTCAGGTTATCTTGTTTCAGTGATACCAATGTAACAATATGTATAATCTGTACATCCCTAACTATTTCGATATAACTAGGTTCCTTTTTAATTTGATCTTTAACTGAGTGCTCTTCCCAGATAAACTTTTCAAGAAAATTGGCAATTATCATCCTCCTGCTATAACAAAACATTGATGAAGTGACCAACACTTTTTTCTTCTCCCGAATATTTTGTTTGTTTAGGAACTCTCTACCTTTCTAGGTATGTCCACCAGGCTCTAATTACCTGTTTATCTAATCTGTGCAGTGATAACATGCTATTAATATTGGCTTCTTGACAGCATTTGTCAGAACTCTCAAGTGAGAGCATTACTGTGTAGATCTTATCCAGCGAGTGATAAGAGAGATTCTTGTCCTCCGCTGTTTGCCTTGGCTTAGCGTGTTGACTTGCTTGAAAATAGCCATCTGCAACTGATTTTTTGCTTGTATTAATCCCTGACAAGCAACAATGCATTTGCAAAGAGGGTTTTAAAATAGATTATTACCTCAGGTACAATTTTGCATTTTCCTAAAGTCTACTTTAAGAATTAATTTTTTTCTTAAGCTACAAAGTGAGCATATTTCAGGCTATAATATTGTGCGTGGATGTAAGTCTTATTACTCAAAGATCCTCTTCTGCTTACTACTTGAGAAAATATTGGAGGTACGTGTGGTGCCAGTGAGAGCACACAATAGCAGTTAAAGCACGTGAGCCAGAATGCCTGGGCTTCGCTCCCAGCTCTCCTAATAATTTGTTATACGTCAGGCTTTAAAACATGAACAGTAAAACTCACCAACTTCACAGGGGTGTTGTGAAATGTCACTATAAAACCTCAGGGAAAACTGTTGCAGAAATAAGGTATTGCTAACCTTTTTCTTTTATTCACTATGATGTTAAACTTCATTTAGAAATACTTGTTTGATGTGTTTGTTACTAGTGTCTTTAATTAGGATTTTAATATAGTCGCATGATTTTGAAAGCTTCTTTACTGCTTTTTGTTTGTGTGTCTCGTTTTTCTGGCAGGTTGGAAGCGATTTTGGATATTTTCCAAAGGATTTACTTGAAATAAATCATAATTATTCCAATGAGGAGCTAGAATTACCAACAGATGTAAGTCTTGTCATTTTTAAATTGGGCTTCTTACTGTTTCTTACCTTGGCATTTGATGAAATCTCTGAGAATAGGAATTTCAGTGATCCTCAGTTACCTTTAATTAGCAGGTAGATATGTATGTGGATGGGTGTGTAAGCATCAGCCCAAAATGTGGGCATTAATCTTTCTTTTCTTCAATATTCTGGGTTTCTTCTAACAAAATCTGTTTGGATTCAGCTCTAGAAATGCTGCTAGCTAGCTTGCACATAGGCTGTTTGGTATGTATTCAGATTTATTTCTTTTCTCATGCTTTCGAAGTGCCATCAGAAATAAACAAAACCTGATACACTTAGCCCTTTGATTCTAGAGTTGGTTCTTCAAGCCTTACACACATAAATGACTTTCGTGCACTAATAGCTAGTAACTCAAAGAGTTGTGTGAGTAAGGCCTGTTTGTGGACACAGCTTCGCACCCTTACAAAATTGTGTTCGGTGGCTTGTACTGCTGTTTATTTTTCAGAAATTGTGTGACAGCTCCTGTTTTGAGGACTTCCTCGTTTGAGGAGAGACCAGCTAAAACAGATTGTGGCAAACAGGCTTAGCGATGTTTTTCTTCTCCTCACTGGTATTCAGATACACTTGTTCTTAATTCAGGGTATATGCGATGAGTAAAGTATAATACTGTCAACTCCATTGCTGACTTCCAGTTTGTTCCTCACTAGGAGGTCTTAGATGAGGCTAAGCCATAAGCTTTTTATTTAGGTTTTTAAGAGTCCTTGGGCAAAACTTCCACTGATTTCAGAGAGTTTCGGTTAAGGACTCAAGGGAGTAATTCTGCACGATTAATACAATTTACTTTGCTGCATCTCTCTCTAACCAACTAAATGGATCTGGTCTCATCACTGTAATAAAGAAAATAATATTTGTGACTATGTATTATTATTCGTTTCAGGAAACAGACTTTGTTTGCTTTGATGGCGGAAGGGACGATTTCGATAATTATAACGTGGATGAGCTTTTGAAGTCGTTGCAAGAGACGATAGGCAATGAAGGGGAAACTGCATCAAGTGATCCGGGGACAAAACCAGCTGAAGGAACTGAAAGGGATGAAGAGATTGAACAGGTTGATACAGGAAAGCCACTTGATGATTTGGAGACGGATGAGCTAAGCACAGAAGATGACAAGGAAGCCCTTGCCACGACAAAGGAAGTAGACAGTTCTCTTACAGAAGGAACTGAAAATACTGGGGGAGACTCCAGTGCCAATAGTCACGAAGAAAACTCTCAGGGAGATCAAATTGCACATGAGCACTTGAAAGGAATGCTACATGGGAAACTAAAAGGGCTAGAAAGTGAAAATACCAAAAACACTAGTATTCCTCAGGGTGAAACCAGTCAACTTGAAAAAGAGAATGAAGAAGTCAATGCCTATACGCTTTTAAACAGAGAGCTCTCTGTGAACTTGAAAACAAAATTTGGCTCAACTGCTGATGCTGTTGTATCAGATGATGAAGTGACTCGCCTTGTTACATCGCTGGAAGATGATTTTAATGAAGATTTGAGCATTAATGCTCATGATGCAGAGGAGGAGCCAGACTTTGGAGATCAGTCTGAAGATATCCCTTTGCTGTCTTTTGCGGCAGAGGAAGAAAATAAATCCCCAGCGCATTTAGATGATGATGAAAACGATGATATTGAGTCACAAAATCATGAACCTGATGAAGATGCAAAGGGTGCTACAGAGCTAAAAAACCAAAGAGACGATGAGGAAGAATCCTATTCAGATGCATTAATTTTTAAGGATGCCTTCAGTAAAAGCAGGAAGTCGGGTGACAGTATAAGTGTGGACAGGTCCGAATCTAAACAAACAAAAGAGAAACAGGATGAGGTGATGCTAATAAGCAAAAGAGAAGCACCAGCAACAACTCAACCTGAGGATCTCTCCAAAGAACTCCTTAGAAAGGAATCTGTAGGTACAGGTGATCTGGATTCAAAAGAAAAACCAAACAAAACTGAACAGTTTGAAGAGCAGCACACAGTTGATGGAACTGGGTCACATACTGAAGAGCTAAAGAGTACAGCTGTGCCTCATCCCCATGTTTTGCCTAGTCCAGGACATGATCTGGAGTCCAAATCATTTGTTAAAAGCAAGCAAGATGCTTTAAAACCACCTGTTGGTGATACCAACAAAAGTCCTGAAAGAGTGTCCTTTGCTCAAATAGAGAAAGATGAGAAAAAGTTTGAGGATGACACCTCGGATGAGGACTTGGAAAGTGATTTAAAGCACAAAAAGTTATGGGAGAAAACAAAGGAGAAGGAAAGAGCTGAGAACAAGCCTTCTGTTAATGTTCCATCCAAACCAGTGGAAGGGGTAAAAAATGCATCTCAAAGTGACTTAGGAGATACTGACCTCTTCAAAGAGAAACTGGAGCATGGAATGTCCACTGTGGAGAAAGAACCTCTAAGACATGAAGAAGATTTGAAACAAACAGGGGAGACTGATCATGAAAATCAGAAAACCACCTCTCTTAACAAAGAACCTGAAATAAAAAGGAGAAACATGAAAGAAACCCCTGCAGCGGAGGGAGACCACAGCCATAGAGGAGCTGTGGAGCAACCTAGCTCATGGGAAAATGAGACTGAGTATTCAGAGGCAGATGTGAAAGAAGAGCTTTCAAGAAACCTTGGCAAGAGGACAGTATTTGAAGAAAGCATTGAGAAAAGTTCCCCTGAAGAAAAATCAAAAAGCGCTCCACAGAATACTAATACAGAGAATCTTACTCAGCAAGGAACTGCTCGTACTAAGGATGCAGATTCAGACAGAAATCTTGGCACAAATTTAGCTGAAGAAAGAACACTGGGATCAGAATTGCCATCTGAAGAGCCAGATGCTGAAGATGACCCTGACCTGAAACAACCAGAGGAAGAGCTACTGGAAGATGAGAATGCTGCAAGCGCAAAGCTGTTGCAAGCAAGGGCTGCAAACATACAGGGCAATATGCTAAATGTTAAAAGTACAAACCCTGAATTAGAAGTACTAAGCAAAGCTGTTTCGGGAACTGCAAATCCTACTTACGAAACTGGACAGGAAACAAATTCCTTTTCTAAGGAGACTGAAAAAACGATCAGCATGCAAGATGCAGGCGGGACTGGGAACAAAGAGGTTGATGTACCAGTGAGCGAAGATGCTAAATTGGATGAGATGGAACATGTCATGGAAGATGATGATGAGTCTTTCGAAGCTGAGGAACCATCAGCTGTGGAAGAAGATAATTTCCACTCTCCCAACACAGAAGACAACAATGACTTTAACCAAAGGAAAGATCATCTCCCAGAGGGGGTTTCACAGAAGGACTCAGAAGAGGTGCAAAATTTAGAGCATACAAGAAATGACCACCAGCAGTCTGCACATTTCCCCATCCCTGCTGACAGCTCAACAGCCACAAATGACACTGTAACAGACTTCAGTGAGTCTGTGAAGCAGCTCACAATAATGAGAGATTTTCTTGATGAAAAGCATGTAATACGTCTACAAAAGTACCTTGGGCATCAACATGTGGTTAGGATAGAAGCCATGCTTCACGACATGAAGCTAGAGATGGAGCTTGCTCGGAAAGCAAGCCATAATAATGAAGATGTAGAAAAAGCTTTGGACCAGATACTTGAGTTTTCAGAATCGAGCATTATGGATGTTGTAGGAAAAGTTCTGGATTCCAGAGTGGCAGAAAATAAAGAGGAGGTGGTGAAAGAGATGGATTTGTATGATGAGGAGGGCGCACTGATGGATGATATTCAAGAATTAATATATTCTTTAAGGAGTAAATACTCGTCTGCTAGTGAGAGTGTCCCACTTGCATCTCTTCCAAAACAGGAAGATGATCAGCTGCATATTCAAGGTAGGATGTAAAACCAGTTAATAAATAGATGAAAAGGAAGTAAAACCCTATCCCAGACAACACTATGTAACCTAGAGAAACTTTAAGAATAGGGTCTTTAAGAAGAGACTCTGTGGAATCCACTTGGATTTTGCTTGGTTTTAATGCATATTTCTGGCTTTGAAATGGGTGTCCCAGGGACAAATCCTGAGAGAAAATGTTGAGCTCAGCACGTCTGTTCTTATGGGCCAGGTTCTGTGTAAGGTAAGTGGGATCCGTGTGTGAACATGGCTAGGAGTCGTTCAGGTCATGTCTATACCTCCCTCTCTCAAGAAACAGGGATTTGCATATACTAATGTGCTGAATTTCTCTGGAGGATTTAGAGCAGTCTCTTTTCTGAACTAGCTAGCACCTAATTATGAGAGATACAATGATTAATGCAAAGTTCAGGCACTAAATCCATGCATCTAAAATCTTGGGTGTCCCTATCATCATATTTTTGCCTGCATTCATAAAAGTGTTTGAAACGTGTCAAGATACCTTTGTCAAATGCAGTATTTCACTGGGGGCAGCTGCTGGTAAATACACGTGAGTTCAGTGCTTAATTCATGTCTCTCTGTCTGTCATAGATGGTGCAAAAGGGGCCGAATATGATGGAGTTTCAATCAGAAACCCAAATGCCATTGATGATAGCAATCAGAAATTTCAGCAGCTTCAAGATAAGAGGCCAGAACAGCCTACTGAGGAGGAGAGAGCTGTTAATGTTCCACCTGAGCATGAAGAGGCCAACTTTTCAGATAATAGAGAAGCTGAAGAAGGGTACAGTAGTGAAAGAGGATCGCCGCTGGAAGATACTTCCTTTGGGTCAGCTGTTTCAGGACAGAGTGCCGTGGAAGATATTGCTGCAGGTAACCTTTTGGAATTGGTTTATCTTGTTCTTTTGCTTTTAAAGAGGAGCATGGTTGAATGGGTTTTAGTGGAAAACCTTGGTATTTACCTAATACTTTAATTGTATGTTGCTGTAATCCTATTGGCTTTCCCTGATCCATGACAGTCCCTCTAGTGGCAGTATTGTCTCGCTACCACTCGTCTCAGCAGAGAGGTTTTTCTACTGCCTTTTTTGCACTCCAGAAATAAGAGAAGTTCTCCTGTAAGTGTCAGTCAGAGCTCTGTGCTCGAGCTGCTGAACTATGTCTCAGGATGGTAGTGGATACAGAGCAGATAGCACTGGAAACGTACCATCAGCCCAGGTTTTGTTGTCCTTGCAGGAGGACTGACAGTCTAACCGTCAGGCTGTAGAATCATGCGCTCACTCTTTCTAACCTGTGACTCTGGGCTATAGTACTTTCCAGGAAAGGTGGAGTGTAGCTTCCTTCAAGCAGTTCAATAATTTCTGGCTAAGGTGTTTGTTGGAGTAAGAGACTGCTCCACTGAGGCCTTCTCTCCTGTGTGCTGATCTGTGCTGACTCGTCATTATGCCAAGGAGGGATCCTGCTACCGTCATCTTCCCAGCTCTGTTTTGGCATGAAAGTATCTTTGACTCCATTCTCTGTGCTAAGCTCAGCTTTGCTGTTCTGCGTTCACCTCTGATTATGCTTAATTCGTCTTCACTGAGCATTTAGACAAAATTCAGGCACATCTTGTGTAGCTGTTGTATGCTACTGAGGTACTGTACCATCCCCACAACCAAGCACTTTTGAGCAGCTTCTAAGTATGGAGGGAAATTCTAGATTGATTGTAAAGATACCTAATGAATTTTAAGTGGCTGGTGGATTACTTATGTGGCTAAGCAGTTGGACGTTCAATTGTATTTTAGGCCATCTTCCATTCCTTCATGGTAACTTCAGGTTAACGGTGGTTAAATGCTGTTTGCCAGGAATTCCTATGAAGACTGCTAAAGGTGCTGGGAAGAAACAGGGCAGATGCCTGTGGAACCTGCTGGTCACAGCAGCTGTTCCACAATGTAACCACTGGCCGGGCAGGTGGCTAGCTTAATCTGCTAACCTGAATTCGTGGCAACAGTAGCAGCGAGAGGAGGAGGCAGGCTTCCGATCAGGGTGGAAGTAAAGATGGTTTAAAGCTTATGCTAACAGTGCTGTAAATTTAGAAGATGCAGGGTTATTGATTCGGAATCAAAGAGTGTGTTGTTTTTTTCTTTGTTGTTGTTGACTCACTGTTGAAGGAGTAGTCTGAGACAGGCCTGGCAAAGTGACTTGGTATCCACGTCCCTCTCTGCGGTACCTTTTCCAAAGCAGCCTGGGGAATATCGCTATCCTTTATAAGGGCTTTTGCCTCTTTATTCAGTGCTCTGGAGAACAGGGGACCATAATTTGAAATCTTGCCTAAGAGGCCGCAGAAACAGCCCGGGGGGGGAGGGGGGGGGGGGGG
>VXBL01007432.1:249046-289812 GCA_013400195.1 Aramus guarauna
AAAAAAAAAAAAGAGGAACATGGGTCTAATATTCTTCCCCTCCCCCCCGAAAAATACTCTCTTGTATGATACTGTATAGAAACTACTGAAGCTAAGAATAAATAGATATTCAAGCATGTTAAAGGTGATGTTGTTGTCAAAATGCTTATCCAAAATAGAGGAATATTAACAGTGACAAAAATGCTTTAAAAGATAGGTTACATTTGGAGTCCCAAAGATAAAACCTGTTATCCACTCTTCACGACAGTAATAACATTGAGAGACCAAGCTAATGCAGGGATTCCTGCCCCCGTTAAACTGCTGAGAACTGTCTTGTACCTCAGCAGTTGCTTGTTGGCTCTCCTCTCCCCAGAGCAGGAAGGGCCGGGGATCCTCTGGCCCAGAAACCTTCATGTGGGAGGGAAGGAGGAGTAGCAGCTGCCATTGCACCCTGAGGGATGCAGTTGGAACAACCAGTGCTTCCTGTTTGTGCTGCAGGATTTGCCGTGAGGCAAACAGGGCTCGGGGTGTTCAAATACGGGGGGTGGTTCAGGACTTGAAAAAGAACGACAATTGGATGTTCTTTAAATTAATTAGCAATAAAATAATTTAAGTATGTTAATAACTGCCATTGAATCCTAAGGGTTGGTTGGAGACTTGTTTAGTTAGGTTAGAAACAAATGCATGCCTCAAGAACTGTTGCTTGGTCACAGCCCTTTTGAGGTCCGTTGGAAAGTGGTGCAGTGCCTTGAGGCTTACTGATGCTGCCTGCTAGCTGACAGTCTCTTCTCTGTTCCCAGTAGGCCTTTCAGGGCTTTCATCCCATTATCTTTACTGACTAAACATTCAGTTTCAATGTAGCAGAAAGAGGTGGTTGTTAGGGAAGGTGTTGCAACTCCCCAAGCGTCACGGTAGCGGTCCGAGACTGCTCGGACATCCTCGCTACCAATTCTTCCCTTGAACATACCTCATCTGTGTGTAGCCAGAACCTTATTCTGCCCCGCTGTGCGTTCTGTGACCAGCTTCTGTGAAGTGGACGCAAGAGCTATGTGCTTTGTGTTGGTGTTCAATGATTTATTGTCTTGTTTTCAGTCAACTTTAAATGAAAGCTGGAGATGCTTAGACTCCTGCAGAAAGGGCTGACAGCCAGGGAATTTGACACTGTCCTGATTTGTACTTTAGTCCTTACTTGAAAACGTTCCCTGAAGTGGTAGTAATGATAGATCTGATTACTCTTTTCCTAGGATATGAAGTATAGTTACTGTAAGCTTTCTTTTTATTCCTAGTGACTGAAAAGCAGCTTGCTGAAAAGATTAAAAACCTTCTGCAAGAAAAAACAGAAATCTTAGAAAAGATGTCAGAATATGATCAAAAGGTATTGTTCTAGGTTCTTGTCCTTTGCTTCCTAATTTGCTGTTAATAGTTTAATGACGCAGTCAATGCAACAGCTAATATATTTTTATTTTCCACTCTTACTGAATATTATGTTGACAATTTCCTCAGTTCTGCTTGGTTGTTTCTGTGCTTAGATAAAGGAAGCAAAGGAATCTGTGAAAGCGGCCCAAGAACAAAAAGACATTCTCTCTGATGAAACTGCAGAGCTTAAGGTAAGAAATGGTTAACTGTCTCTGTACTAAAAGCAAAAACCATCAATAAAATAACTCTCTTTAGATGGTTGTCATCTACTTTTTTTGGGGGTGGTTTTTTTTGGTTTTTTTAGGACACTGTCAAAGGACTGGAAGAAGCAAATCGTCAGCTAGATGATAAAGTAAAAAATCTGCACACAATGCTTGAAGCGGAGAGAAAAAAGAATGAGAAGAAACAGAACAAGGTAGGAGCAATCACACTGGTGTCTTACATTGTCCTTAACTTAATGTGACCAGCTTTGAGGGCACAACCTGATGGGTAAACAGATAGAGGTAGTTCAAACAAGGTGAACCACCTCAAAAAAAGAACTGAAATGAAATTTCAGGTTTATCCCAAGCTTGAGGGGGAGAATCTGTTGATTGTAGGGGCTTTTGGGGTTTTTTGGGGTAAGATTTTGATGGACTTGTGTGGTTATGTCCTATTGCACACAAACGGATGTATTCAAGTCATGGGATAGTTTAATACTTCCTAGTTGGAGCCAGAGGTTCCTTAACGATATGGGCTGAAGGTTTCAGGTTGATAAGAGATATTTTGTTGTACTTAGAGGAACCATCTAGTTCTATAGTAAGTGTGAAGATCTCTAAACTGCCCCTCATTCTTGTTGTCCAGAGGTATATTTGTTTTCTTTTTTTCTTTTTCTTTTTTTTTTTTTTTTTCTTCCTTGTGATTAAAGCCTGATTTTTCTGTGGTAATGATAAGCTCCACAAGTTCTTTGGTCTTGTTTTGATCAAAGGTTGTTGCTAATGACATCAGCACATGTTACTTTTGTTCTAGGCTGTGCAGGTGTATAGAGAACTTTCCTAGCCGCAAACAGACAGGGTCACAGGGGGAAGTTGATTCTAATGTACTGTGTGTTTCTATTCCTTGCCTTGCTGATGAGGCAGCACTGTGTTGCTGCTAGTCTAACGGCCGATTTAAATAGAAATTAGTTGGTCTTTTGACTTCCCTTTTTTGCTTCCAAATTACACAGGTGAAATAATGACTCAGGCTAAGGCATGTGCCAGGCTAATACAAAGTCACTGCTCATCTTTTTTCTTATATAGATCTCTGAAACCCAAAAGTCCTTGGAGAAACTTCAGGAGGCTGTCAGTGTGCATTCTGTAGAGCTTTCAGAGGTAAAGCATTATCTACGCTCTCTCAACAGTCACAAGTTTTTGTACCAGGAAGATTCATATCTAGGCTGTAATAGAAAATGCTAGCTTGGCAGATTTCAGGTTGTTTGTGCATATTTACCTTTTTCTTTTCCGTTACCAGGAAAGACATAGCTCTTGCTCCATTACAGTTTGACTTTGTCTCTTTGTTCCTTTATGCGTAGGTGCAGATAGCCCTTAATGAAGCTAAGCTAAGTGAAGAAAAGGTGAAATCCGAACTTCATCATGTGCAGGAAGAGAATGCTAGGCTGAAAAAGAGCAAGGAGCAAGTAAGTTGTGGCCAGGCCAGGCAACTTTGTTTCTCTGTTGAACAAAACATCCTAGTTTTCTTGAGTATAACTTCAGTGTGTCTCCATTTTCTTAACATGTCAGAATTCCACATTTCATATCATCAAGATAAAATTTAAACCCCCTGCGCCTGTCTGCACAGGCTTTTTGTGCAGGTGAGCCTCGTGTCTTCAGTGTGAAGGCTTTGCCAGTTCCAGTGATTCAGTTTTTGTCAGCAACTTCGCTGTCTGTGCTGATGTGGTGGTCACTGCATGATCGGGATCAGGACTGAAGCAACTCGATGGTAAAGAATTGCCAAAAGGCAATTCTGAAGCTAAGCTAAACGAGGAGCGTCTTTAGCCCCAAAATGTCGGGACAGTTCTTTTACAGATAATTGCAAATATCTGTCTGTTTTCTTTCTCCATATATGAAGTAGATGGCCGACTAAGGAATGTCGTTTGATTTACCTCTGGATTGCTATTAATTCCTCATATTTTGAAGTATGCGAGCAGTTTGGTTCTGATGTTGGGATATTAGCTCAGAAAATGTCAAATTTGTAAAATCACTAAACAATATAAATTGCAGAAAGATTCCCAGCATACAGTTCTACCAGTGGACTAGTGATGAGAGTGATAACCGTGAAGTTTATCTGTGGTGATCAGTTATTACCAGAGCTGGTAGTAAAATAGACTTTAATTACATATACCCCGTGCTAAAAATAAAACAAGTAATCATCTTGCCTTGGTGCTTCATACAGCTGCTAAAAGAAGCTGAAGGTTGGAGTGAGAGGCATACTGAGCTCAGTGAGCAGATCAAACTGTATCAGAAGTCTCAGAAGGACATAGAAGAAGCACTTGCCTACAAGGAAAATGAAATTGAAGTAGGTTCTTTATAACAAGCCTGGCTTTAATATTACACATCATAAAATACTTTGGAATACTTTACAAAACACAGAGCAATTCTCCTTCAGTGACCCTTTGATTTCATTACTAGGTTTTAACTAACTGCATTATGCAGCTGAAGCAGCTTGACATGGATTCGGCATCTGAGGCCAAAAAGGATGGTGAAGGGTGTGAGTGGAGCACAGGAGAGGACCTGGCCAACGGAGAGCTGCCAGGTGCAGTAATCCCACCTGCTGGCTGATGCGCCCAGTGGCTAAAGCAGATGTGTTGATACGTTCGTGTCGGGGCATAGACGGAACAAGGGGAATTCACCCATGTAGCTGCCTGTGGGTTAAGAGACTGCTGGTTTTAATCCACAGACAACACAAAATATCTCCTAACTGAAGGGAGAGACCATTGAAAAGGCCTATAATTGCTTTTAGATTACTGTTGAGGTGTATCGTAAGTGTAATGACACAGTTTTAAAAATTGCGTATAAAGGTTAGCAATTAAGAACACTCCAAAAGCTGAGAATCTCAGCTTTGTTGTTATGCTACGCTTATTTATAATATGATTTTTTTTTTAATGAGTATTGTGCTTACTTCTGGTGAGATAACTAATTTACATAATCACATCTTTTAAATCTGAAAGACTGAAATAGACACTTTCAAAACTATTCAGGAAGTTTGTCATTCCTAATGTTGCATGTGTATTTGCTACATCTCTGGATTTGAAGTCTTTTTTTTTAATTTGCCTTTTTTCTAACTGTACAGTCGTCCATATGTGGACTGGAAATTCCCATTTTTTGATTTTCACATAGTATATCTGTTAACAGATACCGTATTCACATTAATATTACTGTGGTGGCTAGAAGTGACAAGAAGTAATCTTCTGAATGCTGTTTGGAATAAATCTAATAGTTCTGTTGTGCTGGTCATGGAATTGATACTGTATTTTGTTCCCCACCTCCCCCCTTTTTTCCAACCATGCAAGGAGATCTATCCCAGATTAAAATGTAGGGAGTGTTATTTTCAACAGCTGTAGAATTCAGGGAATTGGGGTTAAGAAACAGGGAAAACAAATATATTTATATCTTTCTCTCCTAGATAATGAGAGTGAGAAGATGAAGACTCAGATTAAGCAGATGATGGATGTCTCGCGGGTATGCTGCACAAGATCTCTAATAAATGCAGCCACATTACTGCTATGCCTAAGATCATAAACTTTATGCTCCTCTCTTCAGGTAAAAACTATGTTATCCATAGTTGAAGAAGACAGAAATCTTCTGCAATCCAAACTGAATGATGAAGTAACAGCAAGACATGAGCTGGAAGGTAGGCTTAGCAAAATAATTGCTTACAATGAAATGATGTTTGTGGTTTAAAAAGAAAGAGCGTTTTAAGTAGCATAATGGTTCTCTTTTCAAGTTCCTCACCTACCTCTACTTCTCCAACAGAGCAAATAAAAAAATTAGAACACGATTCCTGTTCGCTCCAGTCAACCAAGGCTCAGCTGGAAAATGAATGTAAAACCTTGCAGCAGAAAGTGGAGATTCTTGGTGAACTTTACCAGCAGAAGGAGATGGCACTCCAGAAGTAAGCCTTTCCTTACTCTCTCCCACAATGTACCATATTATGTCATGTGTCCTGTCCACATGCTCTTTGCTCAGTGGCATCAAATAACTTCAAGTTGCATTTGGAGTGAAAGGTGATGTCTACTGTTTCAGTATGGTTCAAGCTAGTACCCCTTTTTTACTTTTTCTAACATTCCAGAGATTGTAAAAAGATTGTCCCTTTGTGTGCACAATATTGCCCTCTACCATTAAAAAAAAACAACAAGAAAATCCCTCCAAAATAACTCCCCACCTTTGGAGAGAGAAAACGGGTAGCTTGGTTTGCAAATTCTCTGGTTGCTATGTCACATTGTCCAGAAATGTCAAGGAGAAGATAGAGACCATTAATTAAGATTTGTTTCAGCTACTTGGATTTCAGTTCAATGCGTCTAATTTGTATAATGTAGAAACTTAGTATTTCAGCCTTTTGAGCAGTTTGCATTCTCAAAGGGCTAAATTAAGGTTGAGTTCATGGTGGTAGGTGAGATGAATGAATTGCTAGCAGTGAAGAACTAGTTCTGCATCTATGTTCATTCCTCATTTATTTATTCATTGATTTACTTACTGAAATGTCTGTAATCCCCACAAAATTGAGATGGTAAAACTTGAGATTGGATGCAGGGATGTTTTGAGCTATAATTTTTAGGAAAGCTGAAATCGTGGTGGTGAAGCAATTGAAAGTTCTAAGGGTGTGGTTTGTTTGTTTTTCCCCTATGCAGAAAACTAACCCAGGAAGAGTATGAGCGTCAGGAGAAGGAGCAGAAATTGTCTGCTGCAGATGAAAAAGCTGTGCTGGCCATTGAGGAAGTGAAAGTTTACAAGTAACTTCAGTTTCTGAAGACCGTTATTTTCCTTTATTTCAGTTATTGAAGAAAATCAATTTAAACCTCTCTCCTTCCTCTTTTCCCCTTTGTACAGGCAAAGGATCCAAGATATGGAAGAAGAATTGCAAAAAACAGAAAGATCTTACAAAAACCAGGTAAACTTTGTGT
The DNA here is from genome assembly GCA_013400195.1 of Aramus guarauna. Lineage (NCBI taxonomy): Eukaryota > Metazoa > Chordata > Aves > Gruiformes > Aramidae > Aramus > Aramus guarauna. Next base: position 255,576 of record VXBL01007432.1, read on the forward strand.
TTGCTGGTTATTCTGTCACCTTTTACTGCATCATTCCAATGCTCTGTAGTGAGTTACTGGAAATACTAGTAGTTGGACAAAAATAAACTAAAGTGCTTCTTCTCTTCTCAGATTGCTGCTCATGAGAAAAAGGCACATGATAATTGGGTAAGAATGCTCTTCCTTTTTCTGCTGCAAACAGTTTGTATTTGACTTCAGGTTGGTGCAGTTAACGCAGTTGGCAAAATTTTCCCTAACAGCTTATTGCCCGCTCTGCCGAGAGAGCTCTGGCCGAAGAAAAAAGAGAAGCGGCCAACCTGAGACAAAAGTAAGTACAGTACAGACCATTTTTATCGCTCTTTGAACATGCTGAGTGCTGTTTGGGAGAGACGGGGCTCAAACAGTGCAAGGTGCTCAGTTAGCCTGCTTGCTCAGACTGTGGTGCAATGTTTGAGTTACTAGTTTAAACTATTATTAAAGTGGTTTGGTTACAATTACATGTCTCAGTGAAAGCTGTAACATTTTACAATGCAGTTTGCCTTGTTACATTATAACAAATATAACTCGTGTATTATTTCAGTAAAAAAACCTTTATTTTGTTAAAATTAGGTTAATAGAAGTAAACCAAAAAATCGTCATGCTTCAAAGACCATTAATTGTAAAGCCAACTCCAGGCAGACCTGATCGCCAAGTCCCACCGCGACGAGGTAAATGCTGCTGTTTCTCCCAAACCTTTGGTCTTTGAGTCAGTGTATCCTAAAAAACATAAGGCTGTGGTAAATTGTAGAAATGTAAATCAAGTGTTTTTTCTTCTTTGGCATAGGGCCCTTAAGCAGAGATGGCTCTTTTGGCCCATCACCTGTGAGTGGAGGAAATCCATCACCCACACAGATGATAGAAGTTCCTGCTCGGCCTCTTTCTGCCCCTCGAAGGGAAGGCTCCAGAGGGGAATTTGGTAAGCAGGGTAGCTTCCCTTCTGTGATAACTATCTCTTATGCTACAAACCCAAGAATGCGAAGGTCTGATCTTGGTTCTAGGGATAGTGTTAAGCATTGATACTTGTTTTATTAATACACAGATGAGTGGGGGTTTAAAAAAAAAAAATAAAAGTAGCTCGGGCATGTGTTGATGAGGATCTCCGGGGTTCTTGTTCTTAAGGTACAGTGGTAGATGGCCCCCCTGCTCCACGAAGGCCACCAGAGTTACCTGGAAGAATGTCTGTTCCTGGTAAGCAATGTGGCCTGCAAACAGCTGTAATTTATCCCGTTATTCTTTCACTTCAGAAATGTAATTTAAACCCCATGTTCCTTACCTCAAGCATGGTAAGACATGCATTTGTTGCCACTCTTTACAGATCTCGGGCCCGCTGTAGCGTCCCTGATCAGTAGTGGGCCAAGAACCTCCTCCCCTTCCACAGCAATGGATGGAGTGGTAAGCCGAAGCCCCCCAACCTTCAGGAATTGTTTCTAATACATGATTCACTGTACTTCCTGCTGCTGCTTTAACTGTATCATGTTCTGTCTTGTCTGTATCCTGTCACTACCCTTATTTGCTGTCCAAAAAAACCCCAAAAAAGCAACCCTCTCCCAAAGAATCTGAAGCCCCCTGTGTAACTACTGATTCACCTTCATCTATTGAACCAGCTACAGTGAGTATTGAGAGGCTGGATATGGTGTTACTCTGTTTTGATGGAGAGGAATAACAGGCTTGGTGTGCTGAACTGCTAAATAACAAAATGCTCTGCGAAACTAACCAAGGGCTTATACCTCTGTCTCAAAAGGTTTCTCTAATGATGAACAGTTGCTGTCTGGTTTTTATGGAGTTGAGGAAATGAGATCTTTCTTGTTAAGGACTGCAGGCAAACGCTTTGGAGTGACTACTACAGTAATCCTAAGAAGCTGCCTTACCTGTGGTATTTAAGCACAAATCCATATGTAATTCAAGGTGCCAGGCCCAATGTCCACCGGGGCACCTCAGAAGGGATTAAACCTTTCTCTGATACAGCTTTAGCTAAAGAAAACTTGTCACTTGGAAGGTACACTAAGCACTCGCTCCTGGGTAGTGCAAGCAGTGTTCTGGGTGACGGGACAGTGATGGTGCAGTAACTTTTCCTATTCTCTACTTGGTTAATGTGTTTTTTGAGGTGTGTGTTTTCCTTTTTTCTTTTTTCCTCCTTCCCCCTCTCTTCCACATCGTGGCCTTTGGGTGAGTGGTTGTGGTGTTGAGCAGCATCACTGTGACTAACATGCTGAAGTATTAACCTAATCTCACACAGGCTAATGCCAGTCCCAAAGGCCCACCTTCTTTCCCTGGGACACCTATCATGACTTCCCCAGTGATGGGACCTCCACCTCCGCCGCCTGTTCGCTATGGACCGCCGCCACCTCCTCTCCGCGGGCACTTTGGGCCTCGACCTCTGCCTGCGCCCCTAGGTACGGTTGTGTTACCTGGTGCTGAAACTTTGCTTTTCCTGCTGTGCTTCTCGGGAGCCCACGGCAGAACTGAGATCTGCTGTCCGTTAGCACACAGCTTCCCCATGCCTCATGGGGTCTGGCTGTCTCGCTCAGTAAGCTTGGACAGGTGGGAGTTTTCAAGCCTCCTCAATGCCAAGGTGTTTTTCCTTTTTCCTTGTTTAAAGTGGAAACCAGCAGCCAAAAGTCACTACAGTTCATGGCCTGGGAAGCCTCCATGTGACAGTGACCCACCTCAGAACTGCTCCAAAAAATGAAGGAGTCAGGAGCTTCACAATTTAGGTTAAAGCAAGATGTCACTTAACCCTGTGTTTTCCTTTTCTTCCAGTCCGTGGTGCTCCCTTACCACCTCCAGCTGCAAGAGATTTCTTACCTGGCCCACCCTTAGGAATGAGAGATCTGCCTCCTGGCCCAGTGCCGCTGCCTCCAGAGCCGCGAGGCTATGGACGTGGGCACCCTCCTTTTCGACCCCTAGGTCCTCCTGGCCCAAGAGATTACCCTCCTGGCCCGCGGCTACCCCCACCTGGTTCAAGAGACTATACACCTTCTCCTAACAGAGACTTGGCTCCATCGGGACCCAGAGACCACCCCTCTGGCCCCCCACCGTCACTGGCAGCCCCAAAGGACTACACACAGCCCCCGGCGCAGAAGCCCTGACTGACTGCAGTATCTGGTCAGCAGCTCAACAGAATGGACTAGCACACTTCCTGCAGTCAGGATTTTAGGAAATGGTTCTCTCTTTTGAAGCCATTTGTCTCATTTCAGTATATTTCAGCTTTTGCAGGATTAATTTTTATCCAATTGCTACAGACATCTTATGTGCATTTATGATCACCTTAAACTCATCCATCCTCTTGGGCTGCAAGAACCTTTTTGTGATGGACTTGAACCTACTCTAAACGTGCAATAGAAAGGAAGTACCTGTGTGGCTAGTTTAATTAAATGTAGCCTCTGTAACCAGTTGGTGAATGAACTAATTTCATGAAAAATGTAAATCAAATCATTTCCTGTGGAAATAATTTTTAAGTAAAATGCTATCCTACCTGCCTTCTCCATTATATCATTAAGCTGCAGTTAGTATAGGCCAGGGGTTTATGTGAGGACTGTGAGGTGTTTTTAAAAAAAAAAAAATCTGGTCAGAGATCAGAAGCACAAATGACACTGTATTCAAAGGAAAGTTATAATAAAAAAAGCAAAATTCCTTTTGCTAAACCCTGAAAGCTTTGTTTCAGTGCCATTTTTTCTTTTTGTTCAGAAACAGTTCAGTAATTTAACCAGAGAATACTACAGCTGTGACCAAGATCAGGAATTGCATCAAGGCTGAGTTGGTGCTGCACCATTGACTGCGTTCCCCTTATGCTGAATGAATCCAGCACGTGAGGGACCTGCTTTGTCTAGTGAGGACAAGGGGATAGAGCCTTCCTCAGCTGAAGGGCTGAGGAAGGAAACCCTTCAAGCTGGAAACCCTCGTGCAGGTGTGGGGTGAGCTTGGAAAGCCAGGTAAATGCTCTAGGATTTTAGAAACTAAGAAATTTCACAATTGCTTTCTGTTTTCACAACTGGCTTGCAGCATGAAGCAAAGGCTGAGTTTTAATCTTGCTCAGTATTTAAGACCGATTCCTTGACAGAGTAGGGCTGTATTTTTATAGCCTTTTTCACTTACATTTAAAAAAAAAAAATAATTCCATAAAGCAGAGTGGGTTTATGTAAAACATCTTAACCTGGATTGTTTTAAACAGAACAGGGGATAGCTTTAAAATACCCCCTCACATACATAGCTGTTCAAAGTTGTCCCTGTACATAAGTGTTAATGCAGGGATGGTGTTTGGCAGAGCAGATCACTTACCCAGACACTAAGGTTTTTCAAAAGCACTCTGCACAAAAGTAAGCCTTAGGGAGGAGAGAAAAAGGGAAGAGAAAACTAGGAATAATAAAAAAACCCTACTGAAAGGCCATTACAGCTTTACTGCCAGAGTACAAGCAGCCATGAAACTTGGCATCTAGGTGTTACATTCTTACAGTACAAGTACTAAGCTTTAGATTTTTAGAGGAAAGACAAGATAGAACATCACTAAAGCATAAAATAATACAAGAGCTTGTGTTGTGGGGAACAGTAGTCCTTTCAGTGAAAGTTCACAAGAAAACCTGCAAAGGATAGAAGCAACTTTAAAAATGGTATTTCATGCTCTACAGACATTAATTCACAACAGTTAAATACAAAGCTCTACTTGTGTATTTAACAAAAATACTTCAAAGTTGACATTTCATATAACTGGAGTTAATACAGACATCTACAAGCTGGGGAAGAGACAAGCAGCTGACACAATGGGTTCATAATTCAAGTGAAAGTGTTTGATTTGCTAGTGGCTGATGACATACACACATTGATGAACATTTGCATTTGAAAGTCAGGTTTGTCTGAGTTCAGGCTCTTTCCTTCCCTTACAGCCTGCTTTGTGCTGCTTTGTGTCTCCTCCCTTGCCCCCCCAACCCTGTAGTCTTAACAGGGTAAAGCTGGGGGGGGGCATCATCTTCTGGGAGCACCAGGAGGGCAGTGAGGGTGGTGCCTGTCCCAGGGGGCACACGACTGACCGACAGCAACACTGGTGGTCAGGAAGGGACCCGAGCCAGGCAGGGACCGCAAGCGGGTAACACAGCTACTGACCAAGCTCGGAGTTGTTTGCAGCCACAGACTGATGCTTTGCTCCATCCTTTTGCAGAGTTCAAAGGATTATTTTTATGTATTTTCTCAGAATGTGTGTGATGTCCTCCTCCTGTCTGGTATCCAGAATACTGCATGCAGAGGTATTTCCATAACTGGCAGGGATCTCTTTTCAGGGCTTGAAATTTAATGTATATCAGATGTAACACCACTGGGGTAAAGACCCATAACCAGGAACATTCAGTTGTACTTCCCCCTGCCTCTTCCCTCCCAGAAGTGTTGCTGACTTCTGTCACAACACCTAAATAATGTCATCTCTTATTATGCCAGAACAGAGGGAAGGCAAGAAGATTAGGACATTCAAAAAAAAAAAAAAAAAAAAGCTTTTTTTTTTATCCTAATCAATATGGTAAAGCCAAAAAAATGCCTGCAGACAGACAAACATCATGAGGAAAAGTAACAACCCTTCCATTAAAACATAACATCTTGGGGTTACACAACAGAAAAGAGGACTTGGTGATACATTCACATCCAGACTGTTTAAAATAAACCTAGTATTTGACACTATTTGGGGGGGTTGGGTCTTTTGTTAGCATAGCAGAGTATTTAGGCACTAGTTAGATATGCAAGAAGTATATCAAACCTTAAAGTATTGTATTAAATATCCACGCAAATATAGGAAAGATTTGACTGGGTTCTACTTCTGTCCCTTTATTAGGTCAAAAGGTGAATGCAAGTGTGTCATAATAAGCCAATGTCCTGCAGCTTATTACACACCAAATCAAAAAATATAGAAAATAAATGATAATCCTATCTACTTACATAAAAAGGTAATTTTTAGAGTAAGTTTCCAGACTTGAACAAAATATGCAGAAAACTGCACACAATCAGTTTCTGTAAGAACAGCAGTTTCATGTAAAAGGTGGGTCAACCTACTAGCCAGATCTACTTTGCCAAAAGTTCTGGAAAATTGATGCTTGAACACCGAGGGGCCTGTCCTGCTGTCACCAAAACGGTGATACACTCACCGCCACGAGGATGAAGCCCTGGAGGAAGCCTCTCTCCATCCCCCACCCACCTTCACAAATCACTCTGTGACAAGATACAGAAAAAATTAGCTCTACTGGGGAGTAACGGCCAATTTAAAGGATTGTAACATGTATCCAAAACTCAGAACGAGTGGATCAGGCAAGGCTGTTAAAAAATCATAGTTCAGCATTCTCATCTGCAGTTGTCCTCCTCCTGGCCTGACCAAAGCAGAACAGCTGGCTGAGGAGCCCTTCTGTGGCCACCCCACTTCACCCAGCATCCTCCTCCTTTCTCTCACTTCAAATCACTTGCAACACCTCAAGCTCCTTCCCACCCCACCTCGTCTTTCTCCTGGTCTTCTGCCACCCAGCCCGCTACAGAGAACTCCAAAATGCAGATGAGAGGAACTACAACAGCACAGCAAGTGTAAACAGTTAGTAGGCCTGCCACATCTTTATTGCTACAGGTTTGGCAAAGGGGCAGCCTCCATCCTTGGGTGGAGTTTGAGGCAAAAGGATAACAACGGTTAAGATAAAAAGTGATGAACAGCAAAATTAGGAAAAGCAGTCAACGTATTTCAGGGCTCTCAGGGAAAAAAAACCCAAAACCTGTATCTGGAAGGTACTGGAAAAATCTTGCACTTGAATGGTAGGCTTGCCTCTGACCCTGAAGTAGTGCTGTGCAGGGTGTGATGGTCCCGTCTGACCTACTGGCATGAATACAGTCGTTTTCCTGCCCCTCGAAGGCTAAGGCTACTACACACAGCTACCATGACTTGTGGTTCAGTTCACAGAAGTCTCACAACTAGGGTCATTCCTTGTGCAATGTTTGATGGAGGTGAAGGTAAAGTGGTTTCTTGGTCAACAGCTGCAATTTCTTCCTTTTAAAGTCAGTGGGTTTTTTGTATCTGTAACCACAAGAAAAAAAAGTTAATCCAAGTGCTAATGGCTGCATAGGAAGATGAAAGCATACTATAAAGCTTGTCCTGTACAGATCTTATTACAGTAATCTTTTAAATACATCTGACAAGACTTACTGGAAGCAACAATGATGAATAGATTTACAGAAACTAACTCAAACCAGTATTTACTCTGGATAGTTATTTTAACAAAACAAAGATTTCAATTTTTAAATGAATGTAAGGTTTTTTCTAAGGAGAATTCCCAATACAATACTCTGGATTGTAGGAGGTACAGTATCAGTTACTCAGTACTTCAGAAGTACTTTGGCTAGCACAGACTAAGCACTCTTCCTAGAGATGGGTGGAATTGCAAGGTTCACCCTCTTCCTGAAAGAAAACCCTCAAAAACCTTCAGCCACGCATTAAGGGTGGGAAGCACATTGTAACTACTGCAGTGTAACAGGCTAATCTATTTCTTTGTGTACTTACAACGGGGAAAATACAACCACCCAACAATGCTTTGAAATGCTCACAATATTCAATGTCTCAAATCAGATTTCCTTTACAGAAGATATGTACCAAAAGACTGTGTAAGTTGATTTATTTTTTTTTTTTAAATATAGGTGATCTGACAGTCAAGCTAAGGTCAAAATTAAAATCTCCCATACAGAATTTGTTAACATGACACAAAATTCAATTATGAACAGCAGCATTTTATTTGGAAATAATCTGTTTTTTTGAGAAGGGTCTCTATCCATTTTATTTGCCTTTTATTGTCCCTTCTTTATTAAAAAAGAAGCATTTTGTCATCCCTTCTTTATTAACAATAGAATATTCTTTATAGAAGCCAATCTAATGAGTACAAGAAACCCTTCCTGATGCAACTAGCCACACATTGTAACTGAAGTCTAGTTCATTTCTTCTGTCATTGGTATCTGTAATTGCAAGTCACTTACAGTTCTATAACAATTGCCCCAGGTTTAATTTCATCCATCTCCATGAAAGCAAAGCACTTGGTGCTAGTAAACCTTTTCTTAGGTTTGTAGTGTTTGAATTCAAAGAAAATAGCTGCACCTAGAGTGGAAAACAGTTTAATAGAAAAGTTAGCAATTATGGCCAATAGTTATCTGAAAATTCATCTGCCATTAGATGCTCCTCATACATTGGAGGGAATTATCTCCAACGCTTGTGTGATTTACTCAAAAGCTATACCATGTTCTTAGAATGCTCACCACACTCACAAGAGCTTGTACTCTTCACTCAGCTACTCAGATCCAGGTAACAGTTTGTCCAATGACTAAGAAGGTCATAAAGCAGCTCAATACCTGCGTAGCAGAGCAGACTGCTGCATTTTTATCTCTTTTCATTCCGCCCTTGTCTGCAAGTCATCGCAATGACTGATTTGAAAGAGACAGGATGCAAACGTCTATTTTTATCCTTGTCTGGATCTTGAGCCCTGCAGCAGCAGCTCAGGCACAGCCTGTTTATTACATCAGGAGCAGTCTAGTGCCTACACTTTCAAAGCTCCTGGGCCTTGTTCCAGGTCTCTGCTACTACGTACCTTTTGTTAGTTTTTCAACGTGTTTCTGAATCTCGATGTCCACATTAAAATGGACATACGTGTCCTCCTTCCTCAAAGCCACAGGAGTATCTTGCACAGGAGTCAGATCTATCCCATTCAAATCTGCAGGAAAGAAACAGCATGAGAATGGCTGTAGCTTCTCAGACTTTAAGGTCCTGCTCTAAGAGATTTATGATTCACCCCTAATACTGCCACAAAAAGTTAATGCACACCTGGAATTTTCCCCTAAACTTAAAAAAGGGGCAATCATGCCCCTTCAGCGCCAGAGAATTTTCTTTTTGACTGCAGCATGAAGTTCTGACAATGTTTAAGACAAAAATTTAGAATTAGCCCTCTCTATTTTTAAGAGCACATTTCTTTCTGCTGCCAGCGAAGGACTCCATTCCCTCTGCAAGCGGGACTCCAGCAGGGCTTCAGCCCTTTAGCTGAATTGGCAGAATGGGATACACAAAGGGTCTGCAGGGCACAACCAGCATGGCTTTTACAACCTGCATGTGTCCTGCTCTGCTCCCTAGACTCCACGTGCATTATTCCTCTCAGTTTTCCCACAGGCAGAGGCACGGTGGGGCCACGCGTTGGACTCCAGCTCTCAGCACCGGCCACTGGTTGCGCTGCTCAGGCACAGCCACCACAGACTATACTGCTTCTCGCTAAGCCTCCGCTGTCTACATGAGTATATTTGTCCTCTTACTCTTTCTCCTCTCGTTAGTGATCCCCTTCCCTCAGGTGGAGCAAAGTTGCTAAGGACATGGCCAAGACTACAAGTACAGAGTGTGTGTGTTGTGCCTGGGGTAGGCCGGGGCCCTGGAGCACCACTGATGCACTTTGTCCAGGGAGCAGTCTGGGACCACCGATACTGCACCAGGAACAAACCTCTCCCCAAACGTGCAGAAAAGCAGCCTGGTATAGAACCAAGGAAAACAGCTACTAGGCCTAGCAATATACAGTCTCCCTTAGCTCCAGAAAGGAAACGAGAGCAAGCTCTGAAGACAAGCAGCACTTTTAACTACACATAATAAGTTAAGACAAACACTTCAGTGGCAAGAAACAACGAATGTTTGCTTTACAAGTTCTGATAAGTTCCAGGATCCAATGTTAGAACCCTGTTAGGGCTGGTATTTTCCTGCTGGCCAAGAGAAACTCAGCTTGAAAGAATTCAAGTTGATTAAACCCACATCCATCCAGCTAGCCCCACCAATGAAGTCACCCATCTCTGAGATTTCCAGCATACTAGAGGCAAAGAAAGATCCACGAGTGACTAGAGAAATGGAGCCCGAAGAATAGTTACACAATCTAAAAATAATGCTGCAAACCTAAGGCAACACCATTAAACAAAGAAATAATGCACGTTTCCAAGACTGAAAACACAAAAAGGCAGTTTTATCAACTGGGGAAGGCAAGAGGCTCCAGCTTCCACCCCAAGCAGGTAAATTCCTCAAAGATCCAGAGAGAAGTAGAAGGTTTCACCATTGAAAAAAAATCATCACAGGAAGCAGGATTAGATAAAGCTTTCTGTCTCTATATTTTGGCAGGTAACACTTGAGAACAACACTGCGATTCAAGTGACATTCAAAATTGGGACCCTTACTTCTGCCAAAGAACTTCTCTGATGGAGGAAGCACCTGATCACACACCTAACAAGTATTTCATCCCTATGTTTGGTGTCCAATAGCACTTCTATAGAGGACACATATGAGGTCGCTGTCACAACTGGAAATAAGTAGAGGCTGTTGGCTCAGCTACAAATTGTTATACAATAAAAAAAAATCATGCACTTCAAAAGACTGTAGAGATAAGAGACAAACAGAAGTCAAGCAGGGCAGGTTAAAGGTAAGGAATTCTGACTACAGGGGCTTCTTTCTAAGGAATGCAAAATGGGGAAGAGGCAGGTGCTCCCTCTAGAGTCTGAATACCAAAAATCTCAGCCTCAAGTGAAAGACATCAACCATATTGTCATCTGAAACAGTGAGAAATCCTAATGTTGCCTATCCTAGGCTGACAGAGTTTCTTCCAGATTCATGGAGGCTCTCAGAGGGGGAGGGTGTTAGCCCAGCAGGCTTTGACCAAAATATTTCATTGCGAAGGCTAAAACATATTTTATTTCACTTGCAAGCTTTACTTCCCTGCTTCATACCCATTCCTCTAAACCTTAAGCCTTGGTAAGATGACCTTTGTTTTACTGAAAAATTAGTTTAGTGACAGGGCAAGAACGGAGTCAGCGGGCTGTGGTTCACCGTCTCCAGAAAGCCTGGAGACCCATATGTGCTGCAGAGTACAAGCCGTCCAAACAGATCTGTACTTAAGAGTCAGCTGAAGAAGCTGGAATCAAGAAGTACAGTCTGCCAAGTCACCGATACTCAGCTCCCAGCACGGGGAAGGCACCCAAGTGCACAGATAAGCATGTCTCCTGCAGTGACTCACCTCCCAGTATCTCTCAAATACAGAATTTTTCCACCCTTGTTTAAAGCGGAAGCCTTAAGTCTACAATAGAAAATGCAAGTATCAACAAATATTTTTTTCCCAGCAGGCTGAAAAATCAATACAGCTTTTTGAAAACGCACTCTCTCCAAACTAGAAAAGAGGAGCCAGGAACAGAAATCATTACCCTTTACACTGACTGTGATGTAAGGATCAATGCACTGCCCAGCATCTTTCAGACCAATTTTCTCTATGTTGATGGTGAGTAATGTCATCCCGGGTTCAGATGGCAATCTGGGTAATAAAGTACCTGGAACGAGTAAAGCATATTATTAACCCTTCGTGTCATCTTACAGCAGAGGCCTTGCTTATCCCATCATCTCTCATGGAAGATGCTGTTCTCCTTAGGAGGTTCAAAGCCCAAGGATTCATGTCCCAGTAGTACACAGCACTACGGGCAGTCTGTGAGCACAGACACACAACATCATTTGACAGATTTCAAAGCCCACACCAAAAAACTCCAGGGCTGCCTCAAGTCAAACGAATTCATAACAAACTAATGCCATAAGAATGGAGAGCTTTGTTTAAAGTGTTCTCTCGCTCTCATGCGGAATAACTCATTCATAGAACTCACTTTCTAACATTTTTAAGCATTAAATTTGGGAGACTGGATTCAATCTGCACTTACAGGAAGTTCAGACACTTAATCAGGAGTCCCACCCCATAGAACATGACTTGGCTTCATGTTGAACATTTAGACTGGGAGAATAAGGAGGAAAGTGGCATTGTTGCAAATCACACTGGACATAAGAGAACCAGAAGAGAGATTCTTAATTATCAAAGTTCTACTGGCCTCTACTTAAAGGGGAAAAAAAAAAAAAAAAATACTGTTTGCACCCCTCGAGTTCCATTCTGCCTTGAGGAAGGAGTTCCCAGCTCTGCATCAAGAACATTTAGCATCAAAACGTTGTAGTCAGCATAAATGAATCCTCATGGCACTGAGGAAGACAGCGCAGCTGGCAAGAAATCCAAACTGTTCAAACTCACTAAAAGCCATCAGATTGTCATCAACAATGGAGTAGGTTTCTCCACACTGATTTTAGCGAAAACTGGCAGGCTTCAAGCCTCTCTCCAGTATTAGATGAATAAGCACCAAGATAGGAAATGCTTAGACTCATGAGCAAGTCTGATTTAAAGTTTTGGTTTTCTAATTAAAAAAAAAAGTTATCCCAAGGCTTGAGATCTAAACAAAGTAATAGTTTCCTTTGGCACGTCTAATACGGGTTTTCCTTGATACTTTTTTTTCCTCTTGATCTGCCTGAGGAGCTGAAGAACCAAGGAGTTTTTGTCCTATTAGAGAGACTGGCTTTTTAAGAGAGGACCATGTATTCTGCTCTTAGAACTAGAGGCACACCTTCGGCAAGATTTCATGAGCTTTCCCACACCTAGTCCTTCCAGAATCATCAGCAAGACCTGGATTCACAACTATGATGCTGTATGTTTCAGTATTTCCTGTCATGGCTGCTAGCAGTCTCATGACCTGCAAGGTACTGTGCCTGCAGACACTTCATAACATACCATGGCAGAATTCAACCCACCATTCTGAAGTAACAGGACAAGCTTCTGACTATAGTATGAGAAATGTTAAAAAGCAAACTTATTAGAGAGCACCCATTTCTTCAAAGCAGCATACACGTTCTAGTCTTGCTGTCTCTCTTGAGATGTTCAAAGACAGAGTTCTTATTTCAATCTAAAAGAAGGCAAAAGCAAGCTCGTCTTCTCATTGGCACAAAACTGTTTAGCCATCTTTCAGTTGTCTCCTAAAAGCAGCACGCCCCCCCAAAAGCCAAGGGCAACTGTAACCTTCCATTTTCCTATCCATCACTCAAAAAGGACTAAGCGATGGGATACTTGACAGAAAAATCACCTGAAAGATGCATCAGACTGGCATTTATTATAAAAATAGTAGCTTAAGAAAAATTACTCTGTTCGTGAAAAATACTTTCCAGAATGCATGAAATTGCAGAGTTGTAGTGAACAGAAGAGTCAAGCTCACTTCTGGCAGGTAAGAGAACAGTAAGGTAGAGGGTCTCCAAGGACCACAGTTTCCTTTCTGTCTCAGCAGGAGGAACAGCCAAGCCAGCAGTGGACTAAAGCAGCTGACTGTAACCTGTCTCATGCCAGCCACAAGCACCCAACCAGGTCTTTCGCTGAAGCCCCAGTAGTCACTTCACATAGGAGCCATTAGCTGACAGGAACCCCTCCATGGTATAACTTTACTAGGGCTGGGCCTTGCACTGCCAGTCTGCCACCATGGCTTGGGCTCATTAGCCTTCGGCAGGCTCACACCGAGGCTTTTCATGAGAAAACTGCCAGCCGTTTCAGACATAACCACAGGGCATCGTTGCCAGAGGGAGAAGGGAGCATTTACAAATGAAACGTGTGTCCTCCTATAAGCACATTTCAGATACATAAAGGTGAGCCAACCCAACAGCTCACTGCCACCAAAACACAGGCATTCAGTCTCTCCGTTCCCAAACCCCGATTCAGAGAAAGGGGAGAAAAAGCAACAAGTCTCCTGCTGCGTTCACAAATGGAAATGGTTCACAGAAGAATCCTTTGCCAGCACAGCACTGGAATAAAGAAGTATATAACCAAGAGAAATGCAGGAAACCTTTGCTGTTAGAGGCAGCAAGCCATTGGTCAGTTCAGCTCCTTACAGCACAGAAGTCTAACTACATAAAGTACTCTTTGTGTAAGATTTCCCATAAAATGTGTATTCCACTGAAGAAAATCTAGCTACACCTACCTTTGGCTACACTGCGAGTCAGAACGTCTTTATTAGCACAGTAGGACTTCTAGAGAGCTATGTAAGGTGCGTCACCAAATACAACCCTGCCTTTCTCTGGTACTGAAGGCAAATAAAGATCAACACATAGATGCCTACTACTATGATTGTCAGCAAAGATTGTATTTTGAGGGTTGAAACTAAGAGCTGAATGAAGACCACCACAGCTACATGAATATGATCAAAGAAATAACTGTATATACTAAAAGGTTATCATACCTTCATTGGCTCCTGGGTTAGATGAATGGTGCAAAGTGATAACGATGAAGCCATGCATGTAGAAGACAAGACCATGATCAGTTAGACAATACAATTATGCACTATGGATTAAAGGCATACAGAAGCAAAGAGTGCACCACAGTTCTATCAATTCAATATGGAAAGTTCACTTTACTTATAAGGCTCACCCCAGAAGGCTGCAAACAGCTTTTAAACCTCACCACTCAGTGAAAGAGCAACAGACCAACCTCCCATCAGGTAAGGAACACCACAGTGATTTACATTCAACGGGGAAACAAGACCTGTGTTCAAGTTGTACAAAACCAAAACCACCTTAGGGGTTTAGATTATAGTAGCTATGGGGAAGTTCACCTTAATGCAAAAAAATTCAGAAAAGTCTGATATGCAGTTTATGAGGTAGATGACAATGTAAAATATCAGTAAGTTTAGGAGTTGCTCTCACCTCTTCTTAAAAGCATGGGTTTACTGAGGAATGAATAATTCTGTAAGAAAGTACTTGCCCCAAACTTCTTTCCAATTTGCCTACCCTACTTCAAAAATCATTTAACTGTAAACGCAATATATCATCAACTTGATTCTTTCTTAAGCACATACACAGCTTCTACATCCACTACGTACGTATGGCTCTAACAGAGTGCACAGAGGTAACTGTTGGCACTATGGTAATGGTCACGGCCTTATTGATTCACCACCAAAGAGCTATTCAAGGTGTCCCTGCTGTACTTTGGACAGACAGAACACATCTTCATAAATGGATTTATCATGGTGAATAACAAGGATCAATGTCAGCAATAAAATATCACAATATATTACCAGCCTATTTGTGAGCTTAACGTAAATAACGGTAGACTGTGCGTATCTACATCAGTATTGCCTACAGCGATCATATCCAGTAACATGCATTGGCTCAAATCTAAGAACAGAGATGTGTCTTTTCCAGGCATAAGTAACACAACACCCCAGCTCTTTCGACCATAATTCTAGTACTAGTTTCCCTACTTTTTTCTCCTTCCTGAAACGCAAAGCTTGCCAACCTGCTCTGAAACTAGAAATTTGTTTTTTCTGCAAAGAAACCAGGAACCAAAAGAACCTCTATTGGAACATCCTACTCCTAACCAATAAATTGTCAAAAGCTGAAGTTACAGAAAGACCTTCTCTAGAATCTGTAGGTATAACCAGTTCTACAAGGCTTTCACACAGAGACTTAAGCTATCAAAACCAAAGCTAACCTCTCTATCCTCTCAGAGTTCGACTTTAGTCTAAGCCATTGTCTCACGAGATGATGCAACACAAAAGGCAAACACAACAACTTACAGCATCTCTACCAGGACGTGATGCTCCTAGTAGGAGAAACATGGCCACAATTTACATTTGAATGCATTTGAAACTTCACATAGGAATAAAGACTAATTATTTGAGGTAGATGGTACCACCCTCTCAGGTTATGCATACAACTGTTTTGCAGTAAGATAGGGTTTGCTGAGAGAAAAAAAAAAAATCCACTGGCCCCCTCTGTGGTTCTCCAATACAGCATTAGAGTTTACAATAGCCTGTTGCTCCTCACCCAAACTTTTCAAATCACAGGTGGAGAAAGGGGCTTGTCAGAGACAGAACTTACACATGCTACATAGGCTGGCATGGCAAGGCTAGTGCCCTTACCTGGAACTCTAGCAGGAAAAGAGTCTGGAGACCCTGCTCCAGCTCCTCCTTCCTCATCATCCTCCTCAAACTCCAAGTGTTCCTCTTCCCCAGGTGCTAAAATCTTCCTGTAAAACATGAGAAAGAAGAATGAGACCAAAGATCATCATCTGGCTTTCAACTCACAATTCAGCATCTGAATTTAGAGCAGGGACAACATGCTTTAATGTCATTTCATACTCTTATAAACTACTACCTGTACCTATAGACTCTGACAGTGATTGCAGGAGCTCAGCCCAATAGAAAGCAGAGTCTAAAACCAAGAAACAATACCAGCAATTTCAGAGAGATGCAGGGATGTACCAAGTCCTGATTTTACCAAAAGCATGGGCTTGATTTTTAGTGGTACCTAGACAAACGGAATTCAAAAGTTCTTTTGTTAACCAGTTTACCCAAAGCAGTACAGCAAGTAGGTGGCTCTAGAAATTCTAGCGTTTCAGATGTACGCCAGGTCCCAGGCCATGCTCCCTTTCAGATACACATCTGTACATGAAGTGACCCAGTTCTCTCTTACCTGAGTGGGACAGGCTGAACATCAAAGGGGAACTCCTTATTGTAAGTGAGGATATTCTTTAAGACTGCAGAGAAGGGAAAAAAATAAGAATTCATATCCATAAGCAAGCATAACTTCTACTACTTTACACAGTTATGTCCATTCTCACAGTTTCTTCACAGACACAAGTAATAATAATATTTAAAAAATAATCAGATCATACAAAACCCCCCTCTCTCATTTTAAACACCAGTACAGTCCTGATCAGAGCTATGTCACTATAACATTCAGATAGGCTAACTGCAACTCCAGTACATAATCACCTCAACATTTACACAGACAGGGAAGATAAACATGGCAATAACTAAAAGCATCACGAGAAAAAGCTACAGGCCCAGAGGTAACGGCAGCAATCTTCGGTGGCTGTTGAAAGAAGGGTGGTGCTGTTACTGGCATCAAACGGATTGAAGTCTCCAGAAGTGACACTGAAGTACACAGGTAGGCTGCACATTCAGACAACCACCATGGGAGTCCAACACATGGCTTAGTTGAGACTTCCTACTTCTTCATGCATGTGTTTTGGGTTTTTGGTGGTGGTGGGTTTGAGTAGATTTTTATTTTTTTTCCGCCCTCACATGTCTGGGCAGATTATCAAAATTCAGAAGAGATACAGTGCAACATCTGAGCATCAAGCCCCAGAGACACTGACTATACTCTCCAGAATTCAGTGGAGAATGGCTTTGTCATTTGTATTAGAAACTTACTCAAGTTTTAGTAATCACAACTTCAGCTGTTATTTCCAAAAGCATTTACAAGTAAAAGCAAAAATTCCAAAAGCGTGGAAAAGAAATAAGCATTTCACGATGGCTAAAGGATCTAAAATTTACAAGAAAACGCCTGCAGGGAGAGGCACTCTCCTACCAGACAATGAGTATCTTGGACTGAGTAGGGGGACAGAAGGTTGAAAAACTGAGTCATCCCACTGAGCCTCACTTTGCACTAAGCCCTCTCAGATCACATTTTGGAAATCTTACCCTAGGACTACTGAGTAAGAACAACACTTTTAAAGCAGTGTTAACATTACATGAATACCCAGAGGTACTTAAATAACAATTACGTTTAAGGAACCACTGCCAGGTCGCTCTGTCTGCACACTACAATTCGGCCAGTGCAGGAGAGCTTTTCCCTGTCTGTCTTCATATTTGCATCACTCAGCACGGGCTCCACCATTAACTTACCAGACACCATCCAAAATGCTACAATGAATGAAGAATCCCTCAGGGAAACTATAAAGAACCCAAAAAGTCTTTCTAGTCTTTGCTCATTCTGATTATTTTTTTTTTCTGATTTCTGCACCACCACCTGAGAGGTTAGGTACTGTCTGATTCCAGCTAGACACAATACATAAATACATAGAAAACTTTAAGTTGCCTTCAGTCAGAGATGTGACAGACAAAAACTGATGCCAAGTCTCTCCACAGATTTCGGCTCCAAGGGATCAGTAACGCAGATTTCGCCGTGGTAGTGAAGAATCACAGCCACTTCCCAACAGAAAAGCAGCTGATTAACAATAGACCATCACCTTCCAGTGCAGCTGAGGTTCAGGAAAAGGGGATTTTTATCACACTCAGAATTCCCCAGCTCTTGGAGAGCTGCATCATACCAGAGACAGAAAGTGAAACTGCACCAGGCAGAAAAATCTCAGTAAAGCAAGATCTCTTGCAGATCATAGGCACGTTTTTCAGAAGCAATAGAAATTACATGAGTTCTCCTCCCATCTTCCAAAGGTTGGTAAGCACTAAATTCCTTTCTTCCCAGTAACCAGTTTCTCTCACTATGTGAATGAACATCCCCTGAAAAAACCCCAACCTCCTAGTAATTCATCTAGCTATCACTAGAGGGCACGAAATACTCCACCGATACGAGCATGGGAAAAAAGGCAAACAGTTTTACAGCGCCCAAAGTCTTGATCCTGGCCGGAGGCAGAGCTGAGCACACACCCTCCTGCCACTGGGCCGCAGCCACGCACACGGGCGCTGGTATCAGATCTGCCCACGGGAGCACACTGCTTTCAGGCATCCTGGGGGTGCTGGTAACAAAGGTGATGCTGAACGTTTAACTCAAACACTTCTGGAAACACCATGCAGAATCTCTTGCCTTTTCCCACAAACCCGTGGATCAAGTTTTTAAAAGGCCTTCAGCTCTGTCTCACCACCAACAGCAAATAATTTTGCAGAGTTGTAATACAGTGATGTACTGAAATGCTCCTTTAAACGCCGTCAGGACGAGAAGTGGATCTACAGCACTCGGCCTGGTGAAATACTTAACGCAAAGTCACTAAGAAAAAGCATTAGGTTACAACGAACAGGAATATCCCTTGCAATACTGCATAAGACACCCAAGCTTTAAGAGGTTGGTTTGGGCTTTTTTGGTTTTTGTTTTTTTAAAAACACACATCACCTTTGGCAGAAAGAGCACTTTCCCTCTAATGCTGCTGCTGCAAACAGGAAGTCCTCCATGTGTGTAACTAATGGGCAGATCCCAGCATCGTGGCCTCCGTTTATGTTGGTTTTCCAACTGAAATCTTTTTTTTTTAAATACTGCTCTGCAGGCTCTCGTGCAGAAGTTGCCTTTTCTTTTGTGATGTTGGACAATATCACATTGATTTTATCAGCAGTTGGCTCTCTTGAAAGATTTCAAAAGAAGTTATCAACATGAGCTGTAAGACCAGTACACACAAACTTGGTAAAGACCACTGTCCATTCAGATTTTTAGTGACAGCCTATGATACCTGTACTGATTTTTTTTTTTTTTTTAAACAGACAACACAAAATAATTCAGAAACCAGGCTCCCCAGTACAAACCAGTATGTGCTTCTCTTAAACACTGAGTTTGAAACCAGTTGCTTAGTGGCTACAATTAATCACACACAAACACAGGCACATGGGATGTCCCAGCCTATCCCTCTGTAACATGTATTATAACACTGGTACAAGCTTTCACAAGAAAAGGATTGGTGAGATCCAATGTGCTAGCAATGATTTCACACAGTGTAGTCTCAAAAGAACTATTTGCATGTACAGACCCTCCTGTAGCATTATACTAGCACAAAAGATTCAGTGACAAATCCTATAAACAAACAAAACTATCCAACTGCTTCACTTTCCAAGCAGCGTGAAATGCAAGCTTAAGTAGGAAAAGTTAGAATTTGACAATACAAGGGAAGAAAAAAAAAAAGGTTAAATCTAAGGGCCTTGGTTGTTATAACAACACCCAACCCAAATTTCTCAGCCCTTTTGACAGCTTCAGGCACAAAAGTAATTAAAACAAGCCAAATTGTGTGAATAGCTGTTTTCGTTCCACCCCAACAGAATGGCTTGACCTAAACAAAGGAATTGCTTATTTGCATTGCCAGCTCAGATTTTTTTTTTTTTAAAGCTTTTTTCTGGTGGAACACAAGAGAAAATTGACAACACGCAAATTAAAACACTTCACTGTGTATTTTATGAAGTGGCTGGTGTTGGCCTGATTAAGATTTATTCTATTCAATATATACTTAAAAACCACAAAACAAAGGCACAATTCAGAGAAAAAGTGCCAGAACAATCCAAGTCAGACAGCAGCATTAAGAACATCAATGTTCAATTGTTGTCATAGAAGCACCCGTTCTTCTCCAAGGAAAATAACTCAGTGTCTTTGATGGCCACACACTGCTCCTCAGTTTTAATATAGTTGCTTGTTGTATGCAGTGTGGGCAGAATGCACTTCCCACTGTTGAACAGGTTTTTTGACAGCTAAAAGTCAGCTCTCTGATGGAGGGCAAGATAAGCAGCAGGATGTTACACGATAATTGAAATTTTGGCTTTTAAGGAGGCATTTCAAAGGAAGCTTTACGGCTGTTGGCAGAATGTAAATTGTGACTAAACTCTGCAATAGTCACTTCCTTTGATTTGCAGAACAGTTTGATCAGTTAAAACATGATTCTTCCGCATCTTCCACCATTCATTCATTCACAGGGCTTTTGCACAATGGAGTCTAAAATCCACAGTCATTAAATGATCACAACATTTTAAATACTTTGTAAACAGAAAGCAGGAGTATCTATACAAAATAATCCCAAATCAGAGGATGCAGAGGCCAGACATGCAATATGCAGATTGAGAAAGACCTAATACTTCCAACACATAGTTAAACACTTTCCTGAGTTATGGTCTTCACAGAGCTAGTAGTCTTATAAAGTACCTTCGCTTTCCGTTTTCAGGGAACAGCTTAAAAGCATTTGGACTCTATGTTTTGGTAGTGACATTAGGAACCTCAAGTCAACACTCTGCTTCTTGACAAGCTTCCCTGTAGGATCCTGTGCTGGTTACTTAGAGAATGGGAGTGCAGAGAAGCTCAGTTTATTCATGAAGTGGAAACACTTGCCTGCCCATGATGTTTATTCCCAATATTCCCTTTATGATACAATTGTGACAGGAGCAAAACAAAACGAGCTTCTGCCACCATGAAAGAAGATCTTCCACATCTCCTGTTCCCCAAGAATAGCAGAAACTTCAGCATTCAGGATAATATTGCTCAGATGTGAAAGCTCTGATCTTAAGGATGCTTTGAGAATAAAGCAGCCAGTGTTACAGGAGGGAAAATGTAGCAGATAAATAGATACTTCCTACATGAAAAAGTTATTTCTGGATTGACATACCAAGAACTGACCCAGGATTAGTTGGGAAAAAACAACATCACACAAAACCCTTCAAAGACTGACTCACATCCTCACTTCGTTAGTTTGGTAACATCACTGTGGCATGTTACAGGTCACTGGCTACCATGAGCACAAGTTGAATATTTTCAGAAGAAAAATAAGTTTCATGCTGCAAGGAGGAAGACCACAAAGCATTGAAATTCAATTCAAATGAGAAATGTCCAGGTAAGTTTTCCAGCTGATTATATACTGTACTACTGCAAGCTTAAATTACTATTCTGTGCAAAAATTAGCAGCACCCAAAGAATTTTTGAGAATTTGAGAATAAAGACAAATACATTATCTGAAACATTAGGACTACCATACTTTGAAGTTATCCACATTACGTTCCTTAATACACATCAAGTTTTGTCTGTGATAACAGATATTTGGAAGAGCCACCCAAAATCAGCATTACTGTCAAACCACACTGTGGTGAGTCAGTATTCATGCTGATTTCGCATCTTCCACTGTAATGGTAAATGTCACTCGCTTAAGATATAAAGATACTACTTACTTGGTTCCAACTTCTTCAGATCCTCAAGCTTAAATTCATCCTGTGATTGGGTGGACTAGGACATTACAAAGACAGAGTTAGACCTTAGTGGGCACCTTCACCTCACACAGAGCTACCGTATCTTAGTACAAGCATGCAAGATGCTTCCTTCATTCAAGTGTACCAAGTTACTTCAAAGCTACGTCCTAAAAAACCCCAAACAATCTCCCCAACAGAGGCTGGGCTCACAGGTAAGGCAGAAAGTACATAACTTCTCATTTATTGAGAACAAACTTACCCCATGTTCCAAGCTATAACACAAGATAAATAATTTTAAAGGAACTAGTTGGTCTTCTGTACTTACTACACACAGGAATGTTAAGACAGAGGGACTTGTTTTAATTCTTCCCCAATCAAGTTGTTCTGAAGCAAGATCAGCTGTAAGACTGCACTGTAAAGTGATGCTCCAAGAGGAGCATTCACAGTGCAAGACACACATCCAACATTGTAACATCGGCAGAAATTACAGTACTGAGAGTGAGCTTGACAAAACACTCAGCTAAGAGCTCACTGCAAAAGGAAGAAGGATTGCCATCTCTCCTTTCTCCAACTCTGAAGATGCAGTTTCCTCATCCGGCTGTAGCATATGTCTGCTTCTCAGTAAGCCTATTTGACTTACTAACTCAACAGAAAAGTTTTTAATTTTTTATTCTGAGGTACTTCACCAACAGTTTGACAAGCTGAACTAGCCTATTCTGAGATGATAAATGGCAGAGCTGGCATAAAAAAAGCGGTGCAAGTAAGAGGATTGACACTGGACATCCTCTTTTAGGCAGAGGATCAGGTCTTACCTATTGTGTCATTGTACTCTTGGCATCTCTTAAGATTACCCATTGTTTTCAACTTTTCTTTAAGATCTGACATTTTTCTTGATTTTGCCCAAGTGTCAGCAGGGACCTCCTGCAAGACTGCAGAAGGACAGTAAAGCAGCTATACCCATACCATTAGAAGAACAGGAAAAGATGACCCACACTCACTAGGAGCTTTAATCTCTGCTAAGAAATCATAAAAAAACTGCAGCAAGTAAAACACTCCCCAAAGTGATGTGGATGAGAAATTCTAGTACCCTGACATGAAGTTATAAAAATCCTTGAGTTACTGCTAAGGAACCAACAGCAAGGAAAGCTGTTCTTGCGAGACACCTCTTCAGTTTGGCAGGTTATGACATTCCTGTATCTTCTGCTGTTGCTGAGACATGACCTGACCCTCAAAGCTGTCCCACAATGGAACATGCCTGCCCTCATCACAAAGTCGCTCTGAACAAATGCAATGCTGTTCAAACACCCCAGGTTAGATTAAAATAGAAAGACCGGTAGAGCTAACCAAATAATTCTTCAAACACTGCACAGCCTTGAGACTGCCCACCTCATTAGCCCAGCTGCAGCATGCTACCTGAATTGTCAGTGTATCCCAGCCTCCCAGACAACTGAAGGCAGCACAACAGAGCTGCTGCACTTTATACAGCCACACGAAGTACTTGGGAGCACTCCTGTTAGTAATCTGACGTAAAATTTGCCCGTCACCTGGTAAAGAGATGATCTAGTAACCCAAACTTTAGTTGATTCATCCCTCACCCATCCACATTCTTTTGGAAATTTCTCTCACTTCCCTTTTGTTTTGGGGATAAGATTGCACTGAGGGAAAAAGAAATTTACTTCCATGACATCTACCTTTAGTCTAGAAAAAAAGCCCAAAGAGTAACTTCTAAATCATTATTGTCACACATTTGCCTACAGTACTGCCAAGTTTTCACGGCTGCTACAGATAAATTTTATTCTACATGTATGTTCTTCCTCATGCTCTATTATTATTTGTGAAGTGGCTGAAAGTGCAACGGTCAACTCTGGTGATGTTTTTAACATGGTACACAGGTTCAGAAGACAAACTAACCAGTTCTGAAGGAGGAAAATGAGGCAAAGAAGCAAAGGCACAAAACCTACAGTTAAATTCCTGTACAAACCTTAATACATGCTCATATAAGTACTTAAAGGTTTTTAAGGCAGTCACCTGGGGCATCATGTTGACAACCTGGAAAGTCCAAGTGTTCAAGGGTTTATTCATTCTTTTTTTGAAGTTTTGGCTATGTCTGAAGACACTAAATTATCTTTAAAAAACTCTATAGTTACCTATCACTAAACTATGAAGT
This sequence comes from Aramus guarauna, assembly GCA_013400195.1. Taxonomy (NCBI): domain Eukaryota; kingdom Metazoa; phylum Chordata; class Aves; order Gruiformes; family Aramidae; genus Aramus; species Aramus guarauna. Next base: position 279,337 of record VXBL01007432.1, read on the forward strand.
CACATAGGAAAAAGAGCTATACCTGTAAAGCTGCACTTCTCAGTTCCAAGCATGTTGCAATTTTAGCTATGGTTTTCTGAAAGAAAAAAAGTTACTTAATTAGTAAAAAGTTACTGAAACTGTATTTTCATATTCAGATTTTAAAAAATATAAATACAAACAATTGCTTTTCCTTGCAAAGATTTCAGATTTATTATTCAGTACCAGATCATTCAAGATCAAAAGCTTTTTTTATATACAAATAAAATTTTCTGAAAGCACAACAGATGAAACAGAGATCTGCCACTTAACTCACTTTCCACAGGTCATCAACACAGATGGGGGTCATTCACTCAGCAGAAAATGTAATAATGCCTACCACATCATAAATTGTTTATAAATTCAACTACTCTGAAGTGATAGGGGAGAGAAAAAAAAAATCCAATCCAACCAGCGTACTGCCTTCTGAGAACTTGAGTGGTTTGTTCTAATTTGCCCTTTTAAGACTCATGCTTACAGTTCCTCTATCGAGCTTACAATCTCAGCAGACCAAGTCAACCCTCCTCAGAAGTTACAGAAACCCAGTATCTCAGCACTGAAAAAACACAGTCCGCTTTTGTGGGTTTTGGTGGGAGAGGAAGTATAAAGACGGATTATTTTTCTGACTTTCTATTTTTGTAATTTGAAGACATTTAAACTCCGAGTGAAGCATGAAACATATTCTTTGATTTAAATTTGTCAGCTATCTAAAATATGCCTGAGCAGAACTGTGAAGTAATTTCTCATTTTCATTTAAAAATACAGAAGAGGGGGAAGGGATTCAAAACAGCAGTCTTACTTTGAAGACAGTACTACTTAAGCTTTTATGTCTCACAAATAAGAAACTCTAGTAAGTCACATTTGTTCCTATTACTACTAGCTGAAAGGAGGAGTTGACTTCCATAACTGACCTCAACTTGTACCTTGCCTGACCACCACAAGCTTGTTCATTAACTAAAAGGTTTTAGTGAAGAAAAACTAAGACTATCTGCAGAGATAAGGCCCAAATATAATTCAAAACACTCTGTAGAACATTTATAGGGGAAAAAATAACAACAATGAAGCTACAAAAAAAAGCATTTTCTTTTCAAAGGTTTTTTTTTCCCCCAGAAGGAAGATTAAGGTTAAAATACACACCTGTAACTCATTCTCTCCTTTTAAATCAGGCAGTATAAAAACAGCTCCCCCACAAGATGGATACAAGGAGAGGAAAAAGATTTCCTAAAGCACAACTCTAGCAAAGAGCTTCAAGAGTATGGGCATCTGGCAAGTTATGTGGTATCAGTCAAAAGCCAAAACTTCCCTTTAAAGTAGCGTTACATTTTAGGGCTCTGGGAGGTTTGTAGCAGCAGATAAAAAGTAGGCATGGTTTCACAGTTACCTTCCCTAGTCATCTGCTCTGACTCTCCTGCAAAGGGATGTCATAACTCCTTCTCAATCAGCTCCTGGGCCACCGCTTTTCAATAGGCTGGGCTAAAAGCTAAGTGTCTCCAGTTTCAATTCACCTTAAAGTTGAAAGAGTTCAGGAGCTGAATCCCAAGCAGATCAGATATCAATACCTCAAGGGCAGAGCCATCAGCTGGAGCACAGAAAAGCCTCAGATACTTGATTTCTATCTGCCACCATAGGCTCATCAAAGCTTTTAAAGCCCTTTCTCCCCAACTGGTACCTCCTCTCATCTGAAACACTGTTACAACATGGCATTAGCCCAGACTTTACATCCTCATAGTTTGTATTACTGGCCATTGTATGGAGGTCTTACCAAAAAATTTAGTTCTTCTGAGTACCTCCCAGGAAAGTAGCAAGTGATGTGTATTAGCAGAGGACACACATGTTGTTTTCTCCTCTGCCTAGGATGCATGTGCAGCAGTGTGCTGTTTGGGAATTTTAATATAGAGCAATGTGACTGTACACTTGCATGCAACATGGCAGAGTAAAAATATTACAGCTCCATTTCCATGGAGGTTCATTTTGTAGTCTAGGTTCAGTCAAACTTCTACCTCCCTAAAATAAATTCTGCTACGTAACAGAGATTCATAGCTGGACCTCCAGAATAGCTTGGAAAAACACAGATTTTTTGAAAAAGAAAAGAATACATGCAGTCCTGGATTTATTTTGATACTTTCAGACCCACACTTCACGCACAGGTCTTGTGAATTTACATGTACCTTCAGACTGAATGGGAAGACACCAGGTAGTACTACAGGAGCAGCTTCTCAGTCCCTAGGGTGAGAATGCACTATATCCATCTAATCAGCTGCAGTGTAATAAAAGGAATTCCTTTTTATATTTGAAAACATCTGGAAAGACACATTTGCAAAGGTAGAATCTTAAAGAGGAAGGTATGAAGTAATGGGTAAAAGAAAGGAATCCAGAGGTTCCCTAGGGAAGGGAGGGAAGTCTCTGAGGTTTGACTACAGCTCTAACATTTGCAAAAACCCAGCTGTTCCAATGGTTTGGGTGTTAACTGCTGAGCAAAGAGCATGCCCATTCCATGTTCGATCAAAACCCCTCTGACTGCACCACAGAAAGAGGGCTACAAGATTGCACGGTGCCAGCACACAGTCTGCGTGCCCCACCATGGACTCACAACATGTAAAGAGGTTTTCACACAGCTCTTCCCCTCCCTGTCTCACATGCAGAGCATTAAGCCCACACCATAAGTAAGGTCTCAAAGAGCACTGCTCAACCCCTATCTCCTTTGTCAATTCACCAATAAGCTCAGCAACACCCCTGTTCCCTATTCTGCAGATTCATAATTGTGTATTCTTAAAACTGCCTGAGCTCAGTACCTCCTAACAGGGCAAACAGCAATGCAAAATGTGTGTCCTCTGGCTCCTGGGGGCTGAAGGGCAATAATGGCTCTAGAAACAGATTAATTGAGGAGAGTTTGGGAGTCTTAAAATAGTAAAGAATAGGTTTTATATGGAATCTATTGAAATATGGCAAGCTCCCAGCAGGCATTATTCATAACTATTTTTTTAAGGGACCACACCCAACCCAAAAGTTAAAAATGCAGCTAAACACTGCTATCATTTTCAGTTGTAACTATCCCATGCAAAGGCTCCTTTTTGCAGCAGGGAAAACATTCTGCATCTCATTAGAAAGACTGAAACCATAATTAACTTTGCTAGTTTAAAATAGTTAAGATTCAGTTTTATGTAAACTCGTGATTAGAAAGGGAAAAAGTCAGTTGATCTCGTAGTCAAGGTTTCTTCAGTGCAGTTGTGTGAGTAATGACTGTGCTAACTGTAATGCAGTCAAAAGATGTTTGCATAAATACAGAGCCAGAGCAGAGTTTGGCTTTAAAGAGAGGTCTAGGCTGTTAGGAGACCAGTAGTTTAATGAATCATGCTAAGACTGTTCAACAGTGCTCTTATTTCAGCAAGTTACCATTGCATTAAAAAAAAAAAAAAAAGGCCTGATTTTCTAATACTGCAGAAAAGTCAGCCTAGCACAAAAACAGTTACATGAGAAGCAACAACTGTGGTTAGAAGAGGGCTTTAAAGGTCAGATTTACTGCATAGAGAACAGGGTGAGAGTAACTATAGCTGGAGGCAAGCTGACAACCGTGGCCAAACCTAACTGGAACGGTTCATGTAGCAAAACACAGTGGCTGATCATGAATGAAGATGGCATTTTTAGAGAATGAAGGTAAAATAAAGAACAGCAGGATGCAGACATTAAGACTGAGGTAAATCCACCACTAACTGTATCTATTAATAATTCCATACACACAGCTTCTGGGTGATGAAATTGTTGAACAGCCTCCTTAAAGCTGTTGCAGGGTGAGTAGATTTAAGCACAATGATTTGTTGTTTACAGTAATATACAGTTATTTACTGTATATTTACAGTATATCTGCAGATAAATTCTTCACCAAAATTCACATTAATGAAGATTCCAGCACTGTCATTTTCCAAGTCAAGACAGAGCCTTCCCAAAGGAATAAAACTCCAGAAATATATACAGCAGTAGATATGACAACCCCCAGAAGCCAAAATTCCAACGCATGTCAAATTCTGTAGACAAGTCTGCTCTATCAAGGGAAGCAGCACACAGTGTTTCAAAACATACTCGAGATCAAGAGCAAAAAGGCAAGATATGAATATTAAAAAGTCTGAATTCTTATCATAAACAATACATTTATTATAAGATAAATGATAACTGGCTCACGGTATGCCTAGGAAAAAAATTGGTGGCATCTGTCAAGTGTTAAATAGATTGTATGATTACATTAGCAAGTAACACACCATTAATTATGGTGTGGCCATATCTGCACTGTCACACCACCTGTGATGCATGAAATAAACCCAAACATGGTAAAAGTTTATACAGACAGATGGGGCTGAGGATTTGAGCCTAGCCTTGTCCTTTCCCTGTAAAGCTATAGTTTTCATTTGGTACAGAGGAACCACTACTGAAATCCATCTTCCCCACACAATACGTTGAGTAAGAAACAATGACAGCCTCATAGTCATTCGCAGCAGTATACATAGTCCTTTGAAAGACAGTTAACTGTAAATCTACACAAATACTGGAATGAGGGTAGATCAAGCAACTGGAAATAATACTTAGCGTCACAGCCTTGCCTTCTCCATTCAATGACATTCTGTGCACAGCCTTGGCCAGTAATATCAGATAAGCTAACCCTGAAGTTTACACCCTGTTCTACATTCAGAAAAATAAAAAGGTGATTCTTATATGCCATACAGAACCTTGGAAAGACAAGATATTAGGGAAAGCTATTTTCTCCTGGTTCTGGAAATTGTCATGCTGGTGGATGCACTGGCAGGAACTTAGTTGAGCAAAAGTGGCAGTTTTGGTATGTAGATTTTTTTCAAAGGTGGCTAGAGAGAAGATACACTTTTATTTGCTCAAACTGCTTGAAAACCCAGAAGCACGCTAAACTCTACTCCTACACACCAAGTGAATGATACTAGCAATGATAGTAATTGTTCATGATCATTTGATTATACTGGCCGAGCTCCTGCAGAAATAGGGAAGACCACAACAGCAAGGAGCTTAATATCAGACTAAAAGATTTTTCTGTACAGAGTTTTATGTGTTTCTTTCAAAGCAATAGCAAGACTCTTTTTGTTGAGACTAGCATTCCTTATGGTTGAGGAGGGAAAGACAATGATCTCTCAACAAAATGTTGGGGAATTCAGCTGTGTATCTGGCTAATGAAATAGGCACCACCCTCTGATAACCAGGCTCAAAGCTTCAGTGCATCAGCCGCTTACTGATCTAAAACAAAAAAAAAAACAAACAAAACCAAAAACCACACCAACGCAAGTGATATATATATCAACCTCTGTCAACCTCTTTGGTAAGTTGTATCAGGTTTAGAAACAGGTATCACTCTGCAAGTATTCAAAACAGCTGCTCATTTTTTCTTTTCAGAAGACTGTTGCCTTAAGATATAATTGCAGCTGCACATCTAACATCCGAGGTCAGTTATCTCTGCTTCCTGAGCCCCCCAGGCCTTCCCTCGTGGCTCTCACTCACTTCCACAATCTGGTCCAAGGTCTTTTCCACAAGATTCAGGGAACATCTGGAAGCAAAGCCCTGCGTGGTTCTGGTTCCCATACTCACAGAAGTGAGATTAACAGCTTTGCCATCATAAAGTAACCATATTTTCAAAAGTATCCACAGAGCGGAAACATGCAGTAAAGATGACTGTAGCTGAGAAAGATGGAGAAAGCTACCAGCAAGGGATACAGTGCAGAAGCAATCAAAGAGTAAGTACCTGTCCAACACTAACAGGGCTCCCAAGCCTTAGGGTAAGGAAAGGTGGACCCAATCCTTCTCTGAGATTATGACTCAGTTTAAGACAATTTCAAGCCTTATGTTCTTTGCAGAAGGTAAAGGAAACATGGAAGGACCAGCTCTTCCCTTTTTTTTATTGGTACGTGTCAAGGAAACAGTTACAAACCACTGTCAGACTATGTAAAGGTGTACTGCTTTGTAATGAGTTTCTTTAAACATCTTTAAATTCACCTCCGATTTCTGTAGCAAGGATCTGTTTTCAGGATCAACATTTCCAAACACAGATCCCATTACTCTAGCACCACATTACTATAGGTGGGTTTCTGGGCTAGCAAATGTCAGTCTTCAGGCAATTCCATCGCTCAAACAACTGACCTTATGACTTGGAAATCTGGAAATACAGGGGGTCTCTAATTTAGTATTCCTAAGAAAAACCATGCCTTTAAACAAGACACGAAAATTTAGCAAGGCCTCCTATCTCAAAAAATTTTATTTTGCTGAAAATGCTTGTGTATGAGACCTCAGCTAGCATTTTCCTCCTAAATCCTGTCACAGAATTGCATTACTATGATGCTGAGACAAGAAACAGCCTTTTCAACTGAGGAGAGGGAGGAAGGGGTAAAGTCATTTCAATATTTTGAAAGACGATAAACAAATAACATTCTAAGAGACTAGTAGGGAGTATTCTGCCAGGACCTTTCCCAGTCAGGTGTTACATGTTAAGCTAATACCCTCCGCACACACCCTCGATGTCTGCAGTTCAAGACATTTTGTATTCAGACTTCACAACAGAAGTTGTGCTAAAGTTGAATAAGCAAGTTATCAAAAGGTCACCCAAAAAAAGTTCTTTGGGTTATGAAGAACTCTGGCTAGCATGCTCGATATTCAATATTACACAGCAGAGCATCAGCCACATCCAATGACAGCAACTGTTTTAGCCATGCTGGGCTCTGTTTCTATTTGTGTATATCAAGGGAGGAAAAAAATCTCCAAGGCTCTGGTCTGTGAGATGCAAAGAACCATAGCACACATCAACACCTATGAGTCAAGCTCCATGACTGAGCAAATACCAATACTCACCTTTTGATCTTCTGTGAATTCCGAGTTGTTGTGCTGAGACTGTGCCTCTTTTTGTAGATGCCTTGCTAATCTGGATGGGGGAAAGAAAATTGTAGAGTGGGAACACAACACAGAAAACACACACACTAGTCTCCAGAAAACGTGTGAGCCAAGAGGTCCGCAAATTGCTGCTCCATATTGGTTTTGTTTTGGTTTGTTTGTTGTTGTTGGCTTTGTTGTTTTTGTTTTTTAAACAAAGATTTCTATAACCATGGTAGGCCATCCTTAAAAGAAACACCTACTGTATTACAAGCCCACGTGCATTTCACAGGGAGTTTGAGGCAAGTTGGATTGCCAGGGGCTGCGGGTGAGGGCACCCTTGGCAATGGCCGGACGCTCTCCCAGAGCTGGAAGGCAGGCACAGGGCGGCTTGGCCCAGGCTGCCGGGGTGTATCAGCTCACATTTGTGCCTGTCAGCATCACAGGCAGAGCACACAGACCCCACCCCTTGTCACCACGGAGACAGGAGTACCAAGGGGTTTGGAAAGGAGCAGCAAGCAAACAGCTCCAGAAAGCGAAAGGAAGCTAGAGAGGGAAGCTAGGGAAGAGTTACGGTTTCCGTCCGGGGAGGAAGGAGAACATTAAACAAGCAAAACCTCTGGGCAATTGTTGCCATTCCTTGTAAATAATTCTTTTTAATAAAAGCAGAGGGGGAGGGGGGACAGGGGGTTGAGGGGAAACCCAGGGACAGCAGCAGTAGTCAGGGCATCGCAATACACTTCCGTCCAGAACCTCACAACTTTGCTTTCTTAAAGGGATTCAGCTTCTCACCACCACTGCAGTGGGCATTAGCCCTTTTTTTTTTTTTTTTGGGGGGCGCGCATTTAAAATATACACCAAAACAGATTACCATCAAAGCCTGTGTCAGAAACAAAAGTCAGAGCTCGATTATTTCTTTGCTTCTCCTAAAAATAAGCTCTGTTAAAGACACAAGAGTTGAGGCCACTGGAGTTTTTAACTAGCACCAGTGAAAACACAACCAAATAGGACAAGGTCAGTGGTGTTGTTCCCCTTCATAAAGGGGGAAAGATGGTGGCTGAGAAGAGACAAAAAGCACAAACATGCTTGAACCCAAACACACACTCCTTCCCTACAACCCTGCTGATGTGACACAAGGGACATATAGCTAGGGTATTTGAAAGTAACGATTTAAGAAAAATATATCACCATAGCAGCAATATGCCACTCACAACAGGCAGCATAACAGTGTTAATATTTCTGCAAGCATCAGTAACACAAACCTCTTTCCATTTGTCATTAACACAAAACCCCACACCCTAACCCAAATAAATGCATCTGGCATCCCACTTGAAGCTTGTTCAAAGTCAGATCAGACCAAGTTCCACAGATGGGGGCATTCAACAGGGAAGGCACTGCCAACACCGCGAAGGGCTCTTGTGCGAGTAAGCAGCTGAGTGAACAAGGGCCAATCTTTGCACCAAGCTTCCTGCACTTCCAGGAGTAACATAAAGACCTGAGCAGACGTAGGTTCTCTGGACACAGGAGGCGAATAATTGTATCTTAAGTCAGCAGCCATTACATCCATGGAATGAACTGGCTTAGATTTGGGAAGGTCTTTCTCAGTGTCAGCAAGCTCATCGTAACCAGCTTCACCCCATGTTGACCAGTACAGACCTTGCCAACATTAGCAGCACCTGGCCAACTCCAGCAACACACTTGTTCATCCCATCTCAGGTTGCCATTTGAGAAGGCAACAGCACAAAGTCATGCTGTTAGGTATCTCCAGAGCTACAGGCAGGTATCTCACCCTGTGCTTCTTATTTGCAACTTCGACCCTATAGATTGAAATCATTATTAGTTTACACCATCTGTATCTACCAGAAGCAGATACACACACTGAAAAGGTTCTGCTCCTTCCTAGGAAATATCTCCCTGTAATCCTTTGACCTTCTCTCCTTGCTTCTCCCTCCTGGAACCACAGAGTTCCTCTACTGACGACTACTCTATTCAGTAGAAACTCACCGATAAGGCTGGCAAGAGCAGCTTACAATATTACGACCCAAAAGGGGCTTTCTTACAAAGATATCACACTGCTCCAAAGTCATAACAAAGCAAGGGCATGGAGGAGATCACCTCAGTTCGTATCAAACACAAGTGATGCTGAGAGGAAGGGAACAAAAGACACAACTCTCAAACTGAACTGTCTGCAAACATTTAGTGACCTTACTTCTCAATGAAGCAAGCACAGAATGAGAAGTCTGAAGACTTTTCATTCTGAAGAAACATCATTAAATGAAACTGCTGAGACTGCCAAGACAGTTTGAAGCACTAGGATCCTACTAGACCCCCTTGCAGATGTCCACATAAGGTCAGGTATTAAAGTATCTTCTTCTACTTTCTGATGATTGTTTTTTTCTTCTGAGATACAAAGCTAGAAGATAACTTATTTTCATCCCTGCGCCAAGGTTTGTAGTAACAGCTTACCCTGCTCTAAAGACCATCAGCAAGCTGCAAATAACTGAACTTGCATCATCCTGTCTGGTGAGTGAATGAAATGAGACTATAGCATCTCTTGACTATGCTATACCTGGCAGTTAGTTACTAGTTAGCTAGTCTAGTTACTCCAAATGGCAGTGAGTCAGTATGGTTACAGCCCATAACTTGAGCAGTCCTGAACACCACTAGAAGATCTCTCAGCATCTCTTCAGCTCATTTTCTCTTGCGGAAAAAGTACAAACCCTCTAGACTTCTTCCAGAAAAATTCCTCATAAGAAACTTAACCTGCAATATACTCAGATCACAAGGAAACAGCTTATACCTTCATGGAGAACAGAGTACTAGAGGAGAACATTTCACTAAAGCTACCAGGTATGTTTCTAAGGACACCATCAACAGTGCCCTGTGCTGCCAATACTTCTCTGATACCACAAGACTCATGGACGGTGCGGTCCCACCCAGTGCAACCCAATCCAACTGGGGCTGCGCCAGTCGCTACCCTCCCAACACTGGGCTCCCCGCTCTCCCATCCCAGTTTCATCAGGGGTGAAACACACAAGCGTGCAATGGACCAGTTTTCACCCTGATGGGTTGTTTGGGGGTTTTTGGAGGGGAAAGGCTGATGCTTTGATTTACCTCAGCCGTGCCCCCCTGCCCCGCAAGCACAGTGCCTCGGATGGGATGGGGGTACCCCGGGCCACCGGTGCCCATTGCCGGGGGGTGTCACCAACGAACCGCCTCCACGGCCCGTGCCCGGGGGTCCTGCAGCTCCCCGCCGGCCGGCTGCCACCCTCGCAGAGGGGACGGGCCGGCTCCCGCCTCGCTTCCCCCGGCGAGGGGATGCAACGCCCGCCCGAGCACTCGCCACCGACCGGCGGGTTCGGGCGAACCTCCCGCCCCGCCTCGCCTCAGCGGCCGCCCCGACCCACGGCCCCGCGTGTTATGTAACGGCGGGAGACCCGCCGGCGGGCCCGGAGGGGTGAAGGGGGCCGCGGCCTAGGCCTGGCGGGGGCCCCCCCCTCGCCCCGCCCGGGGGCCGCTCTCCACCCTCCCTCCCTCCCTCCCCTCACACGGGGCTCCGGGACCGTGCCGGGGACCGGCGGGGCTGCG
>VXBL01007432.1:290089-372732 GCA_013400195.1 Aramus guarauna
CGCCCCCGGCCGTGCCGCCGCGGCAGGTGCCCCCCCAGGTGAGCAGCGCCGCAGGCGGGTCACCCGTCCGGGAGGGCCGGGGCCGCCGCTGGGCCGCCGTCCCCTCCCGGCCCCGCCTCTGTTTGCGGCGTTGAGGGGTCCCTACCGGGGGAGGGTTGGGGGGCATAGCTGTGGAAGCGTCGGCTGTGGGGGGAGACCCCAGCCGCGGAGCTGGCGGCGGCGGCGGCGGCCTGGGGGCACCCGGCGAGGGGAAGGGAATAACCGGCGGGATCGATGCGATCAGCCCGCCGCACCGCGCGGGACGATGTCATCCGCTCTCCGCTGGCGCTGCCTGCGGCGGCGGGTGTGTGACGCACCGCCAGGAGGCGGGCAGGGCCTGGGCGGAAGCGGCGGCGGGCGGCAGGCCGTTGGCGGGAGGGTCCGGCGCCTGTGGGGGCTGCGTGTGCCCGGGTCCCTGGTGGCGGCGGGGCTCGGGGGGCGGGCGGCACCGCAGCTGCTGCCGGGAGAGGGGCCGCACGCCGAGGCGGCCGTCGGTCGGTGCTTGCCGCTGGCTCCGCGGCGGGCGTTAGCGAGGCGGTGGCGCGGGCCTGAGGCGATCGGCAGCGGGCAAACCGGTGTGGGGAGTGAGGGGTGAGAGGCGGATTGGGCACGGGAGATCTCCCTCTGTCAAACTGCCCCCTGCCTTGGATGCGACTGAGCCGTGTCGCGATACCTCTCCTCTGTGCAGATCGCTCTTGCAGGTGGGTGAAGATGTCGTGATAGGTGCTGACGTGGTAAACAAGCGACGACCTGCTCGGTCAGGAAGACCTGGATGGTGGCAGGGGGTCGCTGCTTGGCAGATCTCCTTTTCTTCAGCGACGCTGCGGAGTGTTTTATAACCATGAACTTTGAGGTTCAAAAAGGATGGATCGTAAGGGGGTGGAGGTCTTGGAGGGTCTCTAGTCCAACGTCCTGCTCAGAGCAGGGTCACCTCTGAGGTCAGAGCAGGTGGCTCAGGGCTTTATCCGGTGAGGTCTTGAAAGCCCTTGCGGATGGAGACCACACAAGCTCTTTGGGCAACTTGTTCCTCAGCTTGACTGTCCTGGCGGTGAAGGAGTTTCTCCTTGTATCCAGTACAGACCTCAACGTGTGCCCATGACGTTTCATCCTCCTGCCATGCACCACTGTTGAAAGCTTGTAAAAACATTTCACGGGAATGCTGATGCTGTATATGCTCTCTGAAATTGAGGTAACAGAGGAAAGATGGTCTGTTTCAGCTGTATTCTACCAAATTCCCAGGTCTGTTGCCTGTATGTAAATACGCCCGTGTTTTCAGCAAGGGTTGCTGTGTTATTGCAGTTTCATCTATATCAGTGGTGCCGCAGTAAAACCTACTAATAGGTTGACTAGATACAATATAGTGATCTCAGTGAATTGAGATATACCTGTAAATGACGTGGGAAATAGTCAGCCTTATGCAGGAGGTAAAGAGTTGTGTTTTATTGAATAAGAAAGTATACAGTAATATAGAATAAAGAAGGTTATAGCTTTTTGCCCTACTTAAAATAGTTGCCTCAGAAAAAATATGTGTTTCAACAGAGTTAAATTCTCAAAACAAGCGCACGGATGATGAAGACAAGGCCTATGAAAACTTAGTGTTTCAAATGGAAAAAAATTAATTTCTTCTCTGTAATTATATATACAACTTTGCAAATTAATTTCTTTCCTAATTGTTTACATTTGGAATGTATTTTTGTGAGCTGAGGAGCATGACATATATAGCACCTCAGCTGTACCCGCTCCTACAGCTATTAATTTCTTTCCACACCTTAGATTTGGCGTGAGCAACACTACAGAAGAAAAATGACGCACTGGTTTCATCGCAACCCTTTGAAGGCCACAGCTCCCGTTTCATTCAATTTTTATGGGGTAGCTACCACTCCAGCTGCAACAAAGGTTTGCAAGTAAGTGTACTTGTGATTAAATTCACTCTGTCACTCACAGGTTGGAGGACATCCTTAAAAGTAATGGTTACTCTTCAGTTTTTGTTCTGAAGATGACTAGAAATGTGTAGGCTGGGAGACAATAAGACACTGATAACACTGAACATTTAGTTACAAGGAATGAATTACCCAGTTTTCAAGTCTCTGAGTGTATAGCAAGGCCTATTATAATAATGCAGAGGCGAAAGACTAAACATTTCATTGTTTTGTGATGACTGTGCATTCTTCTGCAAAAGATTACTTAAAGTAATTTCCATAAGCGAATAAGCCATGAATGTTCTATTGTAGATAGGAATATAATGAGAAGAGATCTCAGCTTATTTTGCAGATCTATTCTTATCTCTTCATATGCTCATCCCATTCTAATGTTAAAGAATGTTCCTGCTTATTACTTCCCTTCCCTCTCCCTGCACCCAACCTCTCCATAGATAAAGGCGTTTTAGTTTCTGTTAGAGCAGTAGATTGATGATGAGTACTGATTATCCATTGCTGTCTGTCCAAAATGGATTGTATTTTAAAGAGTCAATCGTATGTATCCAGGGGAGAAAGGAAGATTTTTCTGTATTTATTGGCATCTTACTCATAAAATACCTTTCCTTGCCTTCAGATAGCTAAATTGAATGCTTAACTTCACTTTCTTAGCCAAAAGGGTGGTGGTATACATGAATGGGTACTTTATTAATAGTACATTTTGGCGTCGAATTTCTTAGGTTTCTTTTTTCCCCCCTCCATACAGTGATTTGAGGTTATCTCGATCACGACTACTGGAGTTATTTACAGACTCGAGTTGTAATCCAGAAATGATGAAGAATGCAACTGACTTGTACTTCTCGCTCTTGCAAGGTAGGAACATTTCTTGGTGATACTGCTAATATATCAAGAGGTCTATAACTAGAGTTTTAGTGACACTTATCAGAATGTGTATTGTGCTAATCTTCTGTAAAGAAACTTTGCACTTCTCAGGAAGGAGAGTATCTTCATGGGTCCTGTGCTTGATACCAGTCATGGGTACTCACTCACCAGGCCCTTTCTACAAGTTTCAGTGTCCTTTGTGACCCTGCCAGTACTAAGTGTTGGCAGTCTTGTCCTCTTGCTTTTAACCTCATTCTGCTTCCTGCTGGAGGAGAAAATGTTTGTCTCTTAGTTTGTGGTGAATTGCTCCTTAAGTATAAATTGCAGCTGTTAATTAGGTGATGGGAGCCGCTCTTTGGTGTAAACTCCTAGTTTGTCTAATGCCAGGTAGTAGACTTACTGAAAGTGTACACTCCTGTTGCTCCTTGTCTTAGGTATAAATAGGTTCTCATTGGCATAGTATCTACATTTTCAATAGATGGTCACCGGTGACAATGCATTCCCTTGAAACCTTCCTCCTGCTGATATTTTGATAATTCTGTCTTAGCAGTCAGGTGCTCGGACAAGTTTCTTAGGACTGAGTTTGCAGGAATCAGCTGATTCATGGAAACTCTGTGATATTTCAGTCTGTGGGAAGTGAAGCAGCTCAAGTTGGTGTAGTTCCCTCAGTCTCTGGGAGGGTGTAAGCTAATGGGACGTTCTAGATGAAAGTACGATAACAGTCCATGTTGCTGCAGACAAGATTTGGAGAGTTTCTTCAGGAAGGCATCATGCTTGGTCACTAAAATCTTCTGCACATAAAGTAACAAGTATTTTCTGTCTCTCTAAATGTGTGACAGCACCTAGAGCTATAGCCCCAACAGCTGCTGTTGCAAGTCTTGAGTTCTTGAAGTCTGTAAGACTTGATCAGGCCAAGACCCGTCTTCCTCTTCCCTGAAAAATTCTTTCCTGGGCCTGCACATGCTAGCATTTGAACATCCCATAGCGTGAGCTTCACTTCATCCCACTGACTGCTGCTTTCTGGGTGGCTGGACATAAATAACCAATTTCCTGTAGCTCTGGAGACAAAAGAAATTATTTTTGCACGTCTAGTTCTCAAGATATTGAGGAAAAAAAGCCTTAGGAAGTAACACAGATTTTTGAGTGCTACAGGAAGAAACATTCCTTTATCTATATCCGTATTTTCATTGATCCCCATTCCTTCATTACTTTTTTCTGTTTCTTACTTTGAGATTGCCTGTCTCAAAAAAATGCCAGTACATTTTTTTATTCTGTAGGTTTTATCCTTTCACTGGATGACTCTTCCCAAGAATGCAAGTTGAGATATATTCAGAATTTCAAGTGGACAGACACATTACAAGGACAAGTTCCAAAGTATGTATGCTTTTATGATTACAGAGTATGCAGCTATTTCTTCTGGTCTGTTATGTATACACAAGTGTGCCAGCACAGGTGTGAAGGAAAACTTCAAAGCGTAGCAAAATGTTGAACACAAAGTAGTTTCCAAATACCTGTTGCTTTGCATTTTTGATAATTGCTGTACTGTATTAGGTGTTCTGAAGCACGTGTTGCCTTTGTGTAAAGGCGTGATAATGCACGGTCATGGTAGAAGGATCCATTGTGTCTTAGTTGATCTACAAACTATATCTACAGTTGACTAGAGCAGTACAAAGAAGAACCTTGAGAGTATTGATGAATTGAATATAATAACATAGGTTAACTACTAAACTACAGTTTAAAACTTTTTCATTTGGCAGTATTGCCTGACTAGTATCTTCTGAGTTTTTTGAAGTACAAAAGTTGCTGAAGATCTGATTTTGTTCTTGTCCGCTGAAGCTCCTAGTACATGTACTCGTGGTGCAAACAAAGCTTCTGTTTTAAGTTGGAATATAGATCTGTAACCTTCTGGATTATTCAGTCATCTCTTGCTATTGTAGGTAGTTGCATTGTATAACCACGCTTACAAATTTGTCAAGCTTTATCTAGCAGAAGTGTTCAAATTCCTCAGTGCTTTTATTCCCCTTGGAAGACAATCTCTTGATGAGGACTCTCTTCTAATTTTCTCATGGTCATACAAACTTATTCTTGTGCCAACATTATTCTTCCCTCTCCCACACCTTTCTTTTTAAAGATTACTACTTCCTAAGCTATACTGAGCTTGTGGTCGCAAGTTCACTCTTTTCAAAGACCATGATTTTAGCTTCTGAAATTTCCTGCTATTTGCACATGCCATTTGACTGCAGTTACGTAAATACTTGCAATAACGTTCATTTGAAGGAGATGTAATAGACTCTGACTTATTAACTTAGCAGCTACAACTTTAAAGTAGACATTCCAGAGCAAAGCTTTCCACAAAATGTGCAATTTTAAAAAAAAAAAGATGGAAAAATGTCAGCCACACCCAAAGCTAAACAAATCTCAAGTTACTGTTTTAAAATAAAAGTTCCCAAATGGGAAGGGTAGGCATCTAAATGTCAGAAATTATAATTATGAGCTCTTAAAGGGAATAAGTAAAAACTGAAGTGTTTTTTAGGCAGTTCAGCAAGCAGGAGGTTCTGAATTGGAAATTGTTGACTTCTTAAATGAAAACTATTTTATGGAGAGAAATGTTGACTTATGCCATGTGAACTATCAGCAGAGAATGCTTGACAGAACAAAATGGAAAGCATTAAATTGTTTGGGGTTTTGTTTGGGGGGGTTTTGTCTGTCTTTAGTGCCCAGCAGGATGCAGTGTTTGAACTGGTTTCCATGGGATTTAATGTAGCTCTGTGGTACACAAAATATGCATCAAGACTCGCTGGAAAAGAAGAGTAAGTGTTTTTCTTTTCTTAGTAATTCCATTGCAGCAATATTCCACAAAAAAAAAAAAAGGGTTCTGAGTTTTGACTGCTGTAGTGCATGTCCAGATGGGATAGTAGGAGTTCAAGGAGGCAGTTGGCCTTCATTCATGTGCTGTAACGTCCAAGCACAGTTCAATCCCTTCTTGCATCTATGAACAAAGTGTACTAGTACCATATGACTGTGATCTAGAGAAAGCGTCAGCTGTGAATAAACCCTTTATCAGTCCTGCTCTAAATGTCCAGGTACAAACTTGAGATTCTGAAAATCAGCTCTGCTGGCTTTTAGCCCTACAGCTTTCTGAAGCTTTGGCTTTTAACACTGAGGCTACGTTTTACTTGAAAGTCATTACAAGGTCTTGCCTTTCTTTTTACAAGTGAGTTCTGTTTGATTATTTAATGATTGGACACTGTAAGAAACTTCTTTACCATGAGGGTAGCGCAGTGGGACAGGTTACTTAGAGAGTTAGTGGACTCTCCATCCTCGAAGGTTTCAAGATTCATCTAGACAAAGTCATAAACTGACCTGATCTGCTGTTTGTGATAGTCCTACTCCAAAGCAGAAGCTGGGACTAAATGACACTTAGAGGTCCTTTCTAACTAAAATTCCATTGATCCATTCTATATTCTTAGTATAACAGAAGATGAAGCAAAAGACGTTCACAGAAGCCTGAAGATAGCAGCCGGGATTTTTAAGCACTTGAAGGTAGAAAAACCGTCTTTGCTGTCCTTTAAGTTGTCTCCAAGTACTTGACTTTTTGTCTTAGAAAAGCCTTTACTTTTCTGACAAGGTTACAGAATAAACAAATACGGCAGACTGAATGATACAGGAAAAAGGAGGGTATTAATACGTTGTGCTACCGCTCAATCCCTGCTACTCTTTCCCAATGGCAATGGAAGAGTTATCACTCTGTCTGCCCAGTAACGCATGCAGCAATGCAGCTAGCCGTCTTGGGACCTTCACTCGGTGTCCCATCCATTTAGGAATAAAGGACTTACTTTGCATTGGCAGCAGTGGTATTAAGCCTAAACTAACTTTGAGACTTGCTTTGTACTTAGGAAAGTCATATCCCGAAATTGATTACACCTGTAGAAAAGGGAAGAGACTTAGAAGCTCGACTTATAGACTCTTACATTATACAGTGCCAAGCTGAAGCTCAAGAAGGTATCTTCATATATACATATTTGTTGGGGATGGGAAATGACAGTCTTTGTGGGTTACTTTGGTGTCTCGTGAAGTCTGCTTGTCAGCAATGCCTTTTTTTTTCCTTCTCCTGAAGTACTGTGGCTTAGTGGAGCGGGTTGCTTTTAAAGAAATGTAAGTTACAATTATAGGAGGAAGATGCCAAAAATCACTCTGATATTACAAATGTAACCACTTTGGAAGAACTTGTGTGTGACATTCCTCCTCTCTTCTTTTTTCCTTTCATGCAGTCTCTTCATTACCATGCTTGCCTAACACAAATTCCCAGTTCCTTTACTTTACAAAATTTGTAGCTTCAATTTACTAGCTCATCTTCAGACTAACCTTCCTTCAGCTTCTCTATTAATTCGAAATCATTCTATCCAAGAAACAATCTGTCTGTATTCTGCAGTTTGCTTGACTGCACAACACTTATTTTTTGCTCATGCGGGGGTTTTAAAATGCTGAATGCCTCTGCTGATTTAATGTGACATTTTCAATTAAACTTTAATACTGTGGAGTGGAATTTTTTTCCAGTGACAATTGCTCGGGCTATTGAGCTGAAACACAATCCAGGATTAATAGCTGCTCTTGCTTATGAAACAGCTAACTTCTACCAAAAAGCTGGTAAGTGTCTTGTTTTGTATCCTTAGTGACCTGGTTTATGCAGTCTTGCCAGGAGACGTACTTCACCCGCCCATCAATTGCGATATTAACACCGTTTCTCAGTGGATATGCTTTGTATATTTAGCTTCTATTGAGCACATTTAAGGCTTCATTTATCAGCGTAACAGATACATTTTGATAAGGCCTTTTGCTTTTGTGAGAATCTTTTTCTATAGCTAATGCTAGGAATTGTTAGCGAGGGGAGACAGAAGACAGAGTAATGTCTTGAGAATATGTAATTGCAGCAAACAAAATGCTTGATGTAAATGGAGTGTGTTTCAGCTGTCTTTGGGCAGCAGATTATGATGCAGACCGTAAAGTGTGTATCGGGTTAATTTTATGTACATCCTTCCAAATGAGTAAGCTATCTGTGGGCTTGTGGAGGCAAGTGGGAAAAGTGCAAAGATGCGGTAGTCAGTGTAAGAGATGGAATATGGTAACATACGTAGGCTTTTATAGGTCACTACTTGAAATTAAGCTAGGAACAAGCTTTGAAATGCTGCCTAAAAATACTTGGGAGAATTAGCCTACCAAATTTAGTGGACAGCAGTTTCAGGGATTCTAGGGACAACTGCATGATAGCACAGTAAACTGCTTTTTTTTTTTTTCCCTCATAGTTTCTCTGTGTCTTTGCAGAAGTGATTTATGTCCCTTGTTTCTGGCTATACTTTATAGTTAAGATCTATTGCTAAGTTTAAGACTTTTGGTCTTTGAGTTTGTGTGATTTTTTTCTTTTTGGAAATGTCTCAAAGAATAACTTTACATATTTGTTCATAGATCAAACGTTAGCCAGTTTGGATCCAACCTATGCAGGTAAATGGAGGAAGTACTTAAACTTGAAGACCTGCTTCTATATGGCCTATGTAAGTACTTAAGTTGACATCAGTCACAGTTTTTAATGTTGTCTCAGGGCTGGATTGGGAATGGGGGCTAAGTATTGCCTTGATTTTCTGTTCATGCTGTGAAGAGAGACTGTGCAGCGTCAGTGGCACTTGAAGTGTTTTTGTTGAGCCAAGTGAATTTACTGCAGTGTGGAATTTATTGTGATCTCATATTGTTAAGCAACTCAGTCTGAGCATAATACTTGTATTCCATTATCTGCATCACAGTCTGATTCTAGGCATAAGTCAAAGCTGATCATCTTTTAGAAGGCCCTGAATGAAACCGCATCAAGTAATGTTAGGTACCATTGCAAGTGCCGTCCCTTTTTGCGTGATTGATCTCTTAGCAAGTGCAGTGGCACTCTTGGGATCATCAGCTGCTCAATTTTGCTGTTTATTTGTTGTAGTCTGCCACAGCCTGTAACGTGGCTCTTTCATAATGTAAAAGCTTAAGTTACCACAGTTGTCTCTCAAGTTAAACCTGTAGCTAAAACCTGCTTGCTGTATTAGCAAGTTTGAGAGGTGAGGGAGGGTCAGAGCTGTTGTAATTTATCTTTTTTTATGTATTTCCATAATATGGGCGATGATAGATTTAGGTAACATATGCTATACTGTGAGAACCGACATTAAAGGAAAGTGAGCAGTTGTTCATGTGATTGTTCCTTTACCTATGGTATTTAATATTTAAACTCAGCAACTCCTGATAATAGAAGAGAGGCCATTCAGTTCTCACTGGAATACAGTATTATAAATACTAAAGCATAAGTTTGAAGGAATGGGACTTTTTGGGGTGGAAAAACTATTTGGACTGGCAAAATATCTCAAGCAGTAGTACGCCTCATCTCTTGTGTATACAATTTGTTTGCACATTCAGTTTTTGAGTATTCAAGTAGTTTTAGTTTTTAGAGTGTTTGCTTTGTAAACTTGACTGGGGTTCATCTTCTGTCCGTGATGGGGCTTAATGCTGCACATTGATACAGCAAGAGACAGAGGTTTGAACTAGACTGTATACTGGTGCTTTTGGTGAAACAGCCTTTGTGAAGCTCAAAGTTACTCTTGGCTAGACTTGAGACAGCTTGCTTCATACCTGCCTCATGGTGTTTGTGTTGAACTGCATCGTTCAGTGAAAGCTGCTTTGACTTGCATTCCCAAATTGTCAGCTTTCTGCAGGGAATGGCAGCTTCAAAGAGATGCAACTCTGATGTAAGAAAGAGCAGAAGCAAATTGGTGCAGGAAGTGCCCAATGATGTTGGTAATGATTTTGTCCTCTCCCATTAGGCATACTGTTACCATGGTCAGACTTTACTGGCGAGTGATAAATGCGGGGAAGCAATCAGATCTCTGCAGGAATCAGAAAAATGTAAGTGTATTTGAGACTGGACCACAGGCCCTGATGATGACTTGCCTGTTTTATTTTGCTGTGTCGTGTTTATTTGCTCTCTAATAAACTTAAGGTTTTACCTGTCACCTGATGAAAATCCAGCACAATAGAGAATAGAGACAGTATATTCTTTTTCTGTCTTACCAAAGACTGTCTTTCATAAGACTGCTGCAGAAAATTTCATCTTCACTTCTCAGCGAAGATGAAGCCTGTTAAAGACTGGCTTTGAACTGCCTGCCATACCGTGTAAAAATCAGTTGTCTGGTTACCACGTTTTCTGGTCGGGATGTTAAGTTACTGCAGCCTTTTCTGCTTTGGAGGTTGCTCTGTCTTACATTAAATAGTAAAGCTTTGTTTGGTTGGGTTTTTTTAAACAGGTTTCAGTAACTTACTTCCTTTCTATTTGTTTGAAAGGTAGATGAAGGGAAGTTTGCAGTAGTGCAGGGTGTTCAGCCCATCCTTCTCTCTTCAACACTATTGCCACCCCAATGACCTGCACTACTGCGTTACTTTACTACAGTGTATAAAAAATGCGCAAAAACTGGAGACTTTTAATGTTAAAAATAAATAAAAATAATTTATTAAGAACAAACTGAGTTGAATTACTTGCACTAAAACAAATACTGTGTTTTTATTGTGCTTGCTGTTCAGAGAAGAGTGTTTCTTTTCCCACTCCATATTAAGTGTTGTTTATTTTGTGCTATCACCTGTGCCTGGACACCTTCATACCCTCTCTTTTTCCCTGCCGTGTGGCACAGTTCTTGGGCTTATCGTTGCATTTTGCTTTCCTGCTTCTTCCTACCCAAAAAGCTATCTTTTTTTTTTTTTCTGTTCTTAGTCACTTTTTGGATGCAGTACATCTTGGCTGGAAGTGCTGCCTTTGAGCTAGTTTATTTTTGTTTCTAAAAAGCAAGAAGCCTGAATGGATTCCGGTATCTCCTAAAACTGAAGCACTGTAGATCAGAACTGTGATTTAATAGTCATGTAAAATATTTTTGTTACATTTCTTTCTTGCAAAGTTTTTGCCAAGGCTGAAGCATTGTGCAAAGAATACGGAGAAACCAAAGGGCCCGGGACTACTGCCAAACCTTCTGGACATCTCTTCTTTAGGAAATTAGGAAGTTTGATTAAGAACACACTGGAAAAATGCCAGAGAGAGAACGGATTCATGTAAGTAATGCGTGGTTGGTACAGTACTCTGTATGAACTGTCATTACATTATTTGCCTTTATTTCAGGATGGGATAGTAAATTTTACTCTCCATTCTTATATTCCTTTAGGACGTGGCATGTAACTTGAAGATAAATTTGCAATTCCATAATATTCTCTTAGCAGATTTGCTATGGGTCTGTGCTCTCACCCTCTCTGTGTTCTGTGCTGGTTCAGCAGGGTAGGTTGGACTGATGTGCTGGAGAGGTTAAGCAGTTTTCTTCCTTCATTCCTCATCCACTTCGTTTCTTTTCCTTCTGCACAAGAAAGTCCTGCAAAGGTTGCTGTGTTGCTCTAATGCCCTCTTTACAGCTGCTGGCATCTAGTGGACAAAAGAGGACAGAGGGGAAACGGAGAATTTCCTGATTCTGCTTTGCTAGCTGGGAAGCCAAAACATAGTCATGCCATCAGTGAAGAACATGCTGAGGGTGCTAGGAGCTTTACCAGTCTAAATATAAATAATATTGTGAATAGGGCTTTCTGTTAATTAATTCCCATTCCACAGAGAGTTTGGAAGCAGTTTAAAAGAGGAAGATCAGTTTGGCTTTACAATTCTTTTGCTCATTTCTCTCTCTCCTTTTCTCCTCTTATGATTTAGTATTCCGTAATAGATTTGTTATTTCCCTTTCTATGACATTTAAAGAGCTGCATAGTAGGGGAATTGACTAAACACAAAGAATTGTCAAGTACATCAAGGTGAACTGCAAATAAGAAAAGAAACAGTTCCAATAACTGTTGTCATAGCTTACAACAACAGTATACAGGAGGTTTCAACAAATCCATGTCCCTCTAGAAACAAACTTTGAAAGAGAAACCAGATAACCAGGGACTGTTTTGGGAGATGTGCCTGCCACAGAGCTCTGCTGCAGCACAGGAAGTGAGGTAGTGTATGTCAGTATGTGTCAGTTTTCAGCTCTTGTTGGTTTGCTGAGGGTAGATTTATACCCTCATTCAGGCTTTGTGTTGTAGGAAGTCCTTGTGGGTGTTGCCGTGTCCTTGCTATTATGCGCTGTGGCACATTAAGACTGTTTTAGGAAAAGAACTGTCCTCTTTGTCTTTCTGGGGAAGTATTTTAAAACCTCGTTTGGATTTTGAAGGTCTTTTTGGACAAAAGGTGTTCTTCTCATTGAAGTGTTGGGAACAATGGTTATCAAGTAGGAAAAAACCCACTTAGCTATTAGGGGATGAATGCCGAGAGTGAATTGCTTTTGTTCTTGGGAATCTTACTGACAGAACACATGTTGGACAGTGCCTTAATGAAATGGAAGAGCAGCGATGATAGCCACTGTAAAAACCCAGATTGTTTTTCTTTAGAATTGCAAACGAGATTTACAGAGACACTGCATTGTGTTTTAAATACATTGCTGTATTCTATTACAGCTATTTTCAGAAGGTGCCAGCAGAGGCTCCCCAGCTGGAACTGAAAGCAAATTATGGCTTAGTAGAGCCTGTTCCTTTTGAATTTCCTGCCTTGAACGCACACTGGACTCCTGAAACACTTGCGGCATTTGATCTCACCAAGAGGCCAAAGGATGACACTGTAAGATAATCTTATGTACTGTTTTTTCCCGTTAGCTTTATTCTGTGTATAATACAGAGTTATTATTTTGCTGTTCCATAATGCTGGCCAGCTCAGTGCAGAATATAGACACAAGGCACCACCCGAGCTCACCTTTCCGCTCTTCCAAGAGGCAAGTCAGTACACTTTTCTGCCACGCTGTCAGCACCTGGAAATTAGGAGTAATTTTTGCCTAAGTCCTGAATAGGAGGAAATTTCTTAATGTGTATAAGATGCTGAAACATTACAGGAGCGAATGCTATAGAAAGATTGGTTTTTAGACAAGGATTCATTTAAGGATGCTGGAATAGAGAATATTTGGCTTTTCCTCCTTGCTTGAGGCTTGCTCAAAGCCTTCAGCCTTGAAGAGAGAGGACTGTTAGATTAGAATATGTAAGGTTAGCCGTGCATAAATACCATGCAGACACAGTGGTTTGTACTTGTGGTATTTAGCCTTTTTTTCTTCTTGTTTGCAGGCTAAACCAAAACCAGATGAAGAAGTAAAACCTCTGAAGGAACCAGATATAAAGCCCCAAAAAGACAGTGGATGCCAGATTTCTTAAGTGCCATAAGTGCTTTGAATTCACTTTGAAACTGTATTAATTGGACTCTGGGGCTTTAGTTCTGATCTCCCTTTTTCTCATTCTTCCTTTTTAATTTAGAAGACTAATTTAAGTTACTTTTGTTAGTATGGGTCTATCTTGCTCGAGAATGTGGTGGATTTCTCGGAGTTTATTTATATCTGACTTATTTTTGGTTTTAGTGGGATATAATGGAATGAGTGGGCTTAAATGTTCCTATTGTGCCTCTAGAGAGTTTCTTTTTGGGGGTTTAGTTTCTACCCACAAATAGCA
The DNA here is from genome assembly GCA_013400195.1 of Aramus guarauna. Classification (NCBI taxonomy): domain Eukaryota; kingdom Metazoa; phylum Chordata; class Aves; order Gruiformes; family Aramidae; genus Aramus; species Aramus guarauna. Next base: position 303,493 of record VXBL01007432.1, read on the forward strand.
AAGGAAGTATCATGATTGTAAGACTTGAGGATTTTTCCATTAAATTATATGCTATATAATGTCAAATTCTGCAAACAAAAGTTTGCATGAACGGTTATATTTATTCAGGTTTTGTCATTCAGACTTAACACCCTGCTGTGTTCTGATTCACTTAATTGTAGTGAGTGAAGAAAATCTGGGTTTGGTTTGTAACACCCCTATGGTATTTCAGGGAATTTCACAGAACTTGGAAAACCTTGTTTTGCATAACTGGAGCACAATTTATATTCTCCTGAAAAGATTAGCCTCTAAAGAACACTTTCCTCTCTAGAATAGGGTTCTTGTATCAGAATTTGTAGTAAGGTACTTTAGCTTGTCTGTCTTTAAATTAAAATCCTTTAATGTCAAAGTGTATGTGAAAGCGATGCAGGAAGTAATACGGAAGTGCTTAAAAGTAATGCATCACAGTGTCATTTATTCAGAGGTTTTGAATCTTGGAAGATTTGGTAAATTTGAAAGCTGCAGAGAGTTAAAATCTCCTGGCACTAGAAAAGCTCCATTTGAATTCATGAAGCTGTCATGCATAAGGTAATGGAATTGTAACTAAGATGCTGTGTTTCCATCTGGGTAGTGTCTATAAGAAGCTGTTAGGAGAGCAGGGAGGAAAGATGAGCTGGAGAGCCGACGGCATGATTGGGAAACCAAACTCTAGGTTTCCTTTATGCCGGGTGTAAACAGTGCTATTTCTCAGCCTTTGCAGTATTGCACTGAAATCAGCTCCTTGTGAGGAGAACTTGCCAAAAGCCAAGCCCAGTCAAAACTGAGAAAGTATTTTGTAGAACTTGCTTCTTCCATTTCTTCCTACTGTGGAAAATGTGATAACATTCTTTAGTGCTGAGCACTCCAAAACACCCGTATCAACAAAAACATAGCCTTCTGATTTGCTGCAAATGCAAAAGAATATGCTAATATGATGCGTGTGTTGAAGTGAGGGCCTTGCAATGTCTGGGTACCAGTTGCTGCACTTCATTTTACCCGAGAAAGAAACTAACTAGCCTGAAACTGTTCCCCTTTCAGCAAAACATGATGGCATATGCACTTACGATGTATAATCTAAACACATTCCTCACTTTGTACTGTTTGGATTGGCTCATCTTCAGTGCTTCTGTTTGAAATCTTTCATGGGACTTCGAGTGACTTAGTTTAGAGGGCAGGTGTGTACGTAGCTCCTTGAAGGCCCGTGGAACAAAACCTGTTGAGGAGGTTAATCTGAAACTCGGGGCTCTTCCTGAGATACTGGACCAAACTACAGAGTTCGTTGCTGCAAAAGGCAAAGAGGATCTTAATGCTGGCTGTCATGTGTGAATCGAATGCGGAACTTATTACTTCCAGTGATGGATTTTAATTTCAGCCAGTTCTGCACACAAAAATAAGTGTATAATCAGCTGAATTGCTTTGGAAGAACTTTGTTCTGCAAGGGCTTAGGTGGGGAGTATCAGGAATTCATATCTAAAATTGCTCCATTTCTTCTGATGCTGCAGAGGGGCCTGGGGTATGTTTTATGAGGCGTTACTCGGATTTGTTCATAGCTTGATCAGCTGACTTTTTAGACTTCTTGCATTGTTAAAAGACTAGCTTAGGTTTTGCCAGAATGGAGCGTGGAGCCACTTTGCTTATACAGATTTGAATTCTAAAAACTTACCACAGCTGTATTCATCTACATTTGCTTAGCCTGCTCCCTTTAAGGATCAAGATGCAGTTAACTCAGTTTCATAATCACGATTTTTTAGTTACTCATTGTTTTTCAGATGCCTGGGTGTTAATGCTTACGTGTCTCAACCTAATTAATTTTCTTTCTGTGCAGACTAGATTCCATCTTCCTTCCTCCCCTCATTTTCCCTTCCATCTGCTCCACACTGTGGCACAGACTTACCCTTCTTTGCTGATGCATGTGCAGGACTCATTTTCCGTGAGGCTTTTGCACGCGAGTGTATTTCAGTGTATACATATCTTAAAAGAAAATCACCAGATCATGACTAAATCATTCCCAAACAACTTCTTAGGAAAGATTATTTTATGGACTTGCAATTCTTAATTCTTTGGACACTTTCTCAAACCAAGTGGTTTATTTGAATCAAGTTCATTGTAAATAGTTTGGGGCATAACCAAGTGGATTGTGTCAGATTACGGCATTACTTAACCTAGCTGTGTAACCTTTTATGCCATAGCTGTTTCAGTAAATATGATGTAGTAGTTTAAAAATAGATTAATGGAACAAACTAATTCACTTAACATGTGTTACTTTTCAAGACAAACATTGTTTACTCGTAGTTAAAATCCTGTGGCAAACATGGAATAGTTTTGCCCAAAAACAAGAAACTGGAGACTGTTTAGTTTGCGAAGTATAGAGAGTCATCATGAGTCAACGAGCAGTTTTCTCTTAGGTTTTGTTGGGTAGTAACAAGAATTATTGTAAATAATATGTAGATTAACTGTCCAATATGCTCAAGAATATAGGTGAATTGACTGGGAGTTTCAGTTAATCTGGAAACTCAGCAGCCTCTTTCCTCCAATTAGGGTTTCCTTTAGTAATTTTTAAGAATGATGTATTTTGAATGGTGACTTTTTAATACTCTAATGGTGCAAGAGCCTCTTTTTTTGGCCTCTCTCTGGTTTTAGAGGCTCTCATGGCTAAATCTTGTTGGTGTAAATAGTCTTTAAAAATTTGTGTCTAGTCTGAACTAGAACAAAACTGCAGCTTAATAAAATGCAGAGAGCTGGGCCCTCTATTTCATGCACTAATTGTTTTCAATCTACTATAAAACAAACCATTAAGCTCTTTGTGAGATTTCTGTTTAAATAACCTCCCTCCACATACTTAAATACACTTCCTCCATGTTTCATGTTCCTTGGTTTGCAGTAGTCCAGCATGTGACACTCCTAGGACTGAGGAACTAAATTTGGCCCATGGACGCTGATGTCTGCCTCCCCCTGGATTCGGTAGAGGAGTTTTGCCTGTCAGCTGAAGGATGACGTTTGGTCACTTAAATGTTCAGCATGATTATGTAGTGAGTCTGTAAGGATGGTAGCAGTTCACACTAAGCAAGAAAACAGATCGCTGTATCTGTGTAGAATATAGCAAACTTTGCACTTTAGAAATTTCTGATCTTGCAATTTCAGTACAACACACTATGGTTGTAAATATTAATTCTGGTCATTTTAATTTTGTTGCACTGATTTCAGTACTGTGCTATTGGTAACATTTTTATGGGAAACATTACTAAAATGTGTTTTTAATTGTCTGTGTATAAAATAAACTCATGAAGCGTATCTCTACCTTTAGTATGGGGGGAACATGAGAGGAGGCAGTAATTCATCTGCTTTCTTTGTCAGTTCAGAGAAATGAAAAGTTTCTGTCTGTTCGCTGCGGGATAACACATTCCATCCCATCCCTGTGCCTAGTATCTAAACTGAAATTTCAGCATTAACATAAATCCTGTTCATGCCTATTAATTATCCCTAAAAAAATAAATCTCTCTCTAAAGATTATTGCCAAGTTATCATAGCAGCATAAGTGACCTTTTTTTTTTTTTCCCCTTTTTTTTCCCCTAACTGGCCCAGTTGAGAGAGGAATAAAGCGCAGCGCGTATGACTGGCATGGAAAAGCCCCTGTAGTGGGTACCTGTCTCCAGATTTTGAGTGCGCCATAATGGCATTTCCACAACCACCACTGGATTTGCTCAGGTCTTTCCCCACTGGTGATGCTCTCAAATTCAACAAATGTCGCATGGTAACTGAGGGGGCCCTTGACCAACTTTCTATGTAGGAAGGCCTTCCCCCTTTGGTGCCTTCATGGATTACAACCTTCTTGAAGCCATCCTGTACTTTGAATAATCAAACCTCACTGGAATTGGCTCTGATGAGATTGACCGAGCAGCCTTATTTTGTGAAGACAGTCACCATGCAATCTTAAGCTTCATAGTTTGAAAATTTGTATATAACCATGAGTTTGAGAATACTATTTAAAATAAACGATCTAAATGTATCCAGTTTTGTTTCATCATTTTAAATTTTAAGTATAGTAGCAAGAAAAAGAGTCTATGTTGAATGTTATTTTTTCCAATTTAAAGCAAATGTAATAATTACAGAGAATACTTTATCCTTGCAGCATGCCCAAAGGAGTGAGATAGTTACGTGAATTGGGTGCATATGGAAGTATGAAGCACTTCACGTCATGAGGCAGGAAGAGAGGAGGTGGAATTTCCAGACGTTAAAAAAAAAAATAGGTATGATTTCATATACCTATACAAAATCCCAGTGCCTGCAAAGGCCTGTGACACTGTAAGATATTCTACATACAATGTGAAGGGGCTATTGGGGAAGTGGGGATTGCTGCCACTTCTCTACGTTGCCAGCAGGTGGCCAGTAGGTTTGTAGGAGACGGGTTTTCATTTCCAGAGGCATGGTTGGCTCTTTCAATTTTTAGTGTAAATATGCGTTAATGCCTTTTAGTCTCTCAGGCTTCAGCACAGTTTCTAGAAAAAAGAAATAGTCTCTATTGGACTCTGACATCTGTTTCTTTCTGAAATAAATCTTTTTCACCACAACAAGGTACTCTGAAAAACCCTACAGAAAAGGTGTTTTCATTCATGCATGTTGTGACTTCAGTAAAAGTGTCTAAACTGTATAATATTTTTCCTCCTTCCTAGTGATTTAAAGGATTTCAATTTCTATTTAGTCCTTAGAGAATAAGAATTGCTTGGCTGTCTAAAACTATCTTCTGATGAATTTTGATAATATCAAATAATGCTATAAGAATGTGAAGTGTGGACCGTTTTGAGCATAGCATTGGCAATCTGACAGTGTCCTGGATATCAACTTTAAGACAAACCTTTCTCCCCAATTTAGAAACTAAATTTTTTCTACTTTACAGAGTGGATTTTTGTCTGACATCAGATTCATCCGTTCAACCAGGTAGCCAGCCAAACAGGTCATTACATTTGGAGAGCGTTCATAATTTTAGCGTGTAGCTGCTAGACTGGATTTTTATTTTCCTTTCCTCCATAGAGAAAGAAATCTTTTCATTAGCAGTCTCTGCTGAAGTGGGTGAACTCTGCAACGGATTTCCAAGTCAGAGAGAGTTGCTGGTTTGTGTTGGGAACTCCTGAAGACCCACCATTTCCCTCATGTTGGTTTGAAAACAGCTGATGGGTTACTTGGAACACTTTTCTTCAGGCTTCAGAAAGCCGAGCAGCTCCTTGCACGTGCAAGGCCTGTCTTGCTGTGTGCTTTTCCTTGTGCCTTGCAGGCTGCTTTGCGTGCCTGCTTCTAAGTGAGGGGGGGAAACCCCTAGACTTCTACACTTTATGACTTTCCTTATTTTCTTGCACACGTGAATAAGAAGTTAAATAACCACCAACAGGTGCTTTTAGCTAATGTCATTGGGATAAAGCGGATGAGTGGGCAGTTCAAACCATAAAACTGCCTTTTCAGATTATATATAGATGTCTGCATGTTGCTTGTTTCTGTTTACATTTGGCAATTTTCTGTTGAAGCCGTAACAAATGGAAACTTGGCTTTATGAAAATGAAAACTGAGATTCTGGTGGGCATCTGAGTGGCAAGTCCTATACTTAATTGTTTTCAGTAGCTTTGGAAAATTCAAGGCTGAATGTTGTTATGCTGGGCTGGATGTTGTAGGAAAACTCCACAGGATTTTTCTCTAAACCATGACTTCAGATCAGATCAAAGTTGATGGGAAGCCTAAATAAATGGTTTATCTCATACTTTTGTGGCTAGCAAATTCCTGTTAACTAGGCTGGTGATTTTGGTCAGATTTGTAACTCGATCACAAATCTTACGCCACGATACTCTTCCCAGAGGTTGATGCAAGTGGGCGTTCTTGCATTTTTCTTGTGCATATGGTGTGGGAACCCCTCTGACAGCACAGACTTTCTTTCCTAAGCTATTTGCCTTTTTAAAAACATAGCAAACCTTGCACTTTTATTCTAGTCCTCACAGGCAGCTGGTGTGTAATTTCAACACAAAGAAGCCCAGTTGCGAAGCACGCTGTAGCTCTGAAGTTCACACGAAGACAAGGGGTGGGATGGCTTTTCGTTACTGTTGCAGCACGCGAGGTCTTAAGGCTACAGAATTCCAGTTAGGGCAGAGCTACTGGTGTAGTGGCAGAGGCCAAAGCAACGCAACGGGACTGACTAGCAGAGATCCCCTGCTGCTGCTGCTGGGGTGCCCTGAGGGGTGTCAGGAGCTTACACGATGTGCCTGTGCTTTTGAGAGCAATGGAAACGATGTCCCTGCGGCTGGGTTAGCCTGGAAGGGTCGGCTCCGCTTGTCTTCTGCTGTGGTTGGGAACATCTGTTTAGTGTCAGTTGGCTTATATCAAGAGCATGACCCATTTGGGTAAGAAGCTATCATTCTGGTCTGTGTTTCTGTGGCATTTATCATAATCTGACTGTGGTCTGGTCTGTCTGGAGATCTCTCATGCAGAGAAACTCTTGCAGAGAAGCTCATTTTGGGTAGGTAGCGAGTTACTATTTATACCTTTTTGGTGTTGATACATAAGTAAGCACAGGACATCAGTTCCCAGAATAGTTGTTGCTGACTCCTGTTTTCCTGGAAGGTCAGTTCATCCATGGGACAAGGCCAACTGCATGAGGTTTAACAAGGCTCAGTGCTGGGTCCTGCACTTGGGTCACAACAACCCCATGCAGCACTATAGGCTTGGGGAAGAGTCCCTGGAAAGCTGCCCGGCAGAAAAGGACCTGGAGGTGTTGGTCAACAGCTGGCTGAACATGAGCCAGCACTGTGCCCACGTGGCCAAGAAGGCCAACAGCATCCTGGCTTGTATCAGAAATAGCGTGGCCAGCAAGACTAGGGAAGTGATCATCCCCGTGTACTCGACACTGGTGAGGCTGTGTTCAGTTTTGGGCCCCTCACTACCAGAAGGACACTGAGGTGCTGGACCATGTCCAGAGAAGGGCAACAAAGCTGTTGAAGGGTCGAGGAGGAGTGAGGGTGAGGAGCAGCTGAGGGAACTGGGGCCGTTAGCCTGGAGAAAAGGAGGCTGAGGGGAGACCTTATCATTCTCTACAGCTACCTGAAAGGAGGGTGTAGCCAGGTGGGTGTTGGTCTCTTCTCCCAAGTAACAAGTGATAGGACAAGAGGAAACGGCCTCAGATTGTGCCAGGGGAGGTGTATGTTGGATATTAGGAAAAATTTCCTCACCGAAAAGGGTTGTCAAGCACTAGGACAGACTGCCCAAGGAAGTGGTTGAGTCACCATCCCTAGAGGTATTTAAAAGACGCACAGATGTGGTGCTCAGGGATACGGTTTAGTGGGATTTGGCAGTGTTAGGCTTACAGTTGGACTCAATCTTAAAGGTCTTTTCCAACCTAAATGATTCTAAAATTCTATTATCACAGTTTCTTTGTCCTGCACCCATCAGGGTTTCTTCTGTTTGGCCAACTACTCCCCACCATGGAGGGTTCTGCTGAGCTTATCCGGGATGTCTCAGGACTCTGGCTAAGGAGGTATCTTTCTTTCTCAGTATGTTTACTGGGTCACCTTTGTGGGGCCTCCCATCAGTCTTTAAGTTCATGTTATAAAACAGGGTTTCAGCACCCGTCATCCCCCTGGGTCCTGATTTGCATATTCAAATTCCTGTTTCCTGATCCTTGAGACCCAGGCTTGTGTCTGAAATTCTAGATGAAGCCTCGCTGGTACAATGCATTAAGTCTTCCCTATCTGAACCAGACATGCATCTCCTGGTGTCCCCAAGAACCACATCTGTCTGTCAAAGCCATGTGGTGGTCTTTAAATCATTTTGCATTGTGCCTCCAATCTTTTTGTGTGTCTTTCCCAAAGAATGACTCACCTTCAGTTTACAGGGTCAACTTTGATAGCCCCTGGATATAAGATTACATTTGCTCTGCTGAATTGCTGTGAAATCTTAAGGGCAGGTGCCTTCTCCTCTGTGGCACCCGGATCCTCTTCTCTGCTGATAGTACTTCCCCAATATTTGCCCTCTGCAAGTTAGTACTTTTCCGCCCAAAAAAATAAAACACAATGCATAACAGCACCAGAACAGCAGCGCTCTTGAATTTATAAAAAAATTTCCACAGCACTGTAGTGGAGTTATGGCCACTAAGGGTCAGCAGAGCTTATATTTTCCTGCAGTTTTGTGATTTCTGGTCAACAGCATGAAGTCGGTACAGGCAGCAGGCCCTCTACATGGCTGCGTAACACAAACGGTATGCACACAGGAGCCATACTGCAGTTTTAAAATGGGAAGAAATAAACAAGTTACATCTTTTACATCGGATTACACTGAAAAGGACATCTTTGTAATTAGTTATGTGGTGACATCCAGGAGCCCACGGGTGCTCTGTGACCAGGTGAGCAGCTACCCCTCCATGAAGGTCACTGCTAAGGCCATGGAGCAGGAGCACTGACAGACTCCAACAATGTCTTGCCCTGGCTCCCAGCAGCTGCCCCATCCCAGGGCCTGGCAGCCTTGTGGATGATATGCCTCCCTCCAGAGGTCCCAGGCACCGAGTTAGGAATTCTCAGGAGAAAACGTCCAAGTTTATCTTTTTTGTCTTGTTTGGTTTGACAAACTGGCAAACGGTATACAGGTGATGTATCTCCAAGACATACATCTTTCCAAATTCGGATCCCTGTGTAGCTGTTGCATACACTAACCATCCTAGCAGAATCTGCTGGTCATGGTGGGATTATTTAAAGCAAATAATATGTTATCTGGGTCTGGCCAGTGTGAGGAGATCAATTAAAACAGGCTACAGGCTTTCTTCTTTGCCGAATGGATCAGCTTGTCTTTATGTTCAGAATTAAAACTTTCGTCTTGTTTCTGCTTTGTAGTCCACACTCGCCTGGAAGTTGTATCTCCATTTTTGGGCAGTTTGAATAACTTATGGTTTCTTCTTTTTTTTTTATACAATTGATTAGCTTACTTTAAGGATGGATTAACTGGAATGCAATCACTATTCAAGCAACAAAGCTCGTACTGTGCTGGTTTTTTCTCCTTCTTTTCATACTTACTGGCATTGTCTCAAGGGATTATCACCAGGATTTAAAACACTTGATGATTTTTAAAATTAGGTATTTTTTCTTGTGTGGATGATATGAACACCATCAACAATGACATAATTCAGAATACACTGCTCACTATCACCATGTCGGTCTTTTCCAAAGGATGCATTTTACAAAACCCAAAAAGGAGTTCTCTTTGGTTTTGGCTACCTAGAGGCAGCCTTAGTGCAAGCAAAAGAGCAATTTGAAAACAATAAAAAAACCTGATTATCACACCGGTAGGTAACAACCAGGGTGCAGTGTGTTAGGTATGCTATGAATTTTGTGCAACCTTCACAGTTAGACCAGCGTGGCAGAAAGCACTTGCAAAAGAATCAGAATAGATGCTTCTAATTAAGGATGGACCGCTTCATCTGGCTTCTTGCCCCAAGAGACATCGAGTAATTCTTGACAGCCTTGTCAAATTTATTCTTAAAGACTTCTAGTAATAGTTATTGCATCAGCTCGCCAGGTAATTGGTTGTAGTTTTTTTGAATCCTTTCACTAATAGAGTTTTCTTTATTTCACATAGATTGTGCTGTCTGCATTTCAAGTTCCTCTCTTGTCCTATGGGCAAACTATCCTTTTGTCTTTCATGAGCTTTTCCTGTATTTGACTGTTACCGTGCTTTCCCTTAACTTTTCCACCTGCAGACTAACTACGACCATCCCATTGCATCTTTCTGCCTTGGTCTTAGTTCCCGAGATATTTACTCATTCTTATTGCTGTCCTCTGGACTTTCTCTAATTTGTCCACATGCTTTTCAAATGTTGTCATGTCCAAACCAGAACAGAGGCCTCCAGCTGGGGCTCGGCTCACCAAGACAGAGTAGTCAGTATCTGCTACCTAAGCAGCTGTTTCCCATCTTGCCTAAGTGCAGAACCCTGAAATTATTTCCTTACATCCTGGGTTTGGTTTCTTTTTTTTCCCCAGAATATTTCTTTTATAGAGATTCTTTTGAATTGTATTCCTATTTTCCATGTTACTCTCAGTTGTTAGCAAAAATATATTTATAGATATATCCATTGCATCAGCCCATTCACTAGTGAAAAGACTTAAGTATATATGTCCAAGGCAGAGCCCTGCTATATATATCCCTCTGCTGACAGTGAAATAGTGGTAACTTTTCTAAGAAAAAACAGGCTCATGGCTGAACTTTTTTATTTGAAGCAACATGAAGCTACTTGCTGCCATTCCATCCTCTCACATTAAATGTGCTTTTCGCCACCAGTGTTTTTTTAAATAAACACCGTATCTCCATATAGAGCATTATGGCAAATGCTTAGATTAATTTTTGTTTATTACTGTGTGATATATTAATGATAAATAAAAATTATAACAGTACAATTAAACATCAAAAAGCAACTTGAGATGGCAAAATCAGTAAAGCAAAAAAGTATGAGTAGCTATATGAAATTCTCATTCAGTCCTCTGTTTTTGTGCCGCATCATAGACTTTAGTTACAAGGTCATGCACCACTTTTTGCAGAGGATTTATGCATGGAATAGTTAGGCATTCAAGAGAGCATGGTCTATTTTCAGTGTATTTTATATATCCATGCAGCCTGTCCTGTCTTATTTGCTGTGCAACACCAAAACACAGTACAGAATGGGGACTTGTTCTTCTCCTCCTGTGTTCTTGGGGAGCGGTGTCAGGTAAGTATCTGAATGCTCTGCAGATAGAACTTTTGACAATACAAAGACGAGAGTCAAGGTTGTCAGCAGGGAGCTAACTTAGAGCATCTGGCTAGAAACGTCACGGGACGTTTAGCGTGTTACACTGTGGATAGCGTTCCTGTTGTGTGCCTCTGTAGTGACTATGAATGGCCAACCCTTCTGCCAAAGGATGGCAAGTGTTTCAAACCGCAGCTCAGCAAGCACGCATCATGCAGCTACGAACTGCCAAAATTCACACAGGGATCGTATGGGAGCTGTAGGACAGAGGCTGCTAACTCCCTGTGTCAGCTGCCTTTGTCATAAACCCATCTTTTCTTCTGTTTCACTCACATCTTCCAAGCTCTGTGTGATGGAGGGTGGGGTCCTGCAGACAAAGCTTTCCTCGCCCCGCAATCCTGACCCGCTCCAAAGGCAGTGCTCCAAAGTCCTCTCTCTCCAACTGATAAGGAGGCATGAGTCATAGGGGGAAAATGATGTATGATCACAGTATATACCATAACTTTCCCATTATTCAACATAAGTAGAGGATTTAATAAAAAGCTGTAATGAAGAAACTTCCAAAGTATGTGTCCTAACTTTGAACTCTGCCACTCAGCTTTCTTTTAACCAAGTTCACTTTAAAGTAGTCTTTTCAAAAAGTCTAAGCATGCTGGGGAAAAGAAAAAAAAAAGTAATTCTGTGGCTTGCCTATGTCCCTTCCACACACAAATCCTCTCTTCAGCTTGCATATTTGAATCCTGGGCAAACGTTCAGAGAGATAGCAAAAGCTGAATCAGTGACCGTCTCTGTCAAATCTCAAGACTCTGAAACACTCTAGTTCCTCTGTGATTTACAGCAGTGAAGGAAACAATGGGGGTTTTTTAGCATGGACTAGAGAAAAAAACATTATTTGACTCCTACCTATGTTTTCAAACATTTGGAAGTCCTTTTCTTCCCCACATGGGACAAAATACTTGTTAACAGCAGATTATTAGCAACTGAAAATAAAGTTCTCTGTAAGTGTCAGTGACCCTTATTACAGCATGACCTCCAATACAGTATATTAATTAGTAGGCAGCAAGTAAGTTGGTTTTGAGCTAAATCTATTGCAGTTTTATGAAAACCAGTTGAGCATCTGAGATCGGAACGGCCTAACTAAAGGGAGAGAATGGTGCAAATACAGAGAGGGTGTAAGGATCGGTGAAGCGGGAGAAACTGGCCCAGAGGCAGGAGCCGAGGCCATAAAGAAAAAGCAAAAGGGTCATAGCAATAACCGCTGCCAAGAACATTGTCTCAGAAAGCTGACGGTAGGAGTGTGTTGGCTGGGGTTTACTCCAGGCGATGTCTGTCAGGTTGCCATAGGCAGGGCAGTGCTGCGTCTGAAAAGGCGGGGGCCGAAAGTAGTTGCAATGAGTTCATTTTCTTTATCAACTGCCTAAGATATAAAAGATGTCAGTTCCATTTCTTATCCCCTATGCAGAGCAGGGCAGATATATGTAAGGAGGTGGAAGTGGTAATTGTTCTGAGGTAGTAATGAGGTCGTGTGATGAATTAAACCAAGGTGAACTCGGTTAATTGAAACATAGCCTGGAAGAAATCTTTTTAGACAGGGAATGGAGTAAGTGAGGTATGGCTATTCCAGAAATGCTGGCCAGACTTCGGAAAAAGTTGTAAACATTGGATTATGAGAAGGTTTCTCAAGCAAGGAGAAGATTTTCACGAAGTAAATGAATTATGCCCTGTGTCATCTCGTCTGATGATCCTTTATGTTCATATGTACGATCGTTCCATATAATTTTCTGTCATGTAAAATGCTTATTGCAAAAAGCCCTTGAGTAGAAGGAGGATGTTCCAGTTATTATTTGTCTTTTGTGTGTTTTCAGCTTGTGAATCCTTGGAAGGTAGCCTGTCACGCTGTTTGGACTCAACGAACCCAGATACAAATGTGCAGTAGAGGAATACTACAGGACACAGAACCAGATAAATAAGATTTGTATCTTGTTGAGGAAAATAGAGAGGATGTGCTTCTTAGGCTTTATTTAACTCTGCTGTTATGCCTTGTGCCACAAAAGCTGATTTCAGCCCTGAACAATCTACCATTGGACCAAATTTGGCTCTGTAATCCTTTTTTTCATGGTTTTCCTTAAAGCTATTTGAAAGCTTTAGTAGAGCTTTGAGTGTGATTATTAGTTTAGGTGTCCTATTTATATGCACCAGTCCTCATGTACCGTATGTTCTGAAGTCACTGCATTTAAGGTGTTTTTTGATTGTACATTATATTTGAAAATGACAAGAAGTGAAGACAGCCTTAGGAGTTTAATTCCCCAAACTGATGAGGTGGAGGTGCAAAGGTGATGTGGATGCGTGGCCAGATTGTTCGCTTCAGTATCACTCCTGGTAGCAGAATTGGAAATCAACGTTGGTCTAGGCTTTGGGGCCAAAGATCGGCCCCAGTTTTGGGGCCAAAGTCAGGGTATTGTGTTAGTAGTACCTCCTGAGGAAAAATCTCAAGAAATAGAGGAGCACCTTAGGAAACAAAGAACTCTTGGGAATGTGAGTGATAGAAAACACCTCCAAAAAAACAAATTCTAAAATGCTTTCCTGTCACTAGCTCCCTGAAACCCTCCAAAGTGTGTCACTTTGTTGCAACATTCCCATTTTTATTAGTATTGTTGGCTCTTGGGTAATCCAGCTGAATAACGTAGCGTAACTCCAATTATCCTGTACTAATTCCTGCCAGGAAGAAAATAACCTGGCCTGCTTTGTTATGCTGAGAGACTGGTTATTGACGACTGTGGTGATGGTCATTGTACTGGATGTTCAGCCAATCAAAGGCACGTCCCAGTGTTTCTTGAGGAAACACTGCATAGGTGATCAACCAGGTGAAATTTTGTAACTAAGGATGGATGAAAATTGTGGTGAAGTCGCGTTTTTCTAGCAATAAAATTCTACAGAAAAGATGGATGGGGGTTTTTTTAACATGTGGGGATAGAAGATTATGAACTTTATCATCTTAAGCTCACTTTGCATTGCTGAGGTCTGTCTATAAATGAAGGGGCCCCAAAAATTGTTGAAACTGTCTAAGTCTGTATTTCAAGTTCTGGTTTGATAGTTTTACCCATAATTTTAATTTTAGAGCTAAATCAGGCATGAGCTCTTGCAATTTAGGTGCAACACAACTTCCCCAAAGGTCTGAAGTGCCAGCTTGTGCTAGTTTGTTCTTTAAAGTGAATGTGTACTTTGGAAAAGGGCATCTGTAAAAGTGGTAGCGTGGGTTTCCAAATTTTAGGTATGTTATAACTGAATTTTAGAAGGGAACCTCAGCACCTCAGTTTATTCTGAGATCTTCCGCTTGAGCTTGATTCTTGTCCATCTGTGGTGGGCTGACCCAGGCTGGGGGCCAGGTGCCCACCAGAGCTGCTCTATCACTCCCCTCCTTCACCAGACAGGGGAGAAAAGGTATAACGAAAAGCTTTGTGGGTCGAGATAAGGGCAGGGAGAGATCACTCACTCATTATCCTCACAAGCAAAACAGACTGAACTCAGAGAGGAAATTAATCTAATCTATTACCAAATTGAACAGAGTAGAGGAATGAGAAATAAAATGAAATCTTAAAACACCTCCCCCCACCCCTCCCATCTTCCCAGGCTCAACTTCCCTCCTGGCTTCANCCTGCTCCAGTGTGGGGTCCTCCATGGGCTGCAGGTGGAATTCTCCCTCATCCTTCCTCCATGGGCTGCAGGGGCACAGCCTGCCTCACCATGGTCTTCACCACAGGCTGCAGGGGGATCTCTGCTCTGGCGCCTGGAGCACCTCCTCCCCCTCCTTCTGCACTGACCTTGGTGTCTGCAGAGTTTCTTACATCTTCTCACTCCTCTCTCTGGCTGAAAAAGCTCTCCCTAACTGTTTTTTTTTTTCCTTCTTAAATATGTTATCACAGAGGCGCTGATTGACTTGGCCTTGGCCAGTGGTGGGTCCATCTTGGAGCTGGCTGGCATCGGCTCTGTCAAACACAGGAGAAGCTTCTGGCAGCTTCTCACAGAAGCCACCCCCGGCTACCAAAACCTTGCCACACAAACCCAACACATCATCAAATGCTATTCATCTTTCTCTGCAATTGTCTTAAATGTGAACCTTCAATACACAAGCCTATTTAATCACATTTTACCAGGCTTGCGTAGGGGAGGGAGTAACTTGAGAGTAAAAGGGTAGCAGAGGAGGCTTGGCAGTTGGGACCCTGCTTGAAACTTGAGCCAGAGGCGAATGCAGCTCACCCGTCCTACTCTAACACTGACTTCTTGCAGCTTTTTGCTGCTAAAGCAAATATGCTCCATTTCTAAAACACAACAGCAGATTTGTGGCTGGTGTTTCCACATTGTTGCTTTTCAAGATTTATTTTAAATATGTTTTGTGGCTTCTGGTATTGTAAATGTCTTGTTACTACTTCACCACATAAGCTAGAGCCATAAGTCAGCCATATGTGATGAAGCCTCTGTGCTCAAGGTAACTAGAAGCACTGGAACAACTATAATTTTTAAGTACTCTTAAAAGAAGATACCAAAATTAGTTACCTTTTATCTAATGAGTATTTTACTATTTTGTCTTGGAGACGAAAGACAAAAAGGTGGAGAGAGCTCTGAGAGAAATGAGCTTTGAGTGAAAAAAGCCACCTTGGGGTACAGGGTGTTGAAGACAGTTAAGGATACAGTGAGTGTCTCTCAAAGTGCTTTTGCAAATATTAATGAAGTTTCAGAACATGGCCCAAAAAATGTCTCAACACCTAAACACTGAATGCTGCCTTTCCAATATCTCTCTGATTAAAGTAACTTACAGGCTATGAATTAATTGCTATCAGGTCATGGCATAACACATCTCCCTTTGCCCAGCACAGAGAGATTTTAATGAAAAAAGCAACACAACCACTGAAGAGAAAAAAGAGTTTTGTGAGAAAGTATGTGGCCTCTGTGGCATCTACTGCTTTATTTAAGCTAAGGAGATAGTTGGAGCTTCTGTCATCTGGTTCACATTTAACTGAAAATCTTATTTTCTGATGCATGGATCTTGGATCTGTTGTTAGCTGAATACGGAAAGCTTACTGCTTGGGGTAGTACAGTGCAATTCAATATCCTGGTACACCCAAATCAGCCTGCAAAGTCCTCTTGCATTCTGGGCAGCTGCAGATTTTCTTTTCATTCATCAGAGTAGCAGAATGGAAAAAAAAAAGTAACTTTAGCTGACTGAAAACATGTAAAATTTACTTTTTAAAATATTCAGCAAAGCAAGTGGCTGAACACTAATAATAATGATTTTATTAATTCTTGCTCTCCAGTTTCTGTATTTTTTTGTAAACTAAAATGTCGGTCAGTATTCATCAGAAGGTAAATTGGCTTTATAGATCAACCAAGCTAATAAAAGAAGAATATACTTATCCTAGTCGATGTGCTGCTTCAGTAATCTGCTTATGAGACACTGAGTATTGTCCTAAGCTACTCTTCGTTACACTTTTTTGATTGCTTGTACGCATGAAGAAAGCGAGAAGAACATCTGGAAGAGCGGATAATGGAAAGTACTATGCAAGATGAGTTTTCTGGACAATACTTCTGAAGAGATGTCTACATTATGCTTTTCCCTGACAGTTTCATGGTAGTTGAGAAAAAACATGTCCAAAATTTGGTTTTACATGGGCCTGTGTGGTTTCTGGCTGGCTAAACGGAATAAACAAAATTCTCCAGTTGCTGAGTTGTCATTTGAAAATGCAAATCAGTGCTGGTCTGCTGCGTGCGCTAACCTTTTTTCCCTATTTTTTTAAAAAAGGTTATTCTGATTGCGATGGTTTAGAGCATGAGAATTTTTCACAGGAGTACTATTACCCCCCAAAAGCTGTTTTCCTTCTGAACTAGTCAAAACCAAGTTTCAGAAATACAATCACAGAAAGCAGACATTTCATTCATCTACATGCAAATCACCACTATAAACCACAATTGATTCTCGAAGGGAAGATTGGAAGTGACACAACCTCCAAGCAAAACTGGGAGCTCAGCCTATTTCTGCATAACAAGTGCTGTAAGTGGTTGAAAGCCATGAATTTTCCATCACTTTCTTGCAGGCTGCCAACTGTCTCGTTTCATTGGCACTTCTGTTTCTTCTTCATTTCAGAATTGGAGAGTTGAATTCTTCACCTTTCAACTCCTGCTGTATAAACCAGCGGTCAGCATCAATGAATGTTCCAGCTAAGATGGCACACTCCACAGGCCTGTCTGCACTGCTGGATGAAATATTGAAATTCAAATTATTTCCATCACACAGAAATGTTGTCTTATTACAATTCTGTTGCATATTAAGTCCTGGGATTTGATAAAGTAATGCTGTGGTCAAAGCAGTGGAATTTATTCCCATTAGTCATTCTCTCATCTGTTTTCTTTTTTTTTTTTTAATTTGACTCTTTCAGAATCATATGCCCACTGGAGAGACAACTCCTAGCTATGCTGTTCCTTGTTCACATTCTGAATTACATCTTTAACTGAGGGCTCCGATTTTTTTTTTTCAGCTAGTGCCAATGCCAATAGCACTGAGTAGGGTAGACTACTGTTCTGCATGCAGAACGATAAACCTTTGGCAAGGAACAACCATTTCCATCATCAATTTTGACGTTTCACTGCAAGGCAGCAAATGCCCTCTGTCCCTTCACTTGCAGAGCTGCTCTTACTGGCTTTCTCCTGATTTCATAATTAAGCAAAGCATAAGAGAGGAGACTCACCATCAGCCATTTCTGTCTGGGTAAGATACACAGGAGGCTCCATTTCCACCCTGTTCAGCTTTTGGCAGGTTGCCTCTCTTTTCTGCTTCTAGTTTGTACCTGATGATATCTTTGTTAGCAAGTTGGGGGTAAAGGTAAGATCTGGAGGGAATCTTTTGGTGAAGGGTGCCTGCTGTGAACCTGGTCCATCAGCTTGGTCGGGTTCCACTTGTTGAAAACTCAAATGGAGTTTTTTGCTTTACTTCTTTTTTGAAAGCAATTGAAAGGAGCTTTTTTCTCTTCCTGTGGCATCATTTTCTTGTATTTTGTCATCCATGAGCAATCATGAATATATGCAAACTACTGCTGATAACTGAAGAACGAGCCCACGGGGCCTCAGTGTAATCGCTTTAGTCACCCCAGGACTTGAGGCAGCACGTTCCTGGTGCCGACATCTCTGGTATCTGGTCTGATGTGGCAGCAGTTCTATATGTGCCTCCACCTCATTCCTGTGCTCCAGCAGCTTTAATTTGGGATCAAATCCTGTTTTGCCAGGTGCTGCACAAATATGAAATAAAAGATGGTCTTTACCAGCAAGAACCTACTTTTAGTTCACAAGTGATGATAGCAGGTTGTGTGCTGAGAGGCAATGGGCAGCGCTCACGCCTCCGTATGAGCTGGCAAGGACAAAACTGAGTCTTCAGTAGCACATGGCTTCCCCAGACCCCCGTGACCCATCTGGCTTTGGACTCGGGCAGTCTTCTGCAGCTTAAGGGATTACAGGTCATGTCTGGCACTTTGCCCTCTGGCTGGAAGACAGATATTTTCTAGTTGTAGACAAAAAGAGAAAGAAAAAGAAAATCTGGATCCCAGGCTATGTCTTTGTAAAACATTTAAAATATCTCTTCTGGAGAACAGCTAGCTGCTTTTTCAACAAGCCTGCAAAGAAGACCTCTACCGTGACATTATAAGAAGTCTGCACTAAACGCTTTGACAAAAACTATGCACGCTCCGAAATGAAATCTTATTTACTGTGGTGTTGCTGAAGTGCTAAATAAATAGACAAACTCAGAAGGGCTGGTAGGATGTGGGTGGGTGAATAAATGAGCTTTGATGCTAATGTCAGTCAATGCTAATTCCTATCCTTTGAAGAAAGTGTGATAAACACAGCTGCCAGAAGTATGATCTGCAATTGCTCTAATTAAATTAAAATTTCACTGGTATTAAAGCAGCTGACACCTTGCATCGTTTCATTTTTAGCTGGACTAATCCAGACAATAACGACTTTCCAATTATTTCATGAACTGGTAGGAAGGTAAGGTTTGTTCAATATGTATGCATAAAACTACTGTATGAAATTCTGTAGTCATATTCCTTTTATTGTATTTGCTACTCAGGATGTGTATCTTAATTTAGAATCTGAGATCTTCAAGGTGGAATTGTCTGTACTGGCTGCTAAACACCTTCTTTATAGAAATATGGGGACATTGTGTAAGTCCCTCATAGCGTTTCAATGGTTATGAACTATTTAACTGCTAGTCATGGACTGGGGATGAGGAGGTCACTATAAAGAAAGACATCAAGGGACAAAAGATAAGAAACTGAAGACAAGTGATCTCTGGATAATCCCTCATTTTTTGTCTCATTGTTTCAAAACCCACCTCGCTCCTTTTTGTAGATGGATTGAAAGATCTGCTGCTCCAAGCTTTGCAATTTTTGTTTGCAAGTAAAATTTTGTTTGGTTTCTGATCTGGATGGCTACTGCCTTTTGGGAGAGCTGAAAATGAAGCAGGGTGATAGATTATTTTAGGGCTTTTGTTGGGTTTTGGTTGGGGGGTGTGTGTGTTTGTGTGTATGTACACTATTTTCTGAAGCAATCTAATTACAGAGAACAGAGTAGCCAGGAGTCAATAACAGATATATATATATATGTATGTATGTTTGATTTGTGAGTGTTATTGATTTTAAATAATGTAAGACAGATCTGTGTCAGAATTTAATGACATAAAATATAAATAGATATATCTCTAGATTTTATATATAGAAATATTTTATTAATTTACAAAGACACCTTCTATCAATGCCATCTATCAGTTACCAAGATGTGGTTAATTAAGGCAAGGCGATCTGAGGAGAAATTCCATCCGTTACAGCATCTCTTCCACGCGTGAACACTAGATGGCACTGAAAGACAGGAGCTGTGGTATGGAAACACAGGTCTTCAATTACTCGAGGTTCCTGTGGTTCAGTGAAGGATCACTGAAGCACAAATGATATCCTGTAGGTGTATTTTGTGAAAAAAGGGAAGGTGTCACAGGAATTACAGAAACTGTATTACATGACTCAGTAGTCACTTGAGCTGAAATCAGCACGATTAGAGGTTAAGTGGCAGAATATGATATTAAGTGACCACGCATGGTGGTGAAAGTCCCTCTTGCAGCCAGAGGGGCTGGAGCTTTTCCTCTTCCACTTACTCGTCCTGCTTCGCAGACAAGATCTCTCCTCTAAAACTCATATGCTCTCTCCCATTCACAGTTGTGTGCCTTGAGAGTAGCTCTAGTGCCAGACTTGGCGGGGTTAAAAACATCAACTTCCACAGCATTTCATGCTCTGATCCTGCCCATCTGACCAAACGCAAACTCCTGGGTTGATACAGGAGACACGCCACTGGCATTAAGGATGAGGTCTGAGTCAGAAGTCAAGATTATAACGAGCCTTTAATAAAAACCATGTCGAGTGAACTCCAGAGGAAGAATGAAGAGGGAGGGAGTAGGTCGGTGGCTCTGACTCAGGCTTCAAACTCTGTCTTTCAAACCATCCACTGCCTGACCTGAGGTGTTTCTCATCCCTCAGAGAGACTTTTAGAGAACCAATTACCTTCATGATGGCATGAAAGTGTGACAGCCTGTCCCCTGCAAGGAATCACTGCAGATTACCCAATGTTTGATTCTAGTCTTAAAAATTATGAAGGCGTACTTTTATTCCAACTGCAAAAGCAAGTACTCAAAGGTTAGGAAACACCACATCTCTGAGCAACAAGGCAAACGTATTTCAGCCCGTTCTGCGCACTGAGGCAGAGGTCCTTTGGGACAAAATGGTATGCAATCATGTAATTAAAAACTAAAGCGCACGCACAAGATGGCACAATTACGGCTGTAACAAGCTTTTCCTAGTAGTTCAGCACTGGATTTACCCATCTAGGTAATATTCTTTTCTAGATGTAATTTTATATTCCGTATTAACTTTTTTTAAAAGGTCAGGGATGGTCCATTGTGTGCATGGGGACGCTGCAGGGGCCAGAGAAGGGAATCTGTGTTAGAGCCCGGGACGAAACTGTCCTGGGGCCGCTGTGGCCCACGCCGTGCCCCGGCTGAGGAGCTCGCCTGGGCCCCTCACCGCACTCCTCTCCTGCGGCTGTTGCCAGCCTGCCGCCATGTTCCCTGTCTCCCCGCGGGGCCACAGGCCCTCTGCGACCACCTCAGCTCATAGGGAGGCTGCTGAGACAGCCGGGTTTAGTTTCCTTACTTAATCTCTCCAGAAAAAACAAACAAACAAAGAAACAAAACACCACAACAAGCCAACAGATTTTCCACTAGTAGCATTACGCTTATTTTCCTTTCCTGATTGTGATTTTTTTGCACTGAAGGGAATTGTTTCAATCCCAGACATAACTTTCCCTCTGCCTAAATCTCTTTTAAAAAAACTGTGTGTGTTAGGCTGCCGTTCTTTGGAGAGTTTCAGAAAACCTGCATTGGTAGCACCTCACGGGGCTCGGGCCCAGGAGGAGGACGGGGACTGAGACGGCTCCCGGGCGAGCCTTTCGCCCGCACCGCCTTGCGGCCCCGCCACACTCAAGATGGCGGCAGACAGGCGCCGGACCTGGCGCCGCGCTCAAGATGGCGCCTCTCCCCGCCCCTTTCCCCCGCCCTCCCGGNGGCGGGCACCCGGCAGCCCGGCGCGGGCGGCGGCGGGGCCCCTCAGCGCGGCGCGGGGCGGCAGGCAGCTCTCCCGCCTCTCGCCCGCTGGGCTCGTCGCCGGGACCGCTCCACCCGCCTCCAGCCCCTCAGGGCTGGCGGGCGCGCCGCCGGNACCACAACAAGCCAACAGATTTTCCACTAGTAGCATTATGCTTATTTTCCTTTCCTGATTGTGATTTTCTTACACTGAAGGGAATTGTTTCAATCCCAGATATACCTTTCCCTCTGCCTAAATCTCTTTTAAAAAAACTGTGTGTGTTAGGCTGCCGTTCTTTGGAGAGTTTCAGAAAACCTGCATTGGTAGCACCTCACGGGGCTCGGGCCCAGGAGGAGGACGGGGACTGAGACGGCTCCCGGGCGAGCCTTTCGCCCGCACCGCCTTGCGGCCCCGCCACACTCAAGATGGCGGCAGACAGGCGCCGGACCTGGCGCCGCGCTCAAGATGGCGCCTCTCCCCGCCCCTTTCCCCCGCCCTCCCGGCGGTGACTTCCGGAGGGAGAGGGCGTCCGTCCCATGGTAACTGCGCCACGGTGGAGACGCCGCGGTCGCTGCTTGCTTCCTGCCGCCACCCGGGCCACAACAACGGGCAGCCGCCTCCGGGGTTCTGCCGCCAGCAGCCACCAGGTACGCACCGCCGGGCACGCCAGCAGCTTTCCTCGCCCGCCCCCGNGGGTAACGCTGTGAGGGCGGGCCCGCCGGCGATGGGCGCACCTCGGGGACCCGCACCCGCGGGGTACCGGCGTCTCTTCAGCAGGGGAGGGAAAGCCGTCGTTGGGGCGGAGCTGTGCAGGCGGTCATGGTTACCCTCCCAGCCGCTGGGCAGCAAGCGATGCCCTTGTGTCTTCGGAGCCTTATTTTAAAACACTGTAAAAACGAGTTCAATTTTTTTACGTTCACTTCTGAATTTTTGTGTTTATTTTAGTGGGAGCTGGGGCCTTTTTCTTCAAAAGGTGTTCAGGCACTTAACTTTTTTTGTTTGTTATGGGCTGAAGTATGATCAGCCTTTCATGTACTTTTAGTCTTTGTTCAGACATAAGCTGCTTGTAGTTGCCGAGTTTATTTGTTAGAACCAAAGACTGTGAGAACATCAGGTCTACAGGCAGTGGTTTCTAAAGGGTACTTGTATGGCACCCTTTGTCTTGGGAAATTAAGAAATGGTAACTCCTGACTTCGGTCTGCACAACCGGTATTCTGATGAACTGCTTAAGCATTGCTTCTAAGGGTGATGGCAAATGCTGGAGATGTATTGGAGAGACCGTTAAGGCAGAGGTCTGTCCAGAGGTATGTACGTTACACACGAGCCTCTTCAGTTTGTGGATCCAGTGCAAGTAGCCAGTTATTGTGTTGTCAGTGATGGCACGCGCAACCGTTGTGGCTAGTTATCGTTATCACTCTGCTTACAGAATGGGTTAGTTCCCATGTGAAGGACAACTCACCTGGTGGTTTCTTCCTATCTTTTTCCTAGTAGAGGAGGAGAGGATATTAGAAGTTTAATTGAAAACACTGCTGTGAGGAAGGCAATAGGACACTCTGTGTTCTCAGCCTCTGGATAAGATTTTAAAATATGATTTTGCAGAATGGTTGATGGTTCATGTTGTATGTCAGCAAATGAGAGCCAGCTCCCTTCAGGAGAGGGATGAAGAGCTGTAGTTACTCAAAGTGTATCTGTAGTGTGTGTGTATTTTAAATGAACAAAAATGTCTGATCAGAATTGCAAGTACCTTGTTATAGAATATCTCGCTTAGACAAGCCTGTAAAAGAGATGCCTTATTCTAAGTGTTTGTTACTGAATTGTCAATGGGCTTATAAATGTGCTCAGCTTTAAAAGTATTGACTGGTGGCATTGCAGGGTAAGAAAGGTGCAAGAAAGCAGGTGGGACAGATAGGAACTGGGAGGAAGATGCGATTTCTTAACTGGGCAGAGGGGTAAGAGCCTGAAGCAAACAGCCTGTGATGATGAAGGTGGAAGAGATCTAGTGTGAAACAGCCAAGGGGCGGGGGGACACAATCTTTGGAGTGGGGAAATGTGTACTAGGAAAATATAAATACTGAATACATCCACATTTATAGAATCCTGTGGCACATACTTCAGTTTCTAATGGCTAAATTGTTGACTCTGACAAATAATAATGCTTATAAACATTCACAGTATGTTATGATGCTTATAACATTCCCGAGTTTTATTTTACATGTATTTACATTCATTTGATGTTCAGAGTTAAAATGTGACTTGTGCTTCTTTAGTTTTCTAGTAGCACCCAGAAACTGCAACTAGTATTGGAGTGCTGCTGTGCTGAGTGAACAAGTGAATTGAGATACAAATTAGAGGCGAACAAACATCCAGGGGCTTTTCTTGCTTAAGTAACTATCTTTAAATGTTAAGCTTAAAGTAACAAACCACAACAGCCTTTGACACTACTATGCAGTTTAGGAATAGAATGGTTGAACTATACCATTACTATAGTATAAGATATTTTAGACGTCATTAAATAGAAAGGAAAATCAAAATCTGCAGAAAGATTTATTTCCTCCTTTACAGCAAAGTGAGTAATATCCTGTAGTAATATAATAGCCTGGTTTGAGGACACAGTTATTTTGAGATTAGAAGCTTAAATGTGTACATCAGTTAAAAGCAGATGGATTTTGAAATTGGGACCTGATACTATATGGTGCAAAATATGAAAGACTGCATTAGGTTGTGAGACTCTGTAGCATAACTCAGGAGGCTGTTTTTTGGGGGAGGTGTTGTATATATGTAGGGAATAAAACACAAGGATTGGATTTTCTGGTTTTTTTGGACTCATTGTAGTGGAGTTAAGGTTGTTTGTGGGTTGTATGATGTGATAAATCAGGCTGCAGTGGTGACTGCCTTCATGGAGCCTGGGAGAGAGCAGTTTTGGTGGCTGGGCTTTCCTGTATATGGAGCAGTACCTTTGCTTCAGTTTGGTTACCTTATCTTGCTCAGTAATGCAGGAGAGGCGTGACTTCAGGAGGAAGCATGTTCTCTAGTCTTTTTTTCAGACAGAACATTGGTGAGGAAGTAGGGTTTTTCCCTTCAAATGACTTTTTTTTTTTTTCTCACTCCTTTCTAAATCTGCTACTGTTGCAGATTGCCAACTCTATTGGAGAATGCCATGTGAAGCTATTTTTGACTGATCAGTGAATTACTGTAGCAGGAACAAAAAACATTGATGAGGAAGATCAGTCCCAAGGGGCCTTGAGAAGAAAGAGATGGAATTCAGATTAGTAGCTTCCAAAAAAATCTTGCTGTAGAATAGGTGAAAAATAAAACTATAAAAGAACAAAGGTAAAAAGAACATGTGAAAACACTTAGTTTCATAATGCTACCCTTTCCCATGAGGAGGCTTTTTGAATAGCTTTCATAGTAATGTTTCTCATATGTTGCCCATAGATTTGAGCAGTAAGCTTTACTTTTCCTCTAAGCTTTTAACAGAGGTGATTGATTTATTAGCTTTGATAGAAGTATAGAATTACTTTCAAACTTTAAAATACATAATAAGCACCTCAGATAATTAGCAAACCTGCAACTATCTCTCTTTAAAGTGATCAATGGCATTAATTTGGTTTGGTAACCATGGCTATTTTCTTGTTCAGCAACCATATGGTATTTCTGAGTTTAGCGTGACTTCCTGTGAGCAGTTTTTACAAAGTCAGCTGGGCTTTGGTGTAAAGTACAGCAAAAATTAAACACTATGGGAAGGTGTGCAAATGTTCTTATAGTGGGGCGGGGGGGGAAGCAGGTTGCTTCCACTTTGGTGTAAGAGTGGATTGTAGCCTCTAAATCATATGTTCACTGAGAGTGTAACGCTAAAATAGTCAAAACTTGTAACTACTGCTGGTTTGACACTGAAGTTTTTAATACAAATAACTATTAAGAAATCAATGTTTTGTTGTAAACAAATACTTTCTAGCTTTATTGTAGAAATGAGACCCCTGTTACAGTGACTTACCCTTTTAAGGGGATCTTTTTCTTGAGGTGTGATACACTAATGCTGCTGTTGCATGTGTTTTGACATTAATAGAACAGCCACATGACACTTCCATCTGAATTCTGATTTTTGAGGTTTGCAGTAGTCAAAGTGTGAATTTTATTTGTGACATAAATTTTGGAATACCAGATCCAGCAAGTCAAGAGCTTTTGAGAAATGTTCTGGGCATCAAGGAGCACAGTCCAGCTGAGTTGGTGAAAGCTAGAGTAACAGAGGGGATTCTTTGGTTGGGAAGTCCAGAGCTGTGTGTGAAGCAGTTTTATAAAGGTGAAAGGTGTTTGGGTTTTTTTTTAAGCTGCCCTTCACTCTCTGCTTATTAATAGTAGTTTAAATTGCTCTGCAGGAGATTCTCCAGCATGCAATATTAACAGAAATAAATCTGGCTAGGACAGTTGTGGGAAAGGAGGAAAGGAGAACTGGTGTCAGATGGTGAACTGGGAAGGAAAATATCTAAAAAGTGGAAGCAATCAGGCCAGGTGAATGGGGCAAAGAAAAGCAAGGAAATAGGTGTTGGGAAATGGAGTGTGCTGGAGCCAGGGGTCACAGGAGACTAAAGGTTGCTTGTGGTGATGTAGGGTAGCATAGACCTTGCAAGAATAAGGCTTTCTGGGGAGAGAAGGTGGCATTGAGGAGAGACAGAGGAAGGAACTAGTTTGTATTTAGGCAGGGAAGTGCTACTTGAAGTTAAGTAAAAATATAATCTATAGCATTGTTGTTTTTGTGGAAACAGACAAACACAGCAGGATAAAACTATTCTTGTGCTGTCTCTAGTACAAAATAACTCTTGTGCTATGTAGCACAGATTAATAAGAATTACTAAATTAAGCCATAACTATTAGCAGATGGATACTGTGGTTTAGTGTTGTATAATCTCTCCTTGTTAATGAACTTGACATGCAGATAAAATGGGAAGGAGATAGATCTGGCTTTAATAGGAGGAAATGTTTCCCTTTTCACTTGAAAACATGTTCCCGGGTGAAGCGTGCGTGTTCAGCAATAGTGCTTTCTTGTGCAGAGCCATAGTATTTAGAAATTAAACTATTATTCCTGCATTGCCAAGAATCTTTGCCCCGCTAGAGCTTTAATTCTTTATCTTCTGTCTTTATGTAACCAAGGATGGTCAAGGGCTGTAAAGAGCCTTGTTTTAGAGTTACTGGTACTTCTGTATGCTATTGCTGTCCTTCCATGTGATAAGACATGCCTGTTGGAGCTGTACCAAGGAGTAAATCTCGTAGGCAGTAGGGTTTATTGCCACAGCTTATATTGTGTTTGTGGCTTGCTTTTCAGAAGTATTGCACTTGCTGTTTTCCTGAGTATTGGAAGAAAGTATCAATGAGCATTGTTTCAGGTTTGAATGTTTAAGTACAGCATCATCATCCTGTGACTTGTACCTGTTTGATCAATGAGTATGCTTTAAAAATACTTTAGACATAAAATGACTAATAAATTATTTCTTTCAATGTGCATGCCTTTAAGACTTGTTTACCAATGTCATATTTAATTTTATGTGTAACAAGAATTTTTCTATGTTTTAGCTTAGGGAAGATGCATTTGCCAGTGATATGTGTTCAAGCTGCCTTTTGTGAAGTGCTTGTCTGTGATTAAATATTTATACACAGGATGGAGCATCAGTAGTGAGATCTGAGAAGACACATTTTGTAAACACAAAATCCATTCTACCTGGAATGTGAATGGAATGATACAGCTCAGATTTCACTTGTGCTTCAAGGTAGTGCTGGAATTAAAGCTGGGGTTTGGGGTTTTTTTGCGAGGCTTCATCTGTGGTCTTCTGAGTTTTGAACTTTCCTATTAATTGTAGGACATGGTGAGTGTTTGATACCTGTAGACTTGGACTGAAGATGCTTCTAGACTTGATGTGTACTTAAAAGACTTAGGAATTTTCTTCCCTTTCTGTTTGCTGAAAGTAGTTGCTATACTCAGCAATACAGCTGTTAAGATCAATTTCTAAAGGTAAAAATATTTAATATTGAAAGACCCTTGTTGGGCAGCAGTTCTTGAAATGGCATGCAAACTAGGTGATGTGGAGGTATCTTTGGGTGGGAGGAAGGAAGAGGGGGATTCTGAGAGCTAAGTAATTAATTAAAGATTGCTACAGTTATGATGTTTTGGGCTTAGAAAATTACAGAGTACTATGCCACATACTTTGAATATGTAAGTAAGTTAAAATATTTTCTTCAGTACGTATGCTGTTCAAAATAATTATATAAAGCTGAAGGGAATTTTTTGCCTCTTGGAATAAACTTTACCCTAGTCTTAAACATATGTTCCCACTTATTGTTGATAGCTTCTTTAATACCGTAAAAAAACTGCAGCAGGTATTGCAAGAATTCAGTAACTTAATCTTAACCCTTTGAAGTTAAATCATGTGAAATCTATGTCATGCTGATACCTTTATAAAAACATAATAGAATTAAACCCCAAATCATTATTAAAAATAAGTTCATTAATGTAGTTTAGAACTCCCTCTGTGATAATAAAATCCAAGATCCACAAAATTTCTAGGACTATTCAGGGCCTGAATTAGTCATCCTGTATTTTCTTTGCCAGTGAAACTTTATGAAATGAAAAAGCAAAATTTGTATCAAGGTTTTTGGAGTATAGCATTTGTAAATTTATCATTGTGTAATAATGTTTATACATTAAGACAGCTGAAGAAAGTAGTGTTATAGTTGACTGTGAACTGTAACTGGCTTTTTTTTATATGTAACTGCTTAACTGTTGTGTCAGTAAACTGGTTTTCTCTGCTTAATCTGCTGTCAAGGAAAGCCAGTTTAAGATCTGCTGCAAACTCAGTACTTTGGCAACTTGTTCCCTGTTTAAAAAAAAAAAAAAGGTAAAGATGGCATTAGTGGGAAAACAATTACTTGCTTTATAAGCAGTGCTGTTGAGTTATGACTAAGTACATTGATTTACCTGGCCAACACAAACTCCAGATGGATTTTCTTTTTTTTTTTTTTTCACGGCCTTTCCACAAGAGGGTCTCATGGCTGTTTGTTATTGCTTTGGATATAGTTGAATTCTACAAACCAAACTGCTTCCTGGGGAAGCTGAGAATTTTAAATTATTTTTTTGCAGATGTATTTTGATCACTGATGTGTGACAGTGGGTGGCTTGGGGAGGCTTGTCCCTCTCTTAGCTTTTCAAAATCTGTCACTTTGCATAGCTCTTCAACTTCTTTGTCACGGCTTTACCAGTAACATATACAACAGAGAAGTTATTTACTTTCACAAATATATTAATTTCTAATATATTTTTTTTTACTGTCTAGGCAGGAGAAACTAGTGTCTATTTGCTTGTGCCATACATGTTTTTGTATTTTCTTAAATTGGCATCTTTTCCTGTAACCTCCAAAGGCGATTTGAATGTACCGTTCAGAGTTCCTTGCTGTATTTAGGACTTAGTCTGCTAAATCTGTAAAACCCACAAACTGAAGCTGTAATAATGGGATTATGAGATACTGAGGCTTCTTCCTACTTTTGAGGTCCAACAGTAGTTAACAGAGCTCCCTCTTGTCTACCTTACCTTTCAGTATCGTGCTCTCCATTTCAGGAAAAAGTCCAGTGGTCACTGCCTTGGTGTCAGAGGTTCCAAGTTAAAATGTAGTGGGTCTAAATGATATCCCAAAATGATTACACTGCCTTGCTCTTCAAGACTTAGTGCCAGCTCTTCTGTCAACCCTGTCATGTTGAGCTTCTCATCCACCAACACCCCAAAGCCCTTCTCCTCAGGGCTGCTCTCAATTTATTCTCTGCCCAGCCTGCTGTTGTGCTTGAGATTGTCCGGACCCATGTGCAGGACCTTGCACTTGGCCTTGCTCATGAAATTCACATGGGCCCACCTCTCAAGCCTGTCAAGGTCCCTCTGGATGGCATCCCTTCCCTCCAGCGTGTCGACCGCACCACACAGCTTGGTTTTGTCAGCAAACTTGCTGAGGGTGCACTCGATCCCACTGTCTATGTCACCAGCAAACATGTTAAGCAGCGCTGGTCCAATACTGACCCCCGAGGAACGCTGCTCATCACTGATCTCCACTTGGATGTCAAGCTGTTAACTGCAACTCTTTGAGTGTGACCATCCAGCCAGTTCCTTATCCATCGAGTGGTCCATCCGTCAAATCCATGTCTCCCCAATTTAGGGACAAGGATGTTGTGTGGGACAGTGCCAAATGCTTTGCACACATCCAGGTAGAATGACTGGGGCAGAGTAGAAAGCAGAAATACAGTAAGCAAAAAGGATAGAACAAAGTAAATACTTCAGTAGCTCTTAAGATGGAGTTATCTTTTATGTATGAGCTGCTTCTGGGTAGTCCTTCATGACTTACTATGTTGTGTAATAAAACATGGTCAAAACCAAGCACTTGTGGTTATTGCATGGAGAAGGGCAGGTGGGGCTAGTGGGAACTGATGCAGCAATTTTGTTCCACTGCTTAGATTTTTCTTTCTCGGTTACCTTCTTTCAGCAAATTTAGACTTGTATAGACTAGCTTCCTGAGAATCTATCTATAGTTAACAATATCAAGTAATTTTAGTTACAGATGTGGCTGCCATGTGCAGCAGCTGTGCTCTTGCTATGAGTAATGTTCTAGGTTGGGATGACAGCACTTGTTTGGAAATACGAATCAGAACTTCCTACTACAGCATGCAAGCCCAGTAACATGGTCTTGCTTTCTGCTTGTGTAGTCTTACACCATGAACACATTATTTGCTAAGCCAGCAGAGAACTACTTGCTTAGGTTAGCTTTCTGGTTAGCAAGTTGAATGAGCTCAACACATGGTCAGATGTACATGGTACACCAGCATGATTGGTACAACTCAACCAGAACAGGAGGCAAGAGACCTCGTTTAGCACTAATGAGGTATTTGGTGATCAGTTAGAATGTTTCTATCTGTAACGTAAGGCTTTGTTTTCCTAGTTTAGCAAACTGGACTATTGGTAACTTGAATGTGAGATGCTGCTGGGTGTTTACTAACTTAGGGTGCAGACAACTAATGAGAGCTGAGTGGTGAAAATATTCTAAGAAATCAATTGATTCCAACCTTTTTTCAGAAAAATATTTTAAATTTCTAGTTTCATACTTCCATTAAAGTCTGGATTTCTTTCTATGAATTTGTCTCTAGAGAGGTTTTTCTAAAGGGGTGGCTCTTCCTCTCTATCTGTACAGGCATGTTTGATACTAAGGGCATCTTCTTTTGTTTATTGTAATTAAGATAGTGTACTTCTAGAATAGTTTATATGGTGATAAGAGTAAGGGGTTGGCCTGCTACCGAGTAAAGATATGTAACATGATGCTGAGACAACTGTATATTTAGTGCCCTTGTTGCTTCAGATTTATCTTTATTGCATGAAAAGCTGCAATTATACTTCACCCCAGAAACAGAAGTGTAGGAACTTTCCTTAGATAAGGAAAATAATGAAGAACACTTACAAAAGTGCTAACTTGAAAAGCAAGTGAAATTCAAACAGGGTTATTTTGCTTCACCTGATTCCTGGTCTCAGAACCATTATCAGTTTCCATGTAGACAGATAAAGTTCTTTAAATAGGGGGAGAAGCCAAGCCAGTACCTGTATCTAAGAGAAGCAGGTAGAAAAGAACCACTAGAGACCACTTGCAAAAACACTGCAACAAATATATGTTAAATAAACATAAATGTGGATTTTTCTCAAAATTCACAAGCAGTCAAATCTCTTTTCATGACTTGGTATCCAGTCTTGCTTGGGAGCAACAAATATGTTCCTTGTTTAATGAGCTATTCTAATGATATTATCTGTATGAAAAGCAAGGAAATGTTTCTCTAAATACCATAAAGTTGGTGGAAAAACCTTAAATAGTTTTGTGGATCACTGTCAGACCAGAGAACGTCTAGACTGAATGGTCTCTGCAGGGTTCTGTCCCTAATTTTGACTTAAGTGAAACATTAAGGCTATACGATATTAGCAGCAGATGGCACCAAGCTAAGAATTGCTGCAAGTGCATTGGAAAACGTGGTTAGGGTTCAGAATGATTTGAAGAAAGTGGAGAAGCAGTCTGGGGAAGAATATGCCTTTTGAGTAAGGACGAGACTCTAGTTCCCCCACTTATTGATCATCTCTGTAAGCAGACAACAGGGGAGTAGAATGAGTTGTGTGTGAAGGATCTGAGGGTGTTCTCAGTTAACAAACTGGATGTGATTCCATTAACACAGATGTTGCAAACAAGTCAGATGTACTGTGATACATAAGCAGGATAACTTTCCATAAATCACATGAATCCTTTCTTCTGGGCTGAGGTATTCCACCTCCGGAAAAGCTTTGACAGACTATACAGGCAAGTAAAGAGAACGAAATCTTGAAAATTTAATTATTTGATTCACAGGAAGATTTAAAACTCTTTCCCTTCAAGAGCTGAAGACTGCAGGAAGAAGAAAGAGTTGTCTTCAGGTGAGATGTAAGCAAGAAGAGAGGAGAGCATTTTTTACTGTAGCCACTCTGACAGCAGTACCACTGGTAATGTGCTTAAACTGCAACAAAGATGGTGTGAATGAGCACTAGAAAAAATTGTGAACCACTGGAACAGATTGCTTTCGAAAACTGTGGTATTGCCATTTTCAGAGTGCGTTGTAAGGCACAGATTAACGATGTCTAGACCGTGCTTTTCTCCTTCAGTCTTGAGAGGGTATATTAGCTGATTTATTGAGCTCCTTTCCAACCATTATTTTATAGTATTAAAAAACCCTAGGAGGGTGTCTAGAAAGCAAAAGCATACAAATTAAAAAGGTATCAAAGTGGTTAATAGCATTGGGCCCATGTTAATCACTTTCTCATTTTGTTCTAATGGGTCTTGCTATCAAAATCGTACATCTGTGCTCCCTCATTTCCACTCCCTGCTCTTCAAAGAAAAGTAATATTGCATTGGGGGGAGAGGGGGGAAATATTTTTATAAATCTTCTGGCTCACTTCCATTTCATGACTGTAAATATTTTCCAATTGATACACTCAGTGTATACTGGTGACTACAAACTTCCAGAATCATCTTTCTTCCCCAGCTTTGTATAAAATTGCTTTGGGGACGAGGGAGAAATTAGGCTCTTCAAACCCCATGGTAAATTTGATATCAGATTCTGAGATTTCAGGCTGTTTTCTCATTATTCTGAGTTAGAATTAAGATATAAAATAAAACATTCCCTCATTAGCAGATACCAGCCTTCATCTTGCATGCCTTTTTTCCTAAAACTAGCAATTAAGATGCATGAAATCTGGTAGCAGGAACGTGGGCCTGGGAGACAGAACTGTCAGCATCTTAATTTTAGATACGATATTGAGTTACGATTTGCTGAAGGGCTTGTTTAATTCCTGGCCCTGTTTTCCACACAGAGAACATAATGCTGTAAGGATTAATTTTTGTCTGTAGCTGCAGAGATGAAAACTCTGACATGTATCTTTTTCTGCATTAAAAGTTACTATGTAAGCCCAAGGTTTTCATTCATGTATTCCTAGCTTGTGTTTGACTTCTGCTACAGTATCTTCATATTAAAGAACAACCATTTACAATTGTGGTAGGTTAAAAATACCTATTACAGTAGAATGTACTGTGGTATTTTCCCTAGTCTTTGTATATGGAAAATGCAGCTTTTTGTTTTCTTCCTTTGCTTTTTTCCTTCCCTGCTACTGTTGATGATAGCTCCTTTCTGGAAACTTCAGATGTATGGTATAGTCGTTTGACTCTAATTTATGAGGGTACATAAAGTTTGCAGAATTTGAATTTTATTGGAATCCCAGTTCTGTTTACTACCTAGCTTTTCTAAGTGAGGAGGCAGCATCAGTATAGACTGACTTTTAGCATTGTTATAGCAATACAACTATCCTATGGATTTCTTTAAGTTCCTGAAGAGGCTGGGGGCCATGGTATATGACTTCATTCTGGTTCAACAAGCCAGCAGTGTTGAAGAGTGAGAGGGCGTGTGGGGTCTTTAGGGCAATGAAATACCTTTTTTAAAACTGGTAGCATCAGACTGAAATCCCTGCAGGCTTCTTTCTGCAGGTGCAGGTTTTAAGCTAGGCCTCCACTGATGTTTACATTTAAATTTATTATTACAGTGTCACCCTACAGGGTTTATAGTTCTGTCAGTGAATTCTTTGTGAAATAACTGGCATCGTTTTTTAAAAGGTTGTGTTGAATTCTAGTTTCCACAGCACAAGTTGCCATGGATATGTCAGGTTCTTAATGTTTGTTTACAGAGGAATGAGGTAGAGAAGGTTTATGCTAGCTCTCTTCAAATGAATGTTCTGCATCTAAATGATGCTGTTTTCATTGGGAGTTAACTGGCCAGGGAGCGCAAATTCAACTGTCTGCTTTGAAAATGGATTAAGTTCACTTTGGAATGAATTAATGCGGAGATGTTAATTTGTATATCTTTACTTTGCACTAGCTTGTTGGTTGTTCGGGTTGCTTTTTTTTCCCTCTGCAGTAAAATAAGCCTGCTGATTTTGCATGCCCTGGAGTACTTTGGAGTCCTATCAGTCAACGATTAAATAGGTACATAATGTATATGCATTATTGCAGTGCCCAGGAACTGAGGAATGCAGCATTGCCGCTGCGAAACCTGGTGTATTTCATACATCTTCATGAAGCAAGGAAAGGTCCTAGAGTTCCTGTGATCTGGGATAGGGGATGGTGATTTTTGTCTGGCTAAGAGCTGGCATGACAAGGAGATTAAACCATAAAACTCCTGCATGCATAGATTGAATGTCCAGGAGAGACTACTTACATAATAAAACACTTGAAGTATGTTTCTTGGCAGTTCTCTGCCTTCTAAAACCATCTGCTTTGCTCCTTCCTAACTGCTCACTTACTCTTCTCTTCCAAAATAAGGATCACAACGATGAATGTGTCTATGTAACCCCTCAAATTTTGGTTCAGAAATATGGACTGTTGACTTTTAAGCCCATGCAAACTGCCTGCACAGTGCACCAGACTCTGTTGTTAAGTAACCACTAGAAAAAGTATATAATTAAAGCAGAAGTCAAACATTAACTTGGTGCTTTCCCAGGTGACACTGGAAGAGGCATGCACAGGCATGTGTGAAAGCTGAAGAAAACGAACCTTATCTTTGTTATAGTGAAGATAGGAGTAGCCTAAATATTGTTCATGTCTCATTCTAGGCTGTGCTTAAGGACAAGGTGAACAACTGCTGCTGGACACATGGTTAGGTTTTTTTGTCTAATAAACCAGAAGAGAAGCCAAAAGTCAAGAGGTTGTAGTGAAAAGGTGAATGTCCTCATGTGGAAAGTGAAAGATGAGTAAAAAAAGAAAAATCTCTTAAAGAAGCAGCTCTGTAAAAGATAAATGATCACTTCTAATGAGGCAAAAGAAGTAATTAACAGCCATTTTCTTGGTAAAATTGAGCCTTGTGTACATGCTGAGATAAACTTAATCCTGGAACTCCACAGCCACAATGGCTCTGTCCCCTTCCATTTCATAACTGAAGGCTGGTTTCTGGAGCAGGGGAGAAGACTGGGCCTGATTTTCTATCTGTGTAGCACAGTGCTGTGTACCAATCTCTTCCTATACTAGCTCTACTGTCAACCTTGTTTTAAAGTTCTCAAATACAAAGCTTATTAAAGGTATTTTGGCAGAAGTGTGATAGTCTTATACCCTGTGTGTTCCACAAACCTGAAATGTCTCTACAAAGGAGCATCTTGTGTATTTTTAAAATGTGTAAATAAGATACCCTCAGTGTACTAATTTTAGTGTAGTACATCTGAGAGGAGATAACAAGATCAAATGGAGATAACAAGATGCTCTATGAGTTTGGTATCCATAGCAGTAGCCAGAGGTATCTTTGAAGTGATAGGTACAGAGATAGATCTGTTATAAACTATGCCTGTTAAAAGCAATGAACAAGCTTTTCTATTACACATGTAGTGCGAAACATCTCAAGTGATTCATGCAAGATAAATACCACTTAGCAGCCACGACCATTAAGATCTTAATTTTCCGTTCAGAATCTGAAACATGCTTGGTACTTTCTGCACCTGTTTGGCTGCAATGAGGGACCCAACTAAACTGTATCTCCAAACATCCAGTCACAAGTGTTTGTCAAGGAGGGAGCATTTACCTTGCAGAATGGTGAGGCAAGCTGTAGTCTATTTTTTTGACACAAGTTTAACTTCTTTGGGAAGAAAGTGGGCATGGATTGAAGAGGCTACTATCACAGGTCTAGGATTAAATGAAGTTGTGAGAGTAGTCACTGGAATATTTGAGAAACGCAGATTTCTAGCTTCTGGTTTTGAGGCTTGGTAGGGTATGGCTCCCCTTGCTGGCTTTATTATAGCCCGTATACCACAGATGTGCAAATTCAACAGGATGTTATAAAATGACGGTGCTTGGGGATTAATGCCTTTTGCAGTCCATGCTTGTTTCATTATATTAGGTGTTGTTTTAACAACACCAAACTGTTTCTCTGCTGGCAATCACCAGTGACCAAATGCTCTTGGGTTAGTAAGTTTTTATGGCAGTCCAAGCCTACTTTCCAAGTAGAATTATAGGTAAAACCCACCTTGTATTTTTTTCTAATCATCCTATATGTCTGTTTTCCATACTTGGAAATTGTGCTGTAGGCAGAAAAGCCACTTGGGCTAGTGACAAGGGAAGAAAACCCAAAGAGCTATATACGTCTGCTGGATTACCTCATTTTCCA
The DNA here is from genome assembly GCA_013400195.1 of Aramus guarauna. Lineage (NCBI taxonomy): Eukaryota > Metazoa > Chordata > Aves > Gruiformes > Aramidae > Aramus > Aramus guarauna. Next base: position 339,655 of record VXBL01007432.1, read on the forward strand.
TCAATCTTCTTGGCCCAACCCAACAGCTAGCTTCCAAAGCTGACGCTACCAGCCATCAAGATCCTAAATATTCGTGGAGCAATCTCTATTAAAGGTTTACAGATTAACCCTTAATGCACAGTGAGAAAATGCCTGACGTGCAAGGTGTTGGGGGAAAAAAAAAAGAGATATTAACTCAGAATGTTGTTCCCTGATTCCAAAAGAGGTGGCTGCTCCTGTGAGTGTGTCAGTATGAAGGAAGCTGAGCAGCCACCTTGTTCTTAAGCTTTACTTGCCTCCATATCACTGTTCTGGAACAGCTCATGTATTAAGCGGTGTATTTTGAACTAAATAACTAAGCAGATGAGGCATTAAAGTGAGAACACTCAACCTATGGTAAATGTTAGGTTCTGCCTCACTGGGGAAGACTTAATAGTTATCTGGTTTTCCCTCACAGTGTGTTCATATAAAAGATTCCGTATTGCATGTGGGAAATTGAAGCTTGTTCTGTGAGCCATAAAAATCAGGCTTAATATTCTGAATTTATGAGACTTAATTCTTCAGTGGTTTTGCTTCTCAGTCTACTTTTGTTGTGATTATTTTGCTATGAGAGAGGAATGAATGTGTATTATTGTTTAATAGTCTCACTTTTGAGAAGCTTGTCCCAAACCATAGGTTAGGCTTAAAACTTAAAATCCCCTTTGTGTGCAGATGGGATGTGGGAGTTGTCTTAGAGCTCATGATTTGCACTTCTATGCTGCTTTGTGCAAACACTACTTGATAGTGGGAACTTCTGTCCAACTGTGGTGTTGCAGAGATTTGTTATTCTTTATCTCTGGGGGTATTGCTTGAGTCACATGTTCTTTATTAATCTTCTGTGCTGAATGCCTGAAATAAGATAGGTAAGTATGCTCAGTTTAATAAATGAAGGCATTCTTGTATCTTTGAAATTTCAAGAGGACCTCTTTGCTGGCGAGAGCTATGTATGTGACTATTCTGTAAGGCTGCCAGGCTTTGAGAAAATTCATACTGAGAAATGGTATTTTTATAGTTAGTTTATTGAAGGGTGTGGTTGAATTCATGCTGCTCAGTCTTTTCTCTCTTATATAGTTATTTTTCTTATGTGGATAAACATTATCTCTTGATTTGCTCTTAAGGTGGTGAAGAGTAATAAGAAATTATTTTTACTATACTCTTTTCATTCACATTTAAATAGCTGAACTACTTAATCACATTCAGTGTTGATTTTGGAGGTAGTTTAGCTGAAACTTTGAGAGAGAATTCCTTGCTTCTGGTGCTCTTGATGTTATGTCCATCATCTGTAAACCTCAAAGTTGTGACCAAGGCAGACACTTAAGTCCTTGGATGCCTTATATGTTGGATATTTTTGTGAAACACAATTGTAGTAGTCTAAACTACCCCTTTTTCCTGTATTTATTCCTTTTTCCTCCTTTTGGGATTAACAGAAAAATATCAACTGTTTAGTACTAGAATTCTATCTTCTAATTTCTTTTAAAAGGAACCGCTTAAATATGCCAAATTAACTGAATTACTGTAGGCATGTGAAGTTTTTTGTGAAACTCAGAAATAAGTGCGTAAAAAGTTATTCTTTTCAATGTCTTGATATGCTAGAAAGGAGGATTTCTAGACAGGGAGAGCTCTACGTGCTTTTTAAAGCATGACAAGAATGTCAGTGTTCATAAGTAAACTTTGCACTTTCAAATAAAGTGGCAATGTGTTTAGAATTGATGTTATGAAGCCTACTTCCTGGGTGATCAATGATCCATAACCTTTAATCTCTTGCTTTATATGTCTTTACATATCTTAGGGAATAAACAATTGACTTTTAAATGACTGAATCTCAACTTGTCTTTTTGAGTTGGAAATTGTGCAGTTGGTATCCCTTCTCGAGCAGGTTGTTTGCTCTGCTTTATATGTTCCTGGCTAAATAGCATGGATGTACATGTTAGGGATGAGTACTAGAAAGTCTCTGCTAGAGATTTCTTAAGTATGTACAGCTCTGGAAGTGCGCAGACAGCTTGCACACTCTCCTGTCCTAGGAACAGTTGTTACGCACAGACTCTGGCATTCTTGCAGACAAAAAACCCGTTAACTTTTCAGTTATAATGATCTTGAAGAGAATGTGGTGAAACGTGAATATATGTTACTAGAGTATTGTATGTATTTTAATGACTCATACTTAGCAAAAGACTGGCTTGCCTCAATCCTACATAGCTGCTGTTAAACTTTTATTTCTCTTCCCTGATATTTTAGACTTTTTAGCAGCTGTCATTAATTGTGTGGTTGAACAGTTTGAAGGCTAGTTGGAAACAGGTGGTGCATGCTCTAAATATCTTGATACAGATGATGGTCAATGATGTTGTAATTGAAAATGTAGATGTTTGTGTCAGCCTATATTGATTTTGTTTTAGCAGAACTTTGATATTCTTTCCTGTGGAGAAGTATGTGCAAAGTGTTCTAAAATTAATTTAGGGGTAAATGTTCATTATAGATTGCTAAGCCTGTACAAAACAGGCAGAGAATTTGCTGGCTTAATTGTGGAGGGTATGGATTAAACCAGCAGCAGAATGTCATGACTCTTAGCTGAAAGACAGCTTTGTATTAAGCATTTCATTTAGTATTCTATGATTCCCACCCAGAATATTCCTATGTTCGCTGAATGTGGTATGTGTATGAACGTAAAGATACGCTTGTATAATACAGTGAAATCTTTTACAAGCAGACGCTTTGGTAAGGCTTAAACTTCAGGCAGGGTCTGTTATTGTGTACTTTATTTAGATAGTAAAAACATCCAGTTTGCAATAGCTTATCCTGTAGTGTAGCATTAGTTTGGGGTTTTAAATCTGTTTGCAAGTTGAACCTTGTGAACCTGCAGCTAAAAGTGCAGTTTTGGGTGCACTGTAATTGAAGACTTCAGAGAAGGAGAATCAAATCGAGGCAATTAATTGGGCCTCCTTAATTAAATCTGTGGCTGAAACACACTTATAATTAAATCTTTTTAAAGTATTACCCGTATCTCTGTACAATGTTGTAGTGACTGATCTATTCAGTTGGGTAAATGAAGGTTGGTTCAGACCTTTCTCTTAAGCAAAGTCCCTAGACCATTAAGCGAGCTAAAACAAATTTAGACATTTGGTTTTCATTAGTGTTGTAACTGAAACAAAAACATTTTAATGACTGATCCCAGAGTATTTTGAAGTTTGTGCAATTTTGCTGGGAAGGTATTTAAACTGTAGTATCAGTTGCAAGTTGGCCATAGGCCAGTTTTTCAAAGTAGTTTCAAAGCAAGATGTTGGGTTTCCAGAGTGTTATGAAAGAGGAAAACTTTGAGAGGGGAGAAGGTAGTTATGGTAAAATTTACACTGGTGAAAAGAAATTATCTGCTAAAAGGAGACAGTGACAATATTCATGCTGCGCTACAGTCTGCTGCTTTGTTAAAGAACCGTTTCGGTTATTTGAGAAGAGATACAATTTTGAGCTTTAGTACTTATAAAGGACCAACTACCCAAGGAATCTGTGCTTTTTAGATGAGTTTTTAGTATCTTAAACTTGCACAAAATGGGATACTACTTCTAAGGGAAAGAACTTATATGTTGCTTACAAGATCTAATTTTAAAAATACTTTTGGGGAAAATATTTGAGTTGGTCTTGGGAGAAGATGGCAGTAAAATCTGATGAAAAATAGCATGTGGACTTCATCTTTGACAAAGACTAACAAAACATTAATCTGTAGCTTTACATTCATGGGAGAAGCTGGAGACTGTTAAAGTGCTGTAGGATGATTACTCTATATCATGCTGTAGTCACGATAATGTCTCATGGAAAACCCACTGAAGTTGATGAAATGTTCTGGGTGATCAGGGGTCGGTTGGGGAGCCAGGGACTGGATATCCAGGGCTTCCTCATGTCCAAACTGGATTTCTTGTGCTTGCTGCTTAGTCTGGGTACACAGAGTATGAATAGTGGTGTGTACCAGACTTATCTTAGGTTTTGATGTTTTGTTGTTGTTTGTTTTTTTTTTCCTTCTTGTAGGTGATTTAGGGTTAAATGGCAATTAGAAAAAGACCAGATTACTTCATTTAGGCTATTAGAAATTGATAGTGATTTGAGCTAGGGCAAACTAGCACTTCGATCAAAGTAGTACTGCTCAGATGGAATTACTGAATTGTCTGTCTGAACAGGTGTGGATTTTGATGGATCCATCTGCACAGTGTAACCTTAGTGAAGTGATTTAGCTGTAACTGACTGATGAAAATAGTGTTCCTACAGAAATCCATCTGTCATAAGCAATAAGCAGTGATGTGACAGTCGCTGAAAATCTCAGTAGCTTTTGAGAGTTTCATCCTGATTTTGCAATTGATGTTTATACTTGGTTTTATGTATTCACCTTGTAGGAATAATGTTCTTATGTGGAATGTATATAGCCAAGCTGAACTCAAATTATTGTTGTATCTTTTGCAACTATTATGTTGTTGTGTGTCCGTTCTATTATTTCCATTTACAGTATCTCATATACCATATATACTTTTTTTCACTGCTTCTAAGGATTCTGTAACTTCCTTTACATTTTGAGCAGAAATATAGCATCTTACAACAGAAATTTTATCCAGAGAGGTAAAGTGGTCCTCTGTGTTTTTAGGAGAGTGTGTTCAGTGCATGTCGTGGAAACTGTATTTGAATGCCTGAATTAAAGGTTTTTACAAATGTGAAATAATGCAAAGTTGCTGCTTTTCTAGGAAGGATCTGAACGGCAGTATGCCTTTCCTTTTCTCCCATATTGTGTCTCTGGGATGTTTTTTCTGTGGTTTTGCTATTGGGATGTTCTAGCTGAACATCCTGTCTGTTAAAGCTGTCATCCTGTCTGTCCTGTCTGTTAAAGCTTATAGGGAATAGATACAATTCTGAGCCTGAATTAAAGGAATGACCTATTTCTCACCTGTATGCAGTGCTGAAAGCATTGTGTACTTAGACCCATGGGTTCTGCATATGGAAATAATGGCACAGATGCAAATGCATGTTTACTTCTGTATCTTTAGCTACAGGTTAGAAATCCAATACCATAGTCACATATAAGTTGTCTTTGCTAGGCCATGTAATAGTTACCTGACAAAAGGATCGTAATAGAAAGATTTTTACCAGCTCCTGTGGTTAAACTGAAGATACCTTACTACTCTTTGGTAGGTAGCAACATAAGCCTGATACTAAAAGTAAACATTAGCTTGATGCTGGTACTAACATGAAAAGAAATATCGGATCTACTCTAGGGCATGAAAAGCCTTATTAATAAAAGGGGACAGCTGTCCAGTACCCCTTTGCTGTATCAATTTATTCACTACTTGACTCAAACTACCAGAATATTAAAACAGAGACAAGACAGAGGTGGCAGAAGAGGGGCCATTGATAGTAGTGAGCAGGATGAAATCAGTTAAGTCTTTATTTGAACAAGACCTGTCAGAATACTGGGTATGTATAGGAGGAATGATGTTCTTGCAAGTATAGAGGAACAGAATAAGTAGGAAGGAGGAGTGCACCATTAAAAAGCTGGAGAAAAAGCAAGTTTAGAAAGAATGAAGAAAGTATATGGGATGTCCGGGGAGAAGTAGCAACAGAAAATAAGATGTGTCCTCGGTAGAGAGAGGCATTTAAGGAGCATAGAAATGGCTGTGTTGAATTCGACTTGTAATCTGGCTGCTTACTGCGTTGTCTCCGGTGTCCGCTACTGCCAAAAACTTCAGGGACTGCAGAAAGTGCTGTGGTAGGTAGTTGGGAGACTCATCTGCTGGGGCAGTCTTGCCTAATAGTTTAGGAGGTGGCTCATCATAGATAGGTTTAGCTGTTTAAATGATTAAGGATGTAGTCAGTGCTAGTCATCCAAGTTCCTTTTAGAATAAAGGAAGAGAGACTCACACTTTTATAATGTAATTTTCAAAGACAGTATTAAGACAAATGTTTCGGCAAGCAGTTAAACACTTCCTGTTCTGGGGGTGACATTGCACACTGCCGCTAAGCCGGGGCAATAGCCTTGTCTCTGCACCAGCTCTGGCACGTGTCAGGTCCACCTTTGAGTCAGGTCAGCTTGCTAACTAGGGAGAAATTTAACCTAGTATGAAGGGATCGGGGAAAGAATGTTTTTCTGTGACCGTTGCCAATAGAAGCAGCTCAGTTCAGGGGCTGAAGAGCACTGGGGCTGGTGAGGCAGGGATGGGGCTGGAATCTTGTCACCTTAGAGAAGGTGAAGTTCTTGGTTATGGTTTGAGCCAGAGACATGAAAAGCTTAACACTTTAAACATCAGATATTTATATCTCTTCCAATAGTCTTTCTGATAATAGTATGAGTGGATAAATGTTTCTATCAACCATAAAAACTTGCAGTGCACTAAATCTTGCTGTGTTCCACATTTAGCATCATGTGGCAGTGAATTCTAAAGGCTGATTTCAAAGATATCAAGATGCCAAATGTAGATTTTTATTGAATGTTCTCTTGTTGATTTGATGATCTCAGAGATCTTTTCCAACCTTAAAGATTGTATGATTCTATGATTGTCATGAATGGACTTCTGTTGTATTTCTCTCCACTGTCAGGCTGCAAATGGGAACAATGTTCTTTCTAATGAGACTCCTGAGTGTGGAGCTCCAGGTAGAGCAACAACATCTAGCTGTAATAAGGCTTTGCTTGCTTTCTCCTGCTTTGTGATTTCCACATGCCAAATGCTTGGTGGCTTCATCCAGCTGCATCTTCCTCATGAGGTGTGGGGAAGAAAATGAAGGTGCTGTATGCAAACAAGATGCAGGCAGCTGAGGAGGAAACAATGTAAGGTGGGAATTTAACATACAAATCTCATGAATTGTGTCTGACTGCTTAACTCTTTGAGACAATGAGGACAGAAATTCCCAATTCTAGTTAACTTGTCTGTGCAGTTATTCTCCATATAGTTTTTAGCGTAGCACACTCCTTTTCTTTGCAAGGTAAGTAATTTCTGTAACTTCAGTCTCTTGATATAGATGGTGGTTTTCCCTTTGCCATCTAGGAAAGTATTATAGTCAGAATGGCAAGAGTGTTTTACTAGGGAGAGTTAGGATGGAGGTTAGATGGAAATTCTGTGATTGGAAATCAGTTTCTTGGTGGTTGTGGTGAAGAATAAAAGCAGGGGCTTAGAAAGATGCTGCAACACTGACAAGAACTTTCCTTTGAGAGAAGGACGTGAGGAATCACTGAGAACAATGATAATAAGGTCTCAGGTGACTGTTGCGCTAAAGGTGCATTTTGCCAGTACAGTAAGTGACTCTCTAAAAGCTGATGAAATGAGCCATTAGTATCTCTAAAGAACTAAAAGCAGAAAAGTTGAATGAATTAGATTTAAAAGGCAATTAAGTAAATGAGGATTCTTTTTACTGAATTATTTTGATTATTGTAATTGTTTTTGTTCTAATGATTGTCATATGTGATCAGGTAATGACTTTGGTACAAAGCAGAACAATTAAATGAGTTAAAACATAGTGCAAAGCATAAGCTTGCACTGCAGAGCTGAAAACTTAATGAATGTCCTTGTACCTTGGTGGGTGGGATGGAAGTTGAGTAGAAGCTGTGGAGGATGAGATTCTGCAGTAGAGGAGGGTGCATCTTTAAGATTGTATCAATGCCTAACTTAAACCTTGATCATGTCCTTGGAAGCAAAATAATTTCCGTGTGATTCATGGATTTGTTGAGTTGGGTTTTTTCCTCCTCCTGTTTGCTCCATTGCTTGGATAAGTGATGAAGTGAAGTCTGGAGGTGAAGGTAGAAAAGTTAATTTGAAGTTTAGAATTAAACCTTTTTTTATTTGATGAAAGGAAAGGAGGATGATCAAACACTGGAACAGGTTGCCCAAAGAGCCTAACTGTACGCATCTGTGTTGATATACTACTGTGTGTTCTTTGTATATACCATGCCAATTTTAATCATTTAATTGCAAAGCAGTACTTTTTGATAGGGAAAACAGTGTCCAACACTAACCACGTCTACAAACTTACTTCATAGTAATGCAAAAATTGCAGTTATTGGAAGTAGGTGATAGTTTATAACAGGTATAATTTGTTTGGAGATCAGAAAATTTGGCTATATGGTTGTAGAATTGATGTTGTAGAAATGGGACCTCTGCCATATCTGAAACTTACCTTAAAACGTGTTACGGGCTCCACATGTGAAACTTTACTTAAACAGTAAAAAACCCCTTTAATTGTTATGAACTTATGGCTCAGATAACTATAGGTAATGTTTTCACTAGAAGTTGTCTATCTTGTGGCAGTCATACTTTTTTCTGAAGAATCAGATATTTTCTTGTTTTTAAAGACTAAGAAATACATTATCTTGGGGATGGATTCAGCACAATCATTCCTATATTTCAGTCACAGAATTGTAAATACCTACAGTTGTATATAGAGCAGTGTATAATATCATAGCTAGCTTCTACAAGAGAAATGTCTGAGCTACAGAAAGCAGTAATTCCTTTTCTAATTCACTAATAAGTATGCTTTGGTACCATTGCTAATAATTTATCATAACTTGATAAATGCTGGAGAGAAGTGTGTAATTTCTGTACTTTCTGTACATTAATTTACATGTAATTTCTCTTACTGTAGGGGCACACCTGTCTAAAAACAAACTAACCTGTCTCTAAAATCCTCAAGAAAAAGGACTTCTGGAGCAAGGAGATTCTTAGTTTTCTTTTTATTATTGAGCATTCACTTTCAATGGTCAGCTACTGCCATTGATGACACTAAAGATTCCAGAAACAAAATTTTAATGTGATTAAGCCGAGACATTAAGCAGAGATTAAACTAAAATTTCTTAAGCATTCTTGGTTCATGGAAAGTAGAGCAAATCGGGAAACTGTGAAACAGCAATCTTTCTGCCTTGAAGTTTTAAACTGGGAGTGGGAGTGCTGGAATGCCAGATTTCTGCCTCCACCCCGACTCTTCTGTTACTTTTTGAGACTTTGTACTGCACTTTTTCAAAGAAAGGTCATGAGTAGGAACATAGTCCTCCGCTGTTCCTGAGCGCTCAAAGTCCTCTATGAGGGGAGAGTGAGTGGAGTGATAAACTGCTTTCCCTCTTTCCATTACCTCATCCTTCCACCTCCTTGTTGTTTCAGTCTAAGCCAGTGTTGCAGACACTACTTTTTTTTGTCTATTCTTATTGTGACCTGATGGGCAAATGGCACGGTTTGATGGTTTAGTGCAAGAAGCTTAGTTTTTGCTCATTTTCTGCTGTAAAATGAGCATGCACTTACAATGATGTTGCTTAGCCTAACAATTACAAGAGAAAGTGATATTTGTATTAGTTTTTTAATTTCTCAAAGCTGAATAAGTATCTTTTCATAGCTTGTTATGGTGCAGTGGGGGAACAGCAAACCACCTCACTACTTGTGTTTTCTTTCTACCCCATCCAGCTTTGCTGCAAGTCCGTAAGAGCATGTCCTGCTTGGGGAAGGGAGCAGTTTCTAAAATGCATTTCAGCTCTGAGATATTTAGTGGCGACAGCTGCTTCCATCTGTGTTACATGTGCAGGAAGAGGTGTTTAGCTGAACAGGCGGCACTCTCTTTTTATTGTGGTATGCATAATGCTAGCATATGTTCTCAGTTTGCAAATCTGAAGATCATGGCATATTTTTTTCTGGAGCTCATTGAAAAAAAAATATGACTGAAAAAGAGTGTATATGTTTGTATTTTAAAAACAAACCCATCCTGAATCTTCTTGTGGTAATTTGAAGACATGACCTATTTGGTCACCTATCAAAATTACTTTTTGTTGTAAAAGACAAGTATATTATTTTCCTTTCTGTGTATTCCATCCTGCCTTCTGTCTAGATCTCTAGAGAGAGAGCCAGGGCTTTTGGCTTGTACTCACTTTCTGAGAGTACACCTAGAATCTATTTGCAACTGTCTGATACCATCTCAGGCAAAGTTTTGATTCATTGAGCCCCATGCACCTCAGTCCACAAAATGTATTTCAATGAAAATTTATCTGTTTGGGAATTGGAGTTGACTTGGAAATCTTTTGAGGGAGTCAGTGAGCATGATGGAAGAGTTTATTAGGAATAATCAATGTTCGGGGCAATCCAGGCAATGTAATGTATGTATGGCAGAGAGTGGTGTCTTCTCTTGATTGTCTGCAAAAGCTTGGAGTTTGAAAGTAGAAAACTAGACTGAAGAAAAGCTGAGTTGTTGGCATGCCTCATATATCAACAAAAGTCTCTCCACACAGAATACTACATCGGACACCCACATCTGAATTCAGCTAGGACTAGTTCAGGTGCAGTACTACCTAAGGTCAGCTAGAGAGAAGACAAACTGGATTTGCAGTACCTTGCTCTCTGCACAGAAAGATTAGGAACCATGGCATATATAATGTTTAAAACCATTCTAATTATGTTAAGGTATTTTGAATGAACAGCTAAGTTTTGCTGCTTGCAAAGAAATATTTGTATATAGGCATAAATAATGTTAAAAAAATGAAAAGCAGACCTGCTGAAATACTCTGTTAGCCTGTTATGTTTCTTGTGGAGTACAGATTGTTTAAAAAAAAAATACATATTTTATTCAAATACTGTTTGAAGTACTGACTTTCTCCTTCTGCAATACTGTATGTTCCAGTGATCAGTATAGACATGTCCCACTTTGAAGTGGTCTATACTTAATTACCTTGTTGAAATTCCAAGCAGAGCTCCACTTAAAAATTTACACTGACATTCCTTCCTGCCCTTGTGAGGCTAGTGGGTTCAGACTGTTTATTTTCAGTCCAGGTACAACTACTGCTTTTTAACTCTCTTCCAAACTTAAAGAAAAATTGGATTTCATAGAAAAAATAATTTAGGAAGCATTAAATGGCATGATATTCTGATACTGATAATGAGGAATTTTGTTCTTCTCTCTTAAATATCCTTTACAGAGATGTGATCTTGGCAAATGAGCCCAAATAGTGGAAGTACTAGCTAATTTTCCACCTCAAGTAAAGAACATACAAACATGAGATCATATTCCTGACATAAATCAGGTTTTAAGAGTATTAGAAATCTGCCATCAGCTTGCACACAAATATTTACTTTTTGATTATTTAAATTATATAGATTTGATTACATTTTGGGTACTAAGTACTTTATATTCATATAGCAGGCAAGATCAGCATGATGCTTACAGTTCCACTGACTGCTAATTCATGTCGCTTTCTGTACCCAGCACAAAATGCATCTTAGAGGCCTTGATTGTAATATGCTTGGGAGTCTTCTAACCTGGTGGTAATCTTCAAGGTATACTGAAATAACTTCAGGCCATTCTTGAAGGCAAGTCTGCTCCCTTCCCATCACTCCTGAGGCTTCGACTGAGTAAAAGCATTTTACTGTGGAGAAATGAAATTTCTATTTAAAAAAAAAAAAAATCACAACAAACCTTGTTGATGGTTAACTGCAATGGAAAGAGGCTCCTGTGTGCCTAGAAATTCTTGACTCTGAGATTGTCAGTTCTGAAATTAAGCCATCCATTCAATTTATGTGAGCAGTGGAAAAGTTGTCTGATTTTTTATTTTTTTAAGCAGATGCTGCCTGAAGCTGGCTATCAACTAACATGTTAGCTTAATTTCTCACTCCTAATCTCTAAGATGTATTGTTATTTTCTGAACCATTCCACATGCAGTATAGTTCATGTTTTGGTCTCATTATTTCTCAATCCTTGCTTTCTTGTTAAAGCCATTTAAAAACTTCCTTTTTAATACTCAGAATTATAAATATTTAAATAGGTACTTGTTGATAATGGCTTTGTTTTGTTTGTGATGTCTAAAGATGCTGTCATCTTTCACTTTGTTATAAAAGAGACTTGAAAATTTTTGCTTGAAGATACTGTAGATGAAATAATAAATCCATACCAGTTACCTTTTAGGGAGAAGGGGGATATGCCTTCTAATCTTTTTATGTAAAAAATGCATCTTGGTCTAGAAGTCCAAAGTTAAACGTAGTTCTGACAAGAAGTAGTTAGATTTTTAATTGTTAAACTAAAATAGAGGGTTACTGGTAAAGCAGCACAAAAGGAAAAAATCAGTGTTACCTGTTTGATAGAGGGATTTGCAGGAAAATTTTAAGAACTTACAAAGATATTGAGCTAGTAGTAATAGTGTGCTCTGGCTAACAGGAGAGTGAAGTTACTTGTAGCTCTATGGTTGGCTCAAAGATAGCAGAAGAATATGGGACTTTTCTGTTGAAACACAATGGATATGACTGGTTTGGGTGAATGATCAATGAAGTATGTGAAGACAATGCCTACAAGCCTACAGTCTCCTCCATTCAGAGAAAAGCTGTGCCATTTCTAGGGCCCCAGGTAGTCACTGCTCAAAAACAATTCAAGTACACAAAAACTCTGAGAAAGCTCATGCATGCCTCCCAGATGCTACCAGCTATAAGGCTTTCAGGAAAGGAAAATGTCCATTTTCTTTTACATTTCTGTGATGCCAGTCCCAGTAGCTCCGGGGCAGACATCAGGCATTTTCATAGTCAAAGAACTTTTTGTCTGCTCATCAAGACTGACAGATGAGGAAATTGATGTGACTATCACTTCCAGGTAATTGAAATTTCCTTGCATCTTATCACTTTTTAGGTGACTTCTCCAAGACAGTGGTTTTCTTTCATAACCTACACAACATATAACAAACTGCTATGGCAGTAGGGATGTCTGTTTCATCCCTACTGCCATTGATATCACCAGCCCGTTAGTTAGGTGATCCAGCTGACACTTTGCTCAAACTCATAAAGCAATATCCAGATATAAGAATGTCTGTACTCAACAATTGTCAAAAGTTGAAGGTAGCTGAAGGCAGCAGTGTTCTACAGGGAGGCAAACTGCTATTGTTGGCCTGTTCAGACGGCAAACTTGGTTCATGTTCCTGAGAGAATGTGTTACAAATAGAAGAATGGGGCCAAGAGCTGCTGTTAGGAGTGGACTGACATTGGAGTGTCAGTTCCAAGGCAGGACGTGCAGCTGTCCTAGCTGGGTGCTGTAGCAGTACAGGGGAAGCAACAGATACCACTTATTCTTACATTTTTGGGGGATAAAATGTGTAGACAACTGGTAATTTGACTTATTAATGATACATATCCATGTTTCTCTGTTCTGAGAGTTTATTAAAAGTTTTGTTTCTCTTTTCTTCCCCACAACTATAATGGCTTGTATGAGGGGAAGGAGAATCTGCCCTGACAAAGGAATTTCTAAAACTTATGTTACGCTTTTCCTATGCAAAAGGTATAACCAGTCAAGAGCGGGCAAAAGTTCATGCTAACACAAACAAGGTGCTGCACTTGGATGCTGAATGTTGCATGTGACAGTAGTCTTTTCAACACATGCCCCCAAACAGTGAATCAGCAGTGCTTAGAGCAGACTACAACAGTGTCATGGGATTTCTTAAAACTGCACATCATACAATAACATTTATGACTTAGAATGTCTCGGACAGTGTTTTAAGGCTATTTCTAGTGTGCAAAAAACTGCACAAGTTTGCACATTAAAATGGTCAATGTTTGCCATGTTAAGCCTTCTTAGGACAGTGAACTTCCATGTACAGCAGTTGAGACACAGCCTTGCTCCATATTCAGACTTTCCATTTTGGACACTAAGAGTACGTGTGTTTGCATTTATCTCTGTGCTGCCTCTGTCTCTTGATGCACTGGATTTGTTGTTCTTATACCTTTTCAAGTAAAACAGCTGTAAATGGCTAAAGATTCTAAATTTTTCTGCTTGCTTGGAATCAATTTTGGATTGCCTGGGATGAAGGAAGGGAAGTCAAATATTGCAAAACACTATTCCAAGCTGACAATGCCTGATAATAGTCTCCAGTGATTGTATTGATTGAGCCAGCAAAATCCTTCCACAAATATTATGACTGATCTCAATTTGTAACAAAGGTAAGTCAACTTCTTACCCATGCCAGGCTGCTTTGGAGATTTTTGCCTCTCTTTGTTTTTTTTTGTTTTAAAGGAGGGAAGTTTTCTTTTTAATTGTTATTATTCCCAGCCCATATCCTGGCCAATCCTTGGGCTCCAACCTGATGATGATGTTCAGTCTCTCTGCTCTCCTGTGATGTTACTCTGGTGCCTAGGCCAATTCGTGCTCTTCAAGTCCTGTAACTTTCTTCTTGGGACCTTTTGTCCGAAAGGATTCACTTTCATATGTGTAACGCTTTCAAATGCACAACACTTCCAGCAATGCTGGCTGCTTGACTGAATCCTTCACATTAAGGGCAGCTTGAACTCCTGCTTAGCCATGTGTCTTTATTTGTCTGATCTGAATCTCTACCCAGTTCCAACTATACTCTTGTGGCCTTATTGAGAGGCTGTCCTGTAGCTGGTGAGTTTTGGCATACCAGTTCTGGTTTGTCTTCTGCTGACCTCCCATCACAAGCTTACAGCGGGTGTCTGAGTTTCTGGCTGGCAAGCCACGTGTTGGGTGCTAAAAGGTGATATTCAACATGGTGTCTTATTTTGTTCTGTATAGGTAGTAGTGTGGGGACCCACATGGAACTAAGTGCTCCAAATATGAGATACTGCTGCACAAATAGTGGCAGTGGTTGGGCTAAAACCCTCTAAGTGCCTAAACATAGTGTAGTGAAAACATGCCTGTAGTTAAAACCCTTTGATTCCTTCCTTGACAAGAGTCTGTTTGCAGCATAGCCTCCATCCAGTTTCCATGATATTTAGGATTTTTCATGTGTCAAAACTGCAGTGCTCAGCTATGTAACTCTCATTGTTTGGATTTTTTCTATCTGCCTGAGACTTTATTGCTTTTAAAAGTAATTTTTAAAGGAACACTTTCTATGGCACTTTAAAACAATGTTCTGTTTGATTATATCCTCAATAATTAAGATAATTTGCTTATGTTATCAATAATATTGGTATACAAGTTTTGATCTTTATTTCTTGTGGCAAACACACTTTTATAAAGACATTTTAGAACAGTGTACTGAAAAACTGCTAGAGACTTATCTGATTCATTTTTTCCTAACTTTGGTGTTGGAAACACAAAATACATAGATACCCAAATTGCATTCCAGCATGACCTGCTAGCAGGGAAGAGAATTTCCGCTTCAGTGCTGCAGTTCATTAAAGAGTTGTAAACAGAAATGCTGCAAAAGTGTACTGCGGGCATGTGATGAGAGATTTCTGATAACTTCAAGGCTGGCTCCCAAATGATCTTATTAATTCTGTGAGTAATCCGGGGAAAATCAGTAGGGTTTCTTTGACTTTTGCCCTCCGAGGTTGCAGCTTTTACAGCTTGGAGCAGCTATTAGTAACAATAGCTCTTGAAGTGTAATTTAAAAAACCCCAGGAAATGTGTTCCTGTTTTTCTTTCTGATGCAGTTATAACTGACAACTCCTCTTCCTTTAGCCCCTAATTCAGTGTGCGGCTGTTCCTGGAAACCTGTTTGGAATGTTATAATGAAGTTTTTCACTTGCCTGAAGTACATCAACTGTAATGCATGAGCCTGGTCTCCAGCGGAGACTTCAATTCTGCATGCAGTCAGCTGTTTCTCATGAGTCACACCATTGATTGGGTAAGGAAGGAAAGGGTTGCTTTGTGCAGGCTCTGGGAAGTTCATGATTTTAATTCTTCTGTATTGGGAAGGCTTCTGTTGCAGTTGTCAGCTCATTTGTGTTCAAGGTAACCAGGACCAGAAAGCAACATCTTTTCTAGCTGTTAGTGACAGTTAAAAGCATTGATTAAAATTTAGACTGTAGGAAATCTGAACATAAAGTGTCATATGTTTTGTGGGGATGGATGGAAAAGTGCAATAAGTATTTGCATCTGTTCTTGTGAACCTGTTCTCTTTTTCTATCTAGCTTGACTCTTATTTTTTTTAAGTATCCCTTTGAGAATTATTTTCAGTCTTGTTCGGATCTTATTGTGAAGAGTAACACAGAGCTACTTCAAATTGCTTTTCTCCTTATGCAGCACCTTTGAGTGGCATCATCCTGCCTAGAATGGGACTTCCTCTTTGCAGGTGCCTTTTTACCTCCTGTTCCATTTTGCCTCTGCTCTCCAGAGTTGACATCATACAGTCTGCGTTCAAGAGGGCAAGATTCCTGAGAATATCAGACATTAACTGTTTTGAGAGGCTTGTATTTGTGGCCTGGTGTCTGGATGTTACATATAGTTAATGGTTCTGTATACATATATATATATATATATAAACATTTCCCATTTTAAGACTGTTCCTTACTATGCAAATGAAACTTGATTTTTTTTTTAAAACTGCTTTTCAAGTAGGCATGCTTACCTTCCTATTCAGTGTTACCAACATATTTCTTTGATGCATATCCATGTAACTTTTTGACACTATTACAGTTTTCCAGTTTAGCTAGCTGCCCTATCTCCCTACTTTTAAGTCAAATTTTTTTAGAGTATACCCTTTTAAATGAGATAAATGGGAAAGTACATAATTTGATACAACAAAGAGTTCTAAAAAGTTTGGTCTGGTCTTCAGTAGTATTTAACCTTTGGTTACTGCAATTAGGAAATTATGAAAGGTTTAGATTTTATTTGGCTTTTTAAAATTTTCTGATAATCACTAGTTTTGAAGCCAGCAGCTGTGTTACTAGATGCATAAAACAAGTAGATAATATTATTGTGATTAAACTTATCTTTGGAAATCTTTTCCATTGTTCAGTATCTGTTAAGCCAAATAATACCAAAGTCACATTATAACCCTAAAAAGTCATAATATTAATTATAGGCGCTTAGTATTATTTTCATTATCAGCTTAGAAAAATCACAAAATCCAGTAATGCTGTTAGGAAGCATGGGTTTGTTTCTTTTTCAGATGTTTTTTATAAGTAAAACTACCTTGTGTAGCTTGCTCATGAACTAGATAAATTTAGAATTCATATTTGATTATTTTCCTACTAGTTTTCTTTCATTGTTTTTTTTAGAGACTGAAAGACAATAATGTCTTCACTTCTGATTTCAAGCAAAGACAAATACAAGTTAACTAATGTGTTGTATTTATATCCTGGGACCAGGCCATAGGAAACATATCACTCTATTATATATATATATAGTATGTATAGTATGGCTGTTGACAGCATTTAGGCTTGTTGTCCTTTCTGCTTATCACTTCTTTTAGTTAAAAGAATACAAGATCAATCTTATAAATAGTTTCTTAAATATTGTTAGAAACACATTAAAGTATGTGAGAAGTATTTCCAAATTATAGTTAGTAACCTATAACACGCTTTGGTTTACCTGCTTTGTAAACTCGATTCATGATACTTGCAGGGTTTAGATAATCAGAGGAGATACAGCATTGAAAGTGTTTCACAATTGTCAGTCGTTTTTAATTCTGGTACTCAGACTCATCACAGATCCCGCTGCAGATGGGGTTGGATAATGTGCCTTTATCTCTCTAGGAAGCATATAGGGCAGACTTCTAACTGTTCAGCTATGAGTTTTAAGTGGCAAAGGTAAAGAATTGTTCATTTTTTTTCTTTTGACTCGTAAAGCAGCTTTTATAAGTATAAATTTTTTAAGAAAAATAATTATCTACAGTTTACCAGTATCCACTGTTGTTTTACAAGTTCTGTTTTCAAGGGTTTAAAGTTCTAGCACTAGTTTTCAGTGTTTTTCTTTTGGAAAGATAGGAGCTTTGATAAATAGCTAGTGTTTGTTCAGTGGTCTTTTGACAGTTTCAAGTAGTTGACTGCCTTGATCTGAAATTGGTGAAATATAACTGTATTGTAACTTACCAGTTGAGTAAGAATCATTTAGAAAAGGTTTTCTGAAATATTTTCTTGAAGTCAGTCTGTAAAAACAAAATAATTTTAATGAATGACTTTGAATATTACGGTTTCCCACTGATCTCATGAACAAAACTTCTGATTTCACCTTCCAACTGTTTCCCTTAAGAGGATAAATAGCTTTGAAATAATCTTAGCCTAAATTGGAAAACTCAAGACATGCCTCATCGATGAGTTTTATGGTGCCTGATACTTCAGTGTTGTGGAAGGTGCAAATGCAGTGCAGGTCACTGCAGTGATTAAAGGTGAAACTGGTTGATGCAGTCTGTGGAACCTGTGTGCCTACAGAAGCTTCTTGGTTATATGTTAAAACTGTCCTGCACATCTAAACTTCTTGCAATGATAAATAGTGTTTATGCAGGTAGGTATTCTACCCAGTAAGACTGCCTACAGGACAGATGCAGAGATTTCTCCTTTCCCATCTAGACTGCTGCTTCTAGAAATTAATCTTCTGAGTTTCTGGTTCTGCTGGTTTAGAAGATTTTGTAACCAGGAAAATTTAGGAACAGGAGAGAGAAATATAAAAATAGGAGATGAGAAAGAAGCAAAGGTCTGTGTAAAAGAAAGAAATAATGCTGTACCTGGAGCATAAGGAGAGGCAGTTATTGATAGACTGGCAGAGCTGTGCGAATTAGGTTTGGTAGTAACAACCATACATTTGAAGGTTTTTCTGGTTTTATGGAAAATATGACTTGTTCATCATTATTTTGCTGCCTTAGACTGAAAAGCAGATTTTGGCAGCCTCTGCTTTCTTTCCTCTTTACTGATTTGCCTGTGTAGTGTTCAGAGTTGGATATTGAGGAACTGTAGCTCCCCATTGTACAGAGAACTGGTTTTATTTTAAGTTTCATTATATTCCTCTGTCAATTACTACATATACTTGTACAGATTCTTAAGGAATTCTGGAATATATGAGAATGGTGATCTTATTTAGATTCTTATCCTCCAAGTTTTCAGCAGCTATAAGGGAGGGAAATCCAACTTTATCAGATGGAATATACACACAATGAAATGTTTGCTTTGATAACAAAAGATGCTCAGTGCTTAAAAAGATTTTCGGGAAAGATTTCCTTCTAATTAAAATGTGTAATTTGACAACTTTATTGTAAAGAATACTGTAATATATTGATACTCTTATTCACAGCTTCAGCTAAGATGGCATGATCACCTGCTTCAGCAGGCTTTAATTAGCCTTCTGGCTGTTCTGTTGCAACAGGAGGAATAAATGTCCTGGCAACAGATTTCTGTTAAGTAGGAGAATTTAACTCAGTGTGTGCTTACAAAAAGAAGCAAAGGAGAAAACTGCTTTTTTTTCTCAGATTACTCCATACTATCTTCTACGTTTACATCTCCTTTCGATTTACTCTGGCTTAATTTGTTAGACTATGGGTTTGATTTAATAAATAGGATAAGGAGCATTTCTCTTGTAGATCACTTTGCTTAATGCATGTGATGCCAGCAAAGATCAAGCTGGCTTCCCCCTTTGATAGCCATGGCTAAGCTGAGCCTGCAGAGACTCCAGAGCATTTACTAGCCATAAAACTGGCACTTGCTTTCCTTTTTCATGTTGTTTAAGGTTTAATTTTGTTTGTCTTTCCTTAGATTTTTTGATTAAGCTTTTACTGAATCCTTATCTACAATGACAGTTTAATTTTTTGGAAGATAAATTGAAGTGGCATATACAGTAGAATTTTTCAATGGCTTAGGGCTAAATGTTTCTAGATATAGATGCAATTTAATCACATCTCTTTATGAAAAATGTAAATCTGCAGTTCTCTAAGGAATGTTTATTAATACCTTTAATGTTTATCATTGTACATGAGAAGGTATACATAATCTCTCTGTTTTAGAAAGACCCTTCAGTTTAAATTTATTAAAGATTACTTTACCCTGTCATGAACAAAGTGTCCCCTAAATCCAGTTCCCTCCCATGAAAGCGTGAGAATTTCTCCCGTACTTGGGGTCTGTGTAAATCATCTGCACTACAAAAGAAGCCTGGCTCCTTCCATTTTAGGAATCTGGGAAGGGTAAATATTTAGAAGTGCTGGCATAACAATAGCAGAGGTAGAAGGAAATTAAAGTTTGCGATCCAGTGCTGAGACACATTTGGCTTAAACTGTGAGCAGAAAAAAGAAAAGGTTTTTAGTTAATTGATGAAAGGTTACGATTTTCACTTTTGGATCAAGGAATAAGCGGAACTGTTACATGTAGAATAAACTACCCAGTCTCACAGACAAGAAAAGGTAGCCTTTTTAGTTCTTGTTTAGTTTTTTGCTTTTTCTGTCAGACTGGACTAGTTGTTGTTCAGTTACTTTGACAGATCGCAGGAACTAATATTTCACTGAGCGAAGACTAGCACTGTTAAGTGAACAAGTCTTTTTATGGAAGACTACTGCTGGTATGAGAACTTCTTGAATGTAAGACTTAGAAGCTGTAGGTTGAATGAATATGTGAAGTAGACTGAAATTAAGACCGTGGCATAGAAATTGATTTCATTATAGAAACCCTGGTGTTTAGGTTGCAAAGTGTTTTGCTCTGTAAAAGATTTTCTGTAGAATCTTAGAGAATTTTCAGCATCTGTTGTTTGCAACAGCTGTTCGATGTTGAGCAGAAAGATTCATCTGTCCTCAGAATAGCAAGAAAAATGTATTCCTTATCTTGATAAATTCACTTCAGGTTGAGTAACTCTTTGTATATTAAATCCAGTTTTCCTGGTGTATTTCACTTATCTTTGGGAGATTTTTGGCACTGTATTCAAATACCTAAACGTGTATGTTCTAAAGACTGGAGTCTGTTTCTGCCAAAATTTGCTGTGTGACTTATCATAGAATATCCCGAGTTGGAAGGGACCCATAAGGATCATAGAGTCCAACTCCTGGCTCTACACAGGACCAGCCGATTCAGAGCATACAACTGAGTGTGTTATCCAGATGCTTTTTGAACTCAGTCAAGCTCGGTGCTGTGACCACTTCCCTGGGGAGCCTATTCCAGTGCCCGACCACCCTCTCGGTGAAGAACCTTTTCCTGATACCCAACCTAAACCTCCCCCATCACAGCTTCATTCCAATTCCCTCAGGTTCTATCGCTGGTCACCAGAGGGAGGAGATCAGCGCCTGCCCCTTTGCTCCCCCTCGTGAGGAAGCTGTAGGCTGTGATGAGGTCTCCCCTCACTCGCCTCTTCTCCAGGTTGAACAAACCAAGGGACTTCAGCCTCTCCTCATACGTCTTCCCCTCGAGACCCTTCACCATCTTTGTTGCCCTCCTTTGGACACTCTCCAATAGTTTTATGTCCTCTTTGTACTAGGGCACCCAAAACTGCACACAGTACTCGAGGTGAGGCCACACCAGCGCAGTGTAGAGTGGGACAATCACTTCCCTAGACCTGCTAGCAATGCCGTGCTTGATGCACCCCAGGATACGGTTGGCCTTCCCGGCAGCCTGGACACACTGTTGACTCATGTTCAAATGAGCCTATATAAAGACCATTATAGTAACTTAAGCTGATACTTGGCTTGTGTTTATGCAAGACAACTCCAAGTAATCCTTTAACTTAATTTTGAACAGTGCTAGGTTTTTTTTTTCATAAAGAGACCATATAGACTTCGCTGGAGAAAGGGAACTGTACTTTTGCAAAGAATTTTAGTGTTTTGAAATTTGATTTTGTTATCCAATTTAAAAGTTAAAACAAATTTCTGTGTTCCTTTGTAGAAGGAAATAGAGTTTATCTCCAGAGTGTTTATCTCTGCAGGTAGGAGAGACCCTGCTGGGTAGCCTCATTAGATGCCCTCAGGGCTCTTAGCTCTTACTCAGCTTGCTCTAAGTTGTACTGGTCATCAGAAAGGCAGGGTTCCAGTTAGTTCTGTTGGAAGGTTGTCAAACTTTACCATCACCATCATGTTTTAATAGTATTTTTTCGTTACCCTTCATATAACTTTGTTTTTTATGGTTTCCAGATGGTAGATAATTCAGTGCAGCCCTTGACAGAGTTTCTTGAATTTCAGATCACCTAGTGTCTTGAAGGCTAGCAGACGTTGCTTTTCAGATTTAGGTGCCAGCTGCTGCAAGGGGAGCTAGACTCACAGAACTTTGGAACTGTAGTGAAATACATTAATATTAGTGAAATATAGTGTAATAGTATTTGGAGATAATTGAGACCGTTCCAGGACATCAATGCCTGAGTTTTCTTACAAATTTCTCAATATTTTGGTTACCTACTTATATAGATATTTGTTATTTTGAAGTTTTGTTTGTGGGACAACAAAACACTTTAGTGTTTGAGTACCTGACCCCTCGTGGCTGAACCTTACTGAGAGTGCTCTGTGAATTCTGCAAAGTGGAACAATTCAAAGAAATTCTTATTTCAGTAAGTTCATTTGTTCAACCTGGGCATCTGAAGAGTTAAACTCAGTGCCAGGAGGCAATTGAACATTGTGATCTTCCTCTATACCACAATGATTGAACTGGCACAGCACAGAAGACATTGTTTGCCTGCTTTGTTCAGAAGCAAGTGTGCCCTGCACAAAAGGTGATACTGAATCTCACAGTTGATTAATCAAATACTTTTCCAGCCTTTTGCATCATTGTCTGTTTCTGGAGTATCTCTAGTTATTGCATGAGTTGTGTTAGTTGTTAAAACAAAATCCCTTAAAATATTAAGCAGACAAAATAAATTGCAGAAGGAACTGTATTTATAGAAACATGAATTTAGACTGTGAAATCTGCAATCTGTGGTAATTTAGTCTGTCTCTTAATGGCTTTTAGCTAGGGTGGTGTCATTACTTCTTGAAGGTCTTCTGACAAAGTAGATTAGAACTTAGGAGGGACAAGAGGGAGGAAGGCCCTAATTGCAGTGGGGAGGATTGGTGAGTTTGGTATTAACAAATGCAAGGCTCCAAACCCCTTGCAGTCCAAGCATCAAGGTGTGCTGATGTGTTGTAGAGCAGAGACTGTGCCCGGTGCTCTTCCTACCGACGCTCCAGTGTCTTAAGCTCCACTGAGCTTCATTGCTCCAGCAATGAAGAAGAGTCTCTGAATGCCTTGCAATGCTCCCATATAACTGCTGCCAACTGTACGACAACCCCAAGAAAAAGATGTGGATTTTATGCTGAACTCCATCTGAAGGATTTCAAGCTCAGGTTTCTCACTGAGTAGCAGAGATTTACCTACTAAACTGCTTGGCTAGATTGGGATCGAGGGCATCCTTTGTTCAACTAGGAATGCAAAATTTACAGGACCAGAGTGAGGGAGTGCACAAACAAGAGACAGGACTTTGTAATCCAATGAAGAGGTCTCAGCTGGGGGGGGAACAGGCTGTACTTTGAGGACTGTGTATGTATTTTACATGGAGCAGTACACAGAGTTTATTAGCAGTCTTGGAAGCTTAAACAGAACTAAGCATAGCCTATAAAGTGGTGGATTGAACAATTTCTGTCTAAGGTCCTTTGTAAATAATTGAGTGAAGCTTTAAAATGGCAGTAATAAATACAGAATGAAAGTAAGATTTTGTGCATGTGGTTTCTTGTTTTGTTCCAGGTTCTTGATATTTGCAAAATTGATTCATTTCATAACAGAATTGGTGAAAGCTTCTGTTTAATCCTATTTTAAAGCTCTGTTTAATCTTATTTTAAATGTACTGATCTTATTTTAAATGTACTGATCAAGCCGTGGTTTGTGCACTTGCCAGAGAAATTATTCTTGATTCCTCTTATAGTTTTAAGAGAAATGAGCATATAGAAAATAATAGAAATTCTACATCCACATCTGTGGATATAAAATGTTGATGTAATAGTGGTGCATGCCAGCACTTGTGCGTTTCTCAGTTTATAACTTTGAAGTGAAGAAAATGCAAATGTATTGTACTTAAGTGTGTGACTAAATTAGAGTATTAAAACAGGTTCTTTATTATGTTTATCTGTAATTTTGATGGCTTAAACTCACGTGTTGGCTAAATTTACAATGGCAGGTTTAGGTTTCTAGGAAGCTCTAGTGACCTCTGTAGAGGTAATTCAGTGAACCTGTCACTAATAATTTCATTCTGCAGCTAATAGTAATGGGTTTAATCCAGAAATTCTGAGCTGGGCCCCCCTTCCCTGAGGGAATTATTTCTTTCCATCTTTAAATGTAAGAGGGGGAGCATAGTAAGTTTAACAGGACCTGGCTGTTCTTTTATTTTTGAAGTCTATGAGGCTTTTGCTAAGTACTATACAGAATTCAGTACTACACTGCACAATTTTTTTTAATTACCTCCATCTGAAGGCACATGTGTTTCACCCATGCTGTTTTAATAGAATACAGCTTTGCTGTCACTCTTGTGCATTTACCTGTGGCCTTGCAAACTAGCTCGTGATGGCTGGTGTCCTTCAGATAACAGTGAACAAGAAGCCTGACCGTTTCAGGCATGCCCTGACTGATAATTTGAAGAGTATGGAAGCTTCTGCTCAGTGTTTGCAGTAGCCTCACAAGTAGGGTAGTAATGCAGCACTTGTGAAGAAAGTCATAGAAGAGAATGACACTGTTGAACTGTTGACTTTTTTTAGCTCTGAAAGAAGTGCAGTCATTCAACAAGAAAGCAAGAAACCTGGGAAAATGCCTTCAATGGCTTTACCACTTGTACCCGGCTATGTTTTAGTACTGAATTAGAATGCTAATCACTGAGGAGTTCTCCATCTTGTCCTAATGAAAGAAATCCCTGTATGTAGGGGATTGGAATTTTAATTCGTAAGCATTTCAAACACAGCCTTTTGTTTCTGTTTTGTTTTGTGAGAATTGAAACCTAGTTCAGCAATAACTTGTTTTTTATGAAACACAGAACGAGAAATGGTCATGCTTATCCCTTTGATTTGCAGTTCTACTTCAGTTGTATTCTGTGTACTACATGCTTTTTCTTAAGCAAAAATTTTAAAAGGTTTTATTTAGAGTAAATATTGCTTTTACAGTATGTATTCTAATATACACATTATATGCATCCATTCTCCAAAAGTAGATCTAAATCATCAGTGCCACTGAAAGTGCCTTTCACCACTCCTGCTGGTTATTCTTGACTGTTATGGTTGCTATCCTTATGCCAGCAGACAAGCTTGTGCAGGTTTATGGTGAGTTGAATTTAGAAAACTTACTGACATTAAAACTAATCAATGAAGAGAAAGTGTGTAGGTGAGTCTTAGTGCATGTTCATGTGATAGACACTTGCCTCCTAAAATTATCACCTAGCTCTGAAAATCATTGTCCTCTGACCTCAGGCTGAGCATTCCAGGTTCCTTTCTCTCCTTTTTTCCCTGCCCCCTTCCCCTTGAAAGGCACAGCTTGCTCTTACCCCTGGCTTATAATATGCCAGTAACCAAGGAGCTCAAGGTCACCTGTTTCCACTCGCCACGCACAAATACTGTTGGTCCTGCAGACAGATCCCACTCGGTTGTACTGAAAAGGTGGGAAGAACACTGGCAGATATTACAGTCTTTTCTAATGCCTAGCAATAACTTTGTATGCATTTGGCTTTAAGTACTATGACCAGATCCATGTGATACCTTTTTTGTTCACTGTGAGGAAAAAAATGTGGTGGATGTATCGTGCAAGAATGAAGAACAAGTCATCCAAAATTGATTGGGATGCTTTGCTCAAGGTTAGATTTTTTTTTTTTTCCTTATCTTTCTCTCTAAAAGCAAGCTCTTTGGGAAAGATTTTTTCTTTTTGCTGGCAGATTTATACATAAATTGTTTTGGAAAGGGTATATGCGAAGATTAATATCTTCTGACAAATGAAGCAACCTTTCTGTGGCTGCTTTTTTGCTTTCAATAGCTGATTGGGCCATGAGTTCTTGCTGGGAAGGTCAGTATCTTACGCATGCATTGCTCATGTTAAAATAGTATCTGACTGATGACTATTAAATGCCGTAGACTAAACAAGGCTGTTCTGTTAAATAAGATTTAAAATTGTAAAAAGAATATTTTGGTTTTAATACCTGAATACTGCTATAAAGGTTCAATGGCTTGGTAGTAAACCAATTTCTTAGCTTTATTAAAATTAGCTGTGCCCCTGCCCTGGAACAGGTACACGGCCCAATTAAGTGAGCTGAAAGGGGGGTCCTGCAAAGGGTCCAAACTTTTCTCCTAGCCAAGGAGTGGTTGTGCAGCTGCTGCTGCCGCAGGGCTGCCAGAAGTCTTCAGCAGCTGCTATATGCCTGTCTCAGTGTCTGATACGGCGGTGGTTTACTGGTGCTGACTTCGTACAGCTGTGGTACTGCTGGCATACACCCAGTCACTCTTCTTTGCCAGGATATTAAAAAAATCTTTCCACAGTTGTACTCTGTAATGACCAAAAGTGACTAGTGTTCTCTCAATTCCCATGCCCTGGTTT
This sequence comes from Aramus guarauna, assembly GCA_013400195.1. Lineage (NCBI taxonomy): Eukaryota > Metazoa > Chordata > Aves > Gruiformes > Aramidae > Aramus > Aramus guarauna. The sequence continues at coordinate 365,814 of VXBL01007432.1, forward strand.
CCTGTGCAGAAGATTGGTATCAGTCCTCCTGCTTCAGTGTCCTGGAGTGCTTCATGATCTTTAGTTCCTGGGTATGCAAAGAAGCTGTACTCCTAAATACATTTCAGCACCTGGTCCTCTTCAGATTCCTTAGTTCTTATGTGATGCTACATACTGATACTACAATCCATGTAACCAGTGGAGGACCAAATCCTATTCCAGTGAATTTCCTAGAAACAGAGCATGTATAGTACATAGAAAATGGGTAGCCTGTAGCAATTGGAAAAAGCACTGTTGTCTAACTGAATTGGCTACATACATCACAGAGACTGTAGTAGAAGTAATGTAATTGAAGTTTGATCTTGAATTTGATCTATAAATAACTATTCAACTGTACTTATTGAATGTAAATCTCAAGAGGTACCATCAGGTTTGAAAAGTTTTCAAGTACATAATCTTAGACATTTGGTCAATACTGTACATCTTCAGTGTAAAAATTTGGGTTGTTAAATAGATCTCATGCAGAGAAATCATATATCTGGGTTTGTAATAAAACTGTAATGCAATTTCTGTATACTCTGTGCTTTTCCAAAGGATTTTTTGATTTGAGAATTGATCAGGAAGGTATACGGTTGCAGTTTTGTACTGACAAGAATGGAGCTCAGAACTGTGTGCTCCAGGGAGCCTGTGTGCACTGCAGAAAACACCAAATCAGGTTTTTGAGAAGATACACCTTGGTGTCCATAGGCATAATGTAAAGGGAATAGAGATAGCATTAAAAAACCATGTAGGGGAACGTTACATAGATGTCTCATGGTTTAGGCATGTCTCAAGGTTTTTGACTTAAAGTAGCAGGTAAACCAGATACATCTCAAACTTACTTTAGCGAGCAGCTTTGGAAATGTGACTTGTGTAGGATGGGCAGTAACTGCATTTGAGTCTAACCAGAGTGGAAATCAGAGGGTCCCAGAGAAATCTGGCGTCTCCTTCTAAAGCTGTGGGAGGCTGGTGCTCTAAAGGGTCTGGTTCTTGATTTATCTGAATGTATGAGAAATTCCCAGGCTCACATCTGTTTGCTAAGAGACAGCTAGAAAAGGTTGACTTCCCATTGCAGGAGTTGTGTTTGGGTAACCCTCTGGCAGGCAAGCAGCCTAGTGAGCAAACATTGAGTTTGTGCTCAAATGGCATTTTCTCTTGCCTTGTCTGTGAGGCCTTCGTTAGTGTGTCAGTAAAGCTCACAGCAAATAAAAGCTCCTCTATGGGCTCTAGCAATGCTTGTTTACTGATCAACTTCAGTGCTTATTTCATTTTGCTAATGAGGAAAGGTGAAGGTGTGATGTGGGTTGCGCACAAGATGGGGTAGTTCTTTCATGCATTATTCGAAAGTTTAGGCAGTTAATTTTAAAAATCCTTTAGAAAAATGAATAATTAAGAAGCTGGTAGGGGACTTCTGTCCTGTTATTTCTATCAAGCCAAGGGAACAGCATGCTAGGTTGAAGGTTGAACTTGCAATAGGTGGAAGAAATGTTTCAGAACTAGTCGTCACCTAATTTGCTCTTAAACAAATGGCAAGAACCTTCTACTTCAGCAGTGAAAGGGAATGAAAAGAACAAAATGAATACTTTTCTGATATCTGCAACATAAATCTTTATTTTGCATGTAAGTTTATATTGCACACATATGGCAATACTTATGCAGTTGCAAGAAATACTGATGTTGTGTTTTTAGTGGTTCCTATCTTAAAAGTAATTAATACCTTAGTGTTTTGAAAGAATCCCCTATATTTCCAGACTTTGCTGTTTGAACTAAGAATATTAATCTGAAAAAGTGACTTTTGCTTTGCTTCTCTAGCTGAAATAGAAATAATGGTAGTTGTGTTTTCTGGATTGTTGCTGTATGAATTCCTCCAAGTGATGGGAGAAATGCAGTTCTTTGATTATGACCAGACAAGTTAACCTGGTGAGTACTGTAACAACACTGGTAAAGTGCATTTCTCCTGTCATTTGGAAAAAAATTATACTGCAGTAGTCACTTTTGCTGTAACATCAGGATGGTGGTTATAATTTAAATACTGGTTTCGTACAGGTGATGGAATTACTGCTTTTTATGTCACTTGTTTATTTTACATTCAGATAAAGCATTCTGTTAGTTTTTCCCTCTGGTCAGTCTGGACTATTTTACAAGTGACATTATACATGTGTGCCCTTATATAAGATATACTTAAGTGTAGTTAGTTCATAGTGGAAAAGGTACACCTGTGAGAAAGGAATGTGAATGAGAAAATGTAACTGTGTGTAAACATGTTTATGCAGCTGCATTTTAATGTAACTTACTGGAGTACTCTGTGTAGAGAATAAAACTGTCGCAACTGAAGACAAGCTGTTAAAAATTCTTTCAAAATACTGTGAGGTGTAGACAAATCGAAAGTACAGATTTTCAATTCTGCTTCCAGATTTATTTGTACTTTAAACAAGATTTCTTCATATTAGTAACTGAAAACTGTTTGAGTGCTAATAACACTCTTGCAAACTTTCCATATTAAAGCATTTTTGCAGAGTATTAAAACTGAGGGGTGGAGTGGCGTTTGGTTTTTCATGCTTAATACACAACTTTGGTTTTTATTTTAGTAATGTAAATAACCGCTTCAAAGGCGAGGAATTTTTTAAACTTACTAGCTTTTCAAGATTTTTGTGTGATGTGGGACTTGAGTTGCTGTGGAGCCTCAGATATGTATTTCAATTCGGAGTACATGTGATTTGGAAACATACAAAATAAAAGATTTATCTCTATTAGATCTTCACTGAAAAATCATTAAATTGATGTTAGTATTTCTGTTCTGTAAGTAAATAACACAGTCTTACATTTCATAAAACTCAACCTTGACATGCCCTGGTTTAAAACCTCAGGATCTCAATGAAAAAAGTTAGAGAAATACTGCTAGTGTCTTATTTCAGTTGGAGGAAAAAGACTGGAAAATGTCACTATCATACTTTGAGAGCTTTTTAAAAAAATCAATAAAGGAAATACTTTAGAATCCTGCTTTATTTGTTTGCGTTAGCATACTGAATTGACTCTTTAGTTACACTAGGGACTGAGAGCACATTGTTCTAGGCACCTTGTGGACAATGAAAGACCCTCTTTGCCCCCGGAAATTTATTTCTGTGCTTTGACTTCCAGTGTTATTTAAGATGATCTGCCCTTAGATTTCCAGTTTCCAGAATATTAAAAGAATGTGGTATCTGTTTTATTGACAGTAGTGTTCGAGCTTAAATTTCCCGATTACAAGCCAGAAGTCTTTTGTTTATCCAAAAAGACAAATAGAGCATGATCAGCAATCATGTCTAACATTTCCCCCGTCACTAGTGCTGGAGAAGACTGCTTTGCAAGGCTTAAAGATTTTTCGACCTCTATACTCACTTAATTCTCAGCCTTTCTTGAGGATATCAATTATGAAAGATTTTGTGATGAAGTCTGGGTGAGTGGAAACTGGAGAAGGACAGCCAATTTACTTCACATCATCTATTGATCAATGTTTAATCCTCACAGAGTTAGCAGACTGAAAATGGAAGGCTCAGTACTTAAAGCTTCACCTATAGGTATATGATGATATTGTGTCAGTTTTGCTTATATTATAACATATATTTATATGAAGGTTTGTCTCATCCACCCCCTGGGGGGAAAAAAGAACATACAGAAGAATATCAGTGTAAGATGTGAATTTTTACATTTAACACCTTATATTTCATTTGCTTCCTTTTCTTCATCCTGTGTCTCAAAGAAATAAACCCAGAGATCTAAGTACAGGGTTGGGGTTTTTTCATTGCTGGGTGCTTCTGTTTTTATCTTCTACAACATTCTCTTTCATCTCCGGGTGGGTAACACCAGTTGTGAATTAAGTCCACTGTCTCTTCAGAGGTTCCTAAATGCCAATTTTAAGAGTTTCCACCTCAGGGTAATGCCTCGTGAACATGGCCGTTCTGTTTTCAGGCTCAGTTCAGGTCCAGGAGTGGATGACTCACATTTGTGGCCGCAGTCTCGTGTAAGTCAGTTTGTGCCTTTGCCTTGTATTTCTGGACCCAAGAGCACTTGGGAGCACCATGTGGGCACTCAGATATCTCTGCAAAATTGTCAGATGTGACACAATCAGTGGCAGTCTAGACCTAGTAATCTCTGATGGATCAAGCTAACTCAGTCCAATTAACTGTCTCAATACTGTGTTCCTGGCATTTCCCATGTACTCCTAGAATCTAGAAGATCCCTATAAGTGCCATATGGGCCTCTGAATAATAAAAATAGCTGCCACTATCTCTGTATTACCTCAAGTGTTGCAGGAAAATATACTTTAATAGGAACAGAGTCAATAAATGGTTAGTCCCTACCATATTTCTCCCACTGCATTGTTTGTTTGTTTTAAATGGCATTTGGTAAATTGCCTACTGCAAATACTCTGCTGTAACATCTAAGATGCAATAGAGAATATTGTGTCCAAGAAAAAAACACCAGTCAGGAAATTCTGTAGGTGGATAGGAATTGTAATAAAAATTCAGTGTAGCTATAATAAAATACTTGCAGAGTACATATGCCATGTACAGAACTCATTCTGTCATTTTGACCTTTAATTAGCTCTTAGCTTCTATTCCATATTCCCTTATTCTTCCCAGTTCATTAGCAATTCAACAGAATTTCTACAGCCCCTCTGGTGTCCCCTGTCTGGCCTTCAAGTATTTCAAAAGCCTCTGTGGTTTTTCCCTGAGCGTTTGCATAGTCCTGCAGCATCAATTTGTTCCCAGAGCACCCAAAGAGGCCACCAGCTCTTCTATTAACAACCAGCACCATCAAAGTCCTTCAGCTTCTTCTGAATCTCTCTTTTTTAAAGAAAGTGCTATGACAAGAAGAATCTGTGATTAACACCACACTAAGCTCAGAGAGGCACGTGAGGCATCCAGCCAGGAAAAGGTACAGAGAACAGCTGCAGCTAGTGTTGGAAGGGTGGCAGCTTGGTAGCAGCTCGTGATCGTGGGCAGCCAAAGCTACCACAAGCGGCTGGTGCTTGATGGCATTGCCTGGGGCTTTCCGTTTAGGAAGGGCTATGAAAGGATCATGGACAAGAATTGCAGCTCTTTATGTCTTATTTGAAGAGAGAGAATAGTCAAACTTCATATATTACAACACTGTATGTCAGCTGTACTTTATAAATACAAATATAAGCTTCAGTATTTTTTTGTTAGACTTTTCTTATATATTATACAAATTGTAATTCATTTGAATCTCTAATGTGGTTATCATCATAACAGTATTTGGTTTTTCTCCTAAGGATTGTATATAGAATTCTGGGAACTGTGTTAGTATTCTTATTACTACTTAACATTTTTCATAGTATGCTTAACTAATAAAAATAATTTTAAAATATCAGTAAAAACAGCCACTTATTATAAGTTATGCTAAGAGATGCTTTGCCTGTTTTTTCTAAGTTTAAAGGATGTTTCTTTGATCACAACATGCAAAGTACTTTTGTTTGCCCAGAGCAACATGTCTGTCTTCAAGAGTTTGAAGTTCAAATCACAAATTTTCAGGTAATCCATGAAATCTAAAAATTATAATTAATCTTCAAGATAGTATAATAGTCAGATTTTATTCTTCTCATTTTCTCTTTAATGCATAGTGATGCTTTGAGAGTTCATTTTATTTATGATAGAAATTCTGTCGCTTATAAAAATGTATTGATAGATCCGGAGGTAGATGGAACTTCCTGGTGGATCGAAGATCCTATTGATTTAAACCAAGGTTGAGTTAGTAGTGCAGCTGTCCTGCAGATTCTCTCTATAGATGCATTTCCAGGTGGTGGCTGGAGCAGTGTTACTCATTTATCTTCTCAGGGCCTCCACAGACCAAATTTGACATCCCTGATCTGCTTTGAATCGGTCTAAATTCTTCCATCTTTTCCCACCTTCCTGTACCTGCACTCCATATGCTGCAGAGCTCAGCTGTATTCCCAGTCACTTACAAATGAAGTCAGCACCTGTCTGATATTGCTGGAGATGAACAATGGAGTAAGTAGCAACATTAAAAGTTGAATGTAGTGCAGAAGGGGGTGTTAAAGGGTGTATGATGGAGGTGTCAAAACCAGGAGTGTGCCGGGGGCACATCGGACAATTAAGGCTCTGTGGGAGTAGAGCGTGGCATGGGGGAAAGGTTTCTCAGCCCTCAGTGCTGAGTTTGCTTTTCAGATACTCTTAAGGCAATAATTGACTACAAGTCTGTAGTTCAAATCTATGACACAGTATTTAAATCCAATTTGCACAAGAATAATTTTATTAAGCATAACCTATGAGCATATATATTAATTTTACTATCATCCTTGGGAACAAAGTATCTGCATTAAGTTGATGTGCTAAGATATAGTAACACTCTTTTGTGCAGTACGTATAATCTAAGAGCTTTAATAGATTGTAATCCTTTAGGCTTTTATAGTTCTTTTCCTCCTAGATATCAAAGCAGTGAGCAAATATGTGCCTTTTGTCACTTCTTTGAGGTGATTAGCCAATACAAGTGATACAGTATCTGCAGTGACCTGACACACAGTCATATTTACATATTTAAATACTTATATTAGTAGACATTTTTTTTTTTTCCAAAAATACATAGGGTTTTGTGGCTTTGGAAGAATAGCTTTGAGATCATTCTTGTGACACTTCTGGGCATATATTATGTTTCAGATATTCAGAAGGTGAACATCATATTGTAGTTCTACTTCCATTTTTGGATTATAGTTTAGTTATCTGCTTTGTAGTATTGCTGTTTTGTTCAATACTGAACAAAATACCTGTATCTGAGTTTCTTGTATAAAAACTGTCCTGGATCATTAGCACTGAATGGCTCTACATTGGATGGAAAGCAAGTTTTCTGTTAGAGAATCCATTAATCTTGGGGGGGGGGATGT